>CAXKWD010000010.1:98995303-99595303 GCA_964059195.1 Ectobius pallidus
GGGCTTAATGACAGATCAGATCATTTTTCAGGAGAAAGAAAAAACTGTTTATTTACAGAAACATTGCATATGCAAGAATTTACTAACTGTCAATGTCTTATTATAGGTGCTTTTAAGATTTCTTCATGTGAAACAGGAATACAGTGTGCTTACATGATGTATTATAGTAACTGAAAGTAATGGAATTGAGCCCTTTCAAAAGTATATCCCTCACACTTAATATTGAAATTGTGCAAAAACACAGTTTTAAAATAAAATCAACTATTATGATTGATTTATGTAGCATTAAAATATGATGTATGAACAACTTAATATCTTGAATACTAAATAAAGTCCTACATCAATGAAAACATACAGAAGTGTAAAATACTTTCTTCATTCGTCAGCTTCTTTGGTGCAAGTAGGCCATGCAAGAATATCTACATAGAAGTGCTTATGTTCTTCTGGTATACGTTATAACACATTAGTTTTGACAAATCTTGCTTGGTGTAAATGGGAGCGTTATTTTCATAAGCACACTTTTCAGGAAGTTTCACAGTTGATGTTGCAGATATTTCACATCAGAGGTGTTACTGATATATATCCCTAATGTATGTTGAAGCACAAATTTGTACTGGGTTCTTTGAATCATAGTGAGAACTTAGGATTCAGTCTTTTTGTAATAATTTTGCCACTATGTTTAGACTTGTAGAATGTCATCAGCTAATACCAATAAAACTGTAAATCTTCCTTGTTTTGCTTAGTTGACAATGATTTGTACATATTCCCCGATAGAAAGAATTCTATCTAGCTTATAGATAGGCCTACTTCTCTTAATTAAACCAAAATCAAGGAACAATGACCATAGTCTTACATTCACTGCTAGGTATCAGGAAGGTTCAGTATTGAAAGGACTCCATTCCTGGAATTGAGGCATTTCTAAACTGAATGGTATATTCAAGGTGCTGTAAAACTAACTTTAGTAGGTGGAATTGGGTCTTTCTTTAACAGAATCATGCATCTACCCCTGGTGACTCCATTTACCTCATAACATCAATTATGGAAAAAAGTGTCTTTGAGCCCTTTCTTAAATGAACGATTCAATTGTAGTTTTTACCTTTACCTAGGAACAATTATTAGTGAGTATGAAACCACTTGTTGCATATATTGCAAACATATATCTAATGTAACGTCAAAGTAACCTCAAAGTAACTTGAAAGTAACTTGAAAATAACCTCAAAGTAACTTCGAAGTAACTTCGAAGTAACCTCAAAGTAACTTCGAAGTAACCTCACTTTAAGTTACTTTGAGGTGAATTACACGGTATTTTGAGGTTACTTCCAAGTTACTTTGATGTTACCTTCAAGTTACTTCCGAAGTTACTTTGAGGTTACTTCCAGGTTACTTTGAGGTTACTTTCAAGTTATTTTGAGGTTACTTCCTAGTTACTTTGAGGTTACTTCCAAGTTACTTTGAGGTTACTTCCAAGTTACTTTGAGGGTACTTCAAAGTTACATTGAAGTTACTTCCAAGTTACTTTGAGGTTAATTCCAAGTTACTTTGAGGTTACTTCCAAGTTACTTTGAGGTTACTACCAAGTTACTTTGAGGTTACTTCCAAGTTACATTGAGATTACTTACAAGTTATTTTGAGGTTACTTCCAAGTTACTTTGAGGTTACTTTCAAGTAACTTCGAGATTGCTTTTCAGTTACTTCGAGGTTACTTTGAAGTTACTTTGAGGTTACTTTCGATGTTACTTTGAGGTTACTTCCGAGGTTACTTTGAGGTTACTTCCGAGGTTACTTTGAAGTTACTTTGAGGTTAGTTTCATGTTACTTTGAGGTTACTTCCGAGGTTACTTTGAGGTTACTTCCGAGGTTACTTTGAAGTTACTTTGAGGTTACTTTCATGTTACTTTGAGGTTACTTCCAAGGTTACTTTGAAGTTACTTTCAAGTTACTTTGAGGTTACTTTCGAGTTACTTTGAGGTTACTTTCAGGTTACTTTGAGGTTACTTTCGAGTTACTTTGAGGTTACTTTCAGGGTACTTTGAGGTTACTTTCAAGTTACTTTGAGGTTACTTTCAAGTTACTTTGAGGTTACTGTGAGGTTACTTTCAGGTTACTTTTAGGTTACTTTCGAGTTACTTTGAGGTTACTTTCAGGTTACTTAGGGTTACTTTCGAGTTACTTTGAGGTTACTTTCAAGTTACTTTGAGGTTACTTTCGAGTTACTTTGAGGTTACTTTCAGGTTACTTTCGAGGTACTTTGAGGTTACTTTCGAGTTACTTTGAGGTTACTTTCAGGTTATTTTCGAGTTACTTTGAGGTTATTTTCAGGTTACTTTGAGGTTACTTTCGATTTACTTTGAGGTTACTTTGAGGTTGCTTCCGAGGTTACATTGAAGTTACTTTGAGGTTACATCGAAGTTACTTTGAGGTTACTTCCTATGTTACTTTGAGGTTACTTCCGAGGTTACATTGAAGTTACTTTGAGGTTACATCCGAGGTTACTTTGAAGTTACTTTGAGGTTACTTTCATGTTACTTTGAGGTTACTTCCGAAGTTACTTTGAGGTTACTTTCATGATACTTTGAGGTTACTTCTGATGTTACTTTGAGGTTACTTCCGAGGTTACTTTGAAGTTACTTTGAGGTTACTTTCATGTTACTTTGAGGTTACTTTCATGTTACTTTGAGGTTACTTCCGATGTTAGTTTGAGGTTACTTTGAGGTTACTTCCGAGGTTACTTTGAGGTTACTTTGAGGTTACTTCCGAGGTTATTTTTAAGTTACTTTGAGGTTACTTTCATGTTACTTTGAGGTACTTCCGATGTTACTTTGAGGTTACTTCCGAGGTTACTTTGAAGTTACTTTGAGGTTACTTTCGATGTTACTTTGAGGTTACTTCCGAGGTTACTTTGAAGTTACTTCCGAGGTTAATTTGAGGTTACTTTCAAGTTACTTTGAGGTCACTTTCGAGTTACTTTGAGGTTACTTTCGAGTTACTTTGAGGTTACTTTCGAGTTACTTTGTGGTTACTTTCAAGTTACTTTGAGGTTACTTTCCGGTTACATTGAGGTTACGTTGCGGTTACTTTGAGGTTACTTTCGAGTTACTTTGAGGTTAATTTCGAGTTACTTTGAGGTTACTTTCATGTTACTTTGAGGTTACTTCCGATGTTACTTTCGAGGTTACTTTGAGGTTACTTCCGAGGTTACTTTGAGGTTACTTTGAGGTTACTTCCGAGGTTACTTTGAAGTTAATTTGAGGTTACTTTGAGGTTACTTTCAAGTAACTTCGTGATTGCTTTTCAGTTACTTCGAGGTTACTTTGAGGTTACTTTCGATGTTACTTTGAGGTTACTTTCATGTTACTTTGAGGTTACTTCCGAGGTTACTTTGAGGTTTCTTCCGAGGTTACTTTGAAGTTACTTTGAGGTTACTTTGAGGTTACTTCCGAGGTTACTTTGAAGTTACTTTGAGGTTACTTCCGAGGTTACTTTGAAGTTACTTTGAGGTTACTTTCATGTTACTTTGAGGTTACTTCCAAGGTTACTTTCAAGTCTCTTTCAAGTTACTTTGAGGTTACTTTCAAGTTACTTTGAGATTACTTTCGAGTTACTTTGAGGTTACTTTCAGGTTACTTTGAGGTTACATTCGAGTTACTTTGAGGTTACTTTCAGGGTACTTTGAGGTTACTTTGAGGTTACTGTGAGGTTACTTTCAGGTTACTTTCGAGTTACTTTGAGGTTACTTTCAGGTTACTTAGGGTTACTTTCGAGTTACTTTGAGGTTACTTTCAAGTTACTTTGAGGTTACTTTCGAGTTACTTTGAGGTTACTTTCAGGTTACTTTCGAGATACTTTGAGGTTATTTTCAGGTTACTTTGAGGTTACTTTCGATTTACTTTGAGGTTACTTTCAGGTTGTTTGAGGTTGCTTCCGAGGTTACATTAAAGTTACTTTGAGGTTACATCGAAGTTACTTTGAGGTTACTTCCTATGTTACTTTGAGGTTACTTCCGAGGTTACATTGAAGTTACTTTGAGGTTACATCCGAGGTTACTTCCGAGGTTACTTTGAAGTTACTTTGAGGTTACTTTCATGTTACTTTGAGGTTACTTCCGAAGTTACTTTGAGGTTACTTCCGATGTTACTTTGAGGTTACTTCTGATGTTACTTTGAGGTTACTTCCGAGGTTACTTTGAAGTTACTTTGAGGTTACTTTCATGTTACTTTGAGGTTACTTCCGATGTTACTTTGAGGTTACTTTGAGGTTACCTTCGAGGTTACTTTGAGGTTACTTCCGATGTTACTTTGAGGTTACTTCTGATGTTACTTTGAGGTTACTTCCGAGGTTACTTTGAAGTTACTTTGAGGTTACTTTCATGTTACTTTGAGGTTACTTCCGAAGTTACTTTGAGGTTACTTTCATGATACTTTGAGGTTACTTCCGATGTTACTTTGAGGTTACTTCCGAGGTTACTTTGAAGTTACTTCCGAGGTTAATTTGAGGTTACTTTCAAGTTACTTTGAGGTTACTTTCGAGTTACTTTCGAGTTACTTTGAGGTTACTTTCGAGTTACTTTAGGTTACTTTAAAGTTACTTTGAGGTTACTTTCTGGTTACATTGAGGTTACGTTGCGGTTACTTTCGAATTACTTTGAGGTTACTTTCGAGTTACTTTGAGGTTACTTTCGAGTTACTTTGAAAAAAGTTACTTTGAAAGTTACTTTGAAAGTTACTTTGAAAAAAGTTACTTTGAAAAAAGTTACTTTGAGAAAAGTTACTTTGAAAATAGTTACTTTGAAAATAGTTACTTTGAAAAAATTTACCTTCAAAAAAGTTACTTTGAAAAAAGTTACTTTGAAAAAAGTTACTTTGAAAAAAGTTACATTGAAAAAAGTTACTTTGAAAAAAGTTACTTTCAAAAAAGTTACTTTCAAAAAAGTTACTTTCAAAAAAGTTACTTTCAAAAAAGTTACTTTCAAAAAAGTTACTTTCAAAAAAGTTACTTTCAAAAAAATTACTTTCAAAAAAGTTACTTTCAAAAAAGTTACTTTCAAAAACGTTACTTTCAAAAACGTTACTTTCAAAAACGTTACTTTCAAAATAGTTACTTTGAAAATAGTTAGTTTGAAAATAGTTACTTTGAAAAAAGTTACTTTGAAAAAAGTTACTTTGAAGAAAGTTACTTTGAAAAAAGTTACTTTGAAAAAGTTACTTTCAAAAAAGTTACTTTCAAAAAAGTTACTTTCAAAAAAGTTACCTTTAAAAAAGTTACCTTTAAAAAAGTTACTTTGAAAAAAGTTACTTTAAAAAAAGTTACTTTGAAAAAAGTTACTTTGAAAAAAGTACTTTGAAAAAAGTTACTTTGAAAAAAGTTACTTTGAAAAAAGTTACTTTCAAAATAGTTACTTTGAAAAAAGTTACTTTGAAAAAAGTTACTTTGAAAAAAGTTACTTTGAAAAAAGTTACTTTCAAAAAGTTACTTTGAAAATAGTTACTTTGAAAATAGTTACTTTGAAAATAGTTACTTTGAAAATAGTTTCTTTCAAAAAAGTTACTTTCAAAAAAGTTACTTTCAAAAACGTTACTTTCAAAAACGTTACTTTCAAAAACGTTACTTTCAAAAAAGTTACTTTGAAAATAGTTACTTTGAAAATAGTTACTTTCAAAAAAGTTACTTTCAAAAAAGTTACTTTGAAGAAAGTTACTTTGAAACAAGTTATTTTGAAAAAAGTTACTTTCAAAAAAGTTACTATGAAAATAGTTACTTTGAAAAAAGTTACTTTGAAGAAAGTTACTTTCAAAAAAGTTACTTTGAAAAAAGTTACTTTCAAAAATGTTACTTTGAAAAGTTACTTTGAATAAGTTTCTTATGTCTTACGATATGGTAAGTCTTTAACTTAAGACTTACCATATCGTAAGACATAAGAAACTGTAGGACTATTGTAGACATTACGCCTGGTAAGAACTGTACAGTATTGTAAATAGTGTATATTAGACATTCAGATTCCAATACCAGGATAACCTATTGTAAATAACATTTGTGACATCTCCAACCCTAATGTACCTTCAGGTGAAATAGGGTTTTGTGTAATGTGGATATTCAATAATAAATACTTTGAAAAGTTACTTTCAAAAGTTACTTTGAAAAAAGTTACTTTGAAAAAAGTTACTTTGAAGAAAGTTACTTTGAAAAAAGTTACTTTCAAAATAGTTGCTTTCAAAAAAGTTACTTTCAAAAAACTTACTTTGAAAAAAGTTACTTTGAAAAAAGTTACTTTGAAAAAAGTTACTTTCAAAAAAGTTACTTTGAAAAAAGTTACTTTGAAAAAAGTTACTTTGAAAAAAGTTACTTTGAAAAAAATTACTTTGAAAGAAAGTTACTTTGAAAGAAAGTTACTTTGAAAAAAGTTACTTTGAAAAATGATACTTTGAAAAAAGTTACTTTGAAAAAAGTTACTTTCAAAAAAGTTACTTTCAAAAAAGTTACTTTAAAAAAGTTACTTTTAAAAAAGTTACTTTCAGAAAAGTTACTTTCAAAAAAGTTACTTAGAAAAAAGTTACTTTGAAAAAAGTTACTTTGAAAATAGTTACATTCAAAAAAGTTACTTTCAAAAAACATACTATTAAAAAAGTTACTTTCAAAAAAGTTACTTTCAAAAACGTTACTTTCAAAAAAGTTACTTTCGAAAATAGTTACTTTCGAAAATAGTTACTTTGAAAATAGTTACTTTGAAAAAAGTTACTTTCAAAAAAGTTACTTTCAAAAAAGTTACTTTGAAAAAAGTTACTTAAAAAAAGTTACTTTCAAAAAAGTTACTTTCAAAAAAGTTACTTTCAAAAAAGTTACTTTCAAAAAAGTTACTTTGAAAAAAGTTACTTTGAAAAAAGTTACTTTGAAAAGTTACTTTGAAAATAGTTACTTTGAAAATAGTTACTTTGAAAATAGTTACTTTGAAAATAGTTACTTTGAAAATAGTTACTTTGAAATAGTTACTTTGAAAATAGTTACTTTGAAAATAGTTACTTTGAAAATAGTTACTTTGAAAATAGTTACTTTGAATATAGTTACTTTCAAAAAAGTTACTTTCCAAAAAGTTACTTTCCAAAAAGTTACTTTCCAAAAAGTTACTTTCCACAAAAAAGTTACTTTCCACAAAAAAGTTACTTTCAAAAAAGTTACTTTGAAAAAAGTTACTTTGAAAAAAGTTGCTTTCAAAAAAGTTGCTTTCAAAAAAGTTGCTTTCAAAAAAGTTGCTTTCAAAAAAGTTGCTTTCAAAAAAGTTACTTTGAAAAAAGTTACTTTGAAAAAAGTTACTTTGAAAAAAGTTACTTTGAAAATAGTTACTTTGAAAATAGTTACTTTGAAAATAGTTACTTTGAAAATAGTTACTTTGAAAAAAGTTACTTTGAAAAAAACTTACTTTGAAAAAAGTTACTTTGAAAAAAGTTACTTTGAAAAAAGTTACTTTGAAAATAGTTACTTTGAAAATAGTTACTTTGAAAATAGTTACTTTGAAAATAGTTACTTTGAAAATAGTTACTTTGAAAATAGTTACTTTCAAAAAAGTTACATTGAAAAAGTTACTTTCAAAAAAGTTACATTGAAAAAGTTACTTTCAAAAAAGTTACTGTGAAAAAAGTTACTTTGAAAAAAGTTACTTTGAAAAAAGTTACTTTGAAAAAAAGTTACTTTGAAAAAAGTTACTTTGAAAAAAAGTTACTTTGAAAAAGTTACTTTGAAAAAAGTTACTTTGAAAAAAGTTACTTTGAAAAAGTTACTTTGAAAAAAGTTACTTTGAAAAAAGTTACTTTGAAAAAAGTTACTTTGAAAAAAGTTACTTTGAAAATAGTTACTTTGAAAATAGTTACTTTGAAAATAGTTACTTTGAAAAAAGTTATTTTGAAAAAAGTTACTTTGAAAGTTACTTTGAAAGTTACTTTGAAAGTTACTTTGAAAGTTACTTTCAAAAAAGTTACTTTCAAAAAAGTTACATTCAAAAAAGTTACTTTCAAAATAGTTACTTTCAAAATAGTTACTTTGAAAAATAGTTACTTTGAAAAAAAGTTACTTTGAAAAAAAGTTACTTTGAAAAAAAGTTACTTTGAAAAAAAGTTACTTTCAAAAAAGTTACTTTCAAAAAAGTTACTTTCAAAAAAATTACTTTGAAAAAAGTTACTTTGAAAAAAAGTTACTTTGAAAAAAAGTTACATTGAAAAAAGTTACTTTGAAAAAAGTTACTTTGAAAAAAGTTACTTTGAAAAAAGTTACTTTCAAAAAAGTTACTTTGAAAAAAGTTACTTTGATAAAAGTTACTTTGAAAAAAGTTACTTTGAAAAAAGTTGCTTTCAAAAAAGTTGCTTTCAAAAAAGTTGCTTTCAAAAAAGTTGCTTTCAAAAAAGTTACTTTCAAAAAAGTTACTTTGAAAAAAGTTACTTTGAAAATAGTTACTTTGAAAAAAGTTACTTTCAAAAAAGTTACTTTGAAAAAAGTTACTTTGAAAAAAGTTACTTTGAAAAAAGTTACTTTGAAAAAAGTTACTTTGAAAAAAGTTACTTTGAAAAAATTTACTTTGAAAATAGTTACTTTGAAAAAAGTTACTTTGAAAAAAGTTACTTTGAAAGTTACTTTCAAAAAAGTTACTTTGAAAGTTACTTTGAAAAAAAGTTACTTTGAAAGTTACTTTGAAAAAAGTTACTTTGAAAGTTACTTTGAAAAAAAGTTACTTTCAAAAAAGTTACTTTGAAAAAAGTTACTTTGAAAAAAGTTACTTTGAAAAAAGTTACTTTGAAAAAAGTTACTTTGAAAGTTACTTTCAAAAAAGTTACTTTGAAAGTTACTTTGAAAGTTACTTTGAAAGTTACTTTGAAAAAAAGTTACTTTGAAAAAAAGTTACTTTGAAAATAGTTACTTTGAAAATATATACTTTGAAAATAGTTACTTTGAAAATAGTTACTTTGAAAAAAGTCTTTCAAAATAGTTACTTTCAAAAAAGTTACTTTGAAAAAAGTTACTTTGAAAAAAGTTACTTTCGAAAATAGTTACTTTCGAAAATAGTTACTTTCGAAAAAGTTACTTTCGCAAAAGTTACTTTCGAAAAAGTTACTTTGAAAAAAGTTACTTTGAAAAAAGTTACTTTGAAAAAAGTTACTTTGAAAAAAGTTACTTTGAAAAAAGTTACTTTCAAAAAAGTTACTTTCAAAAGAGTTACTTTCAAAAAAGTTACTCTGAGAAAAGTTACTTTGAGAAAAGTTACTTTGAAAAAAGTTACTTTGAGAAAAGTTACTTTGAGAAAAGTTACTTTGAAAAAAGTTACCTTCAAAAAAGTTACATTGAAAAAAGATACTTTGAAAAAAGTTACTTTGAAAAACGTTACTTTGAAAAACGTTACTTTCAAAAACGTTACTTTCAAAAACGTTACTTTCAAAAACGTTACTTTGAAAATAGTTACTTTGAAAATAGTTACTTTGAAAAAAGTTACTTTGAAAAAAGGTACTTTGAAAAAAGTTACTTTGAAAAAAGGTACTTTGAAAAAAGTTACTTTGAAAAAAGTTACTTTGAAAAAAGTTACTTTGAAAAAAGTTACTTTGAAAAAAGTTACTTTCAAAAAAGTTACTTTGAAAAAAGTTACTTTCAAAAAAGTTACTTTCAAAAAAGTTACTTTCAAAAAAGTTACTTTCAAAAAAGTTACTTTCAAAAAAGTTACTTTCAAAAAAGTTACTTTGAAAGTTACTTTGAAAGTTACTTTGAAAAAAAGTTACTTTGAAAAAAAGTTACTTTGAAAAAAAGTTACTTTGAAAAAAAGTTACTTTGAAAAAAAGTTACTTTGAAAAAAAGTTACTTTGAAAAAAAGTTACTTTGAAAAAGTTACTTTGAAAAAAGTTACTTTGAAAAAAGTTACTTTGAAAAAAGTTACTTTGAAAAAAGTTACTTTGAAAAAAGTTACTTTGAAAAAAGTTACTTTGAAAAAAGTTACTTTGAAAAAAGTTACTTTGAAAAAAAGTTACTTTCAAAAAAGTTACTTTGAAAAAAGTTACTTTGAAAAAAGTTACTTTGAAAAAAAGTTACTTTGAAAAAAAGTTACTTTGAAAAAAGTTACTTTGAAAAAAAGTTACTTTGAAAAAAAGTTACTTTGAAAAAAGTTACTTTGAAAAAAGTTACTTTGAAAAAAGTTACTTTGAAAAAAGTTACTTTGAAAAAAGTTACTTTGAAAATAGTTACTTTGAAAAAAAGTTACTTTGAAAAAAGTTACTTTGAATAAAAGTTACTTTAAAAAAAAGTTACTTTGAAAAAAAGTTACTTTGAAAAAAAGTTACTTTGAAAAAAAGTTACTTTGAAAAAAAGTTACTTTGAAAAAAGTTACTTTGAAAAAAGTTACTTTGAAAAAAGTTACTTTGAAAAAAGTTACTTTCAAAAAAGTTACTTTGAAAAAAGTTACTTTCAAAAAAGTTACTTTCAAAAAAGTTACTTTGAAAATAGTTACTTTGAAAAAAAGTTACTTTGAAAAAAAGTTACTTTGAAAATAGTTACTTTGAAAAAAAGTTACTTTGAAAAAAAGTTACTTTGAAAAAAAAGTTACTTTGAAAAAAAGTTACTTTGAAAAAAAGTTACTTTGAAAAAAAGTTACTTTCAAAAAAGTTACTTTGAAAAAAGTTACTTTCAAAAAAGTTACTTTGAAAATAGTTACTTTGAAAAATAGTTACTTTGAAAATAGTTACTTTGAAAAAAGTTACTTTGAAAAAAGTTACTTTCAAAAAAGTTACTTTGAAAAAACTTACTTTCAAAAAAGTTTTTTTTTCAAAAAAGTTTTTTTTTCAAAAAAGTTACTTTGAAAAAAGTTACTTTGAAAAAAAGTTACTTTGAAAAAAGTTACTTTGAAAAAAAGTTACTTTGAAAAAAGTTACTTTGAAAAAAGTTACTATGAAAAAAGTTACTTTGAAAAAAGTTACTTTGAATAAAGTTACTTTGAAAAAAGTTACTTTGAAAAAAGTTACTTTGAAAAAAGTTACTTTGAAAAAAGTTACTTTCAAAATAGTTACTTTGAAAAAAGTTACTTTGAAAAAAGTTACTTTGAAAATAGTTACTTTCAAAATAGTTACTTTCAAAATAGTTACTTTCAAAAAAGTTACTTTCAAAAAAGTTACTTTGAAAAAAGTTACTTTGAAAAAAGTTACTTTGAAAAAAAGTTACTTTGAAAAAAAGTTACTTTAAAAAAAAGTTACTTTCAAAAAAGTTACTTTCAAAAAAGTTACTTTCAAAAAAGTTACTTTGAAAAAAGTTACTTTCAAAAAAGTTACTTTCAAAAAAGTTACTTTGAAAAAACTTACTTTCAAAAAAGTTTTTTTTTCAAAAAAGTTTTTTTTTTCAAAAAAGTTACTTTGAAAAAAGTTACTTTGAAAAAAAGTTACTTTGAAAAAAGTTACTTTGAAAAAAAGTTACTTTGAAAAAAGTTACTTTGAAAAAAGTTACTTTGAAAAAAGTTACTTTGAAAAAAGTTACTTTGAAAAAAGTTACTTTGAAAAAAGTTACTTTGAAAAAAGTTACTTTGAAAAAAGTTACTTTGAAAAAAGTTACTTTCAAAATAGTTACTTTGAAAAAAGTTACTTTGAAAAAAGTTACTTTGAAAATAGTTACTTTCAAAATAGTTACTTTCAAAATAGTTACTTTCAAAAAAGTTACTTTCAAAAAAGTTACTTTGAAAAAAGTTACTTTGAAAAAAGTTACTTTGAAAAAAAGTTACTTTGAAAAAAAGTTACTTTGAAAAAAAGTTACTTTGATAAAAAGTTACTTTGAAAAAAGTTACTTTGAAAAAAGTTACTTTCAAAAAAGTTACTTTGAAAAAAGTTACTTTCAAAAAAGTTACTTTCAAAAAAGTTACTTTCAAAAAAGTTACTTTGAAAATAGTTACTTTCAAAAAAGTTACTTTGAAAAAAGTTACTTTGAAATAGTTACTTTGAAAAAAGTTACTTTGAAAAAAGTTACTTTGAAAAAATTTACTTTGAAAATAGTTACTTTGAAAAAAGTTATTTTGAAAGTTACTTTGAAAAAAGTTACTTTGAAAGTTACTTTCAAAAAAGTTACTTTGAAAGTTACTTTGAAAAAAGTTACTTTGAAAGTTACTTTGAAAAAAAGTTACTTTGAAAAAAAGTTACTTTCAAAAAAGTTACTTTGAAAAAAGTTACTTTGAAAAAAGTTACTTTGAAAGTTACTTTGAAAAAAGTTACTTTGAAAAAAGTTACTTTGAAAGTTACTTTCAAAAAAGTTACTTTGAAAGTTACTTTGAAAGTTACTTTGAAAAAAAGTTACTTTGAAAAAGTTACTTTGAAAATAGTTACTTTGAAAATATATACTTTGAAAATAGTTACTTTGAAAATAGTTACTTTGAAAAAAGTCTTTCAAAATAGTTACTTTCAAAAAAGTTACTTTGAAAAAAGTTACTTTCGAAAATAGTTACTTTCGAAAATAGTTACTTTCGAAAATAGTTACTTTCGAAAATAGTTACTTTCGAAAAAGTTACTTTCGAAAAAGTTACTTTCGAAAAAGTTACTTTGAAAAAAGTTACTTTGAAAAAAGTTACTTTGAAAAAAGTTACTTTCAAAAGAGTTACTTTCAAAAAAGTTACTCTGAGAAAAGTTACTTTGAGAAAAGTTACTTTGAAAAAAGTTACTTTGAGAAAAGTTACTTTGAGAAAAGTTACTTTGAAAAAAGTTACCTTCAAAAAAGTTACATTGAAAAAAGATACTTTGAAAAAAGTTACTTTGAAAAAAGTTACTTTCAAAAACGTTACTTTCAAAAACGTTACTTTCAAAAACGTTACTTTCAAAAACGTTACTTTGAAAATAGTTACTTTGAAAATAGTTACTTTGAAAATAGTTACTTTGAAAATAGTTACTTTGAAAAAAGTTACTTTGAAAAAAGGTACTTTGAAAAAAGTTACTTTGAAAAAAGGTACTTTGAAAAAAGTTACTTTGAAAAAAGGTACTTTGAAAAAAGTTACTTTGAAAAAAGTTACTTTGAAAAAAGTTACTTTGAAAAAAGTTACTTTGAAAAAAGTTACTTTGAAAAAAGTTACTTTGAAAAAAGTTACTTTGAAAAAAGTTACCTAAAAAAAGTTACTTTCAAAAAAGTTACTTTCAAAAAAGTTACTTTCAAAAAAGTTACTTTGAAAGTTACTTTGAAAGTTACTTTGAAAAAAAGTTACTTTGAAAAAAAGTTACTTTGAAAAAAAGTTACTTTGAAAAAAAGTTACTTTGAAAAAAGTTACTTTGAAAAAAGTTACTTTGAAAAAAGTTACTTTGAAAAAAGTTACTTTGAAAAAAAGTTACTTTGAAAAAAGTTACTTTGAAAAAAGTTACTTTGAAAAAAAGTTACTTTGAAAAAAAGTTACTTTGAAAAAAAGTTACTTTGAAAAAAAGTTACTTTGAAAAAAAGTTACTTTGAAAAAAGTTACTTTGAAAAAAGTTACTTTGAAAAAAGTTACTTTGAAAAAAGTTACTTTGAAAAAAGTTACTTTCAAAAAAAGTTACTTTCAAAAAAAGTTACTTTCAAAAAAAGTTACTTTCAAAAAAAGTTACTTTCAAAAAAAGTTACTTTGAAAAAAAGTTACTTTGAAAAAAGTTACTTTGAAAATAGTACTTTGAAAAAAAGTTACTTTGAAAATAGTTACTTTGAAAAAAAGTTACTTTGAAAAAAAGTTACTTTGAAAAAAAGTTACTTTGAAAAAAAGTTACTTTGAAAAAAAGTTACTTTGAAAAAAAGTTACTTTGAAAAAAAGTTACTTTGAAAAAAAGTTACTTTGAAAAAAAGTTACTTTGAAAAAGTTACTTTGAAAAAAGTTACTTTGAAAAAAGTTACTTTGAAAAAAGTTACTTTGAAAAAAGTTACTTTGAAAAAAAGTTACTTTGAAAAAAAGTTACTTTGAAAAAAAGTTACTTTGAAAAAAAGTTACTTTCAAAAAAGTTACTTTGAAAATAGTTACTTTGAAAAAAGTTACTTTGAAAAAAGTTACTTTGAAAAAAAGTTACTTTGAAAAAAAGTTACTTTGAAAAAAAGTTACTTTGAAAAAAGTTACTTTGAAAAAGTTACTTTGAAAAAAGTTACTTTGAAAAAAGTTACTTTGAAAAAAGTTACTTTGAAAAAAGTTACTTTGAAAAAAGTTACTTTGAAAAAAAGTTACTTTGAAAAAAAGTTACTTTGAAAAAAAGTTACTTTGAAAAAAAGTTACTTTGAAAAAAAGTTACTTTGAAAAAAAGTTACTTTGAAAAAAAAGTTACTTTGAAAAAAAGTTACTTTGAAAAAAAGTTACTTTGAAAAAAAGTTACTTTGAAAAAAAGTTACTTTGAAAAAACGTTACTTTGAAAAAAGTTACTTTCAAAAAAGTTACTTTGAAAAAAAGTTACTTTGAAAATAGTTACTTTGAAAAAAGTTACTTTGAAAAAAGTTACTTTGAAAAAAGTTACTTTGAAAAAAGTTACTTTCAAAAAAGTTACTTTCAAAAAAGTTACTTTGAAAAAACTTACTTTCAAAAAAGTTTTTTTTTTCAAAAAAGTTACTTTGAAAAAAGTTACTTTGAAAAAAAGTTACTTTGAAAAAAGTTACTTTGAAAAAAAGTTACTTTGAAAAAAGTTACTTTGAAAAAAGTTACTTTGAAAAAAGTTATTTTGAAAAAAGTTACTTTGAAAAAAGTTACTTTGAATAAAGTTACTTTGAAAAAAGTTACTTTGAAAAAAGTTACTTTGAAAAAAGTTACTTTGAAAAAAGTTACTTTCAAAATAGTTACTTTGAAAAAAGTTACTTTGAAAATAGTTACTTTCAAAATAGTTACTTTCAAAAAAGTTACTTTCAAAAAAGTTACTTTGAAAAAAGTTACTTTGAAAAAAGTTACTTTGAAAAAAGTTACTTTGAAAAAAAGTTACTTTGAAAAAAAGTTACTTTGAAAAAAAGTTACTTTGAAAAAAAGTTACTTTCAAAATAGTTACTTTCAAAATAGTTACTTTCAAGAAAGTTACTTTCAAAAAAGTTACTTTCAAAAAAGTTACTTTCAAAAAAGTTACTTTGAAAAAAAAATACTTTGAAAAAAAGTTACTTTGAAAAAGTTACTTTGAAAAAAAGTTACTTTGAAAAAAGTTATATTGAAAAAAGTTACTTTGAAAAAAGTTACTTTCAAAATAGTTACTTTCAAAATAGTTACTTTGAAAAAAGTTACTTTGAAAAAAGTTACTTTGAAAAAAGTTACTTTGAAAAAAGTTACTTTCAAAGTTACTTTGAAAAAAGTTACTTTGAAAGTTACTTTGAAAGTTACTTTGAAAAAGTTACTTTGAAAGTTACTTTGAAAAAAAGTTACTTTGAAAAAAAGTTACTTTGAAAAAAAGTTACTTTGAAAAAAAGTTACTTTGAAAAAAAGTTACTTTGAAAAAAAGTTACTTTGAAAAAAAGTTACTTTGAAAAAAAGTTACTTTGAAAAAAAGTTACTTTGAAAAAAAGTTACTTAGAAAAAAAGTTACTTTGAAAAAAGTTACTTTGAAAAAAGTTACTTTGAAAAAAAGTTACTTTAAAAAAAAGTTACTTTGAAAAAAAGTTACTTTGAAAAAAAGTTACTTTGAAAAAAAGTTACTTTGAAAAAAAGTTACTTTGAAAAAAGTTACTTTGAAAAAAGTTACTTTGAAAAAAGTTACTTTGAAAAAAGTTACTTTGAAAAAAGTTACTTTGAAAAAAGTTACTTTGAAAAAAGTTACTTTGAAAAAGTTACTTTGAAAAAAGTTACTTTGAAAAAAGTTACTTTGAAAAAAAGTTACTTTGAAAAAAAGTTACTTTGAAAAAAGTTACTTAAAAAAAAAGTTACTTTGAAAAAAAGTTACTTTGAAAAAAAGTTACTTTGAAAAAAAGTTACTTTGAAAAAAAGTTACTTTGAAAAAAAGTTACTTTGAAAAAAAGTTACTTTGAAAAAAAGTTACTTTGAAAAAAGTTACTTTGAAAAAAGTTACTTTGAAAAAGTTACTTTGAAAAAAGTTACTTTGAAAAAAGTTACTTTGAAAAAAAGTTACTTTGAAAAAAAGTTACTTTGAAAAAAAGTTACTTTGAAAAAAAGTTACTTTGAAAAAAAGTTACTTTGAAAAAAAGTTACTTTGAAAAAAGTTACTTTGAAAAAAAGTTACTTTGAAAAAGTTACTTTGAAAAAAAGTTACTTTGAAAAAAAGTTACTTTGAAAAAAGTTACTTTGAAAAAAGTTACTTTCAAAATAGTTACTTTGAAAAAAGTTACTTTGAAAGTTACTTTCAAAAAAGTTACTTTGAAAATAGTTACTTTGAAAGTCACTTTGAAAAAAGTTACTTTGAAAGTCACTTTGAAAAAAGTTACTTTGAAAGTTACCTTGAAAAAAGTTACTTTGAAAGTTACTTTCAAAAAAGTTACTTTGAAAGTTACTTTCAAAAAAGTTACCTTGAAAGTTACTTTGAAAGTTACTTTGAAAGTTACTTTGAAAAAAAGTTACTTTGAAAAAAAGTTACTTTCAAAAATTTTACTTTGAAAAAAGTTACTTTGAAAAAAGTTACTTTGAAAAAAGTCTTTCAAAATAGTTACTTTGAAAAAAGTTACTTTGAAAAAAGTTACTTTCGAAAATAGTTACTTTCGAAAATAGTTACTTTCGAAAATAGTTACTTTCGAAAAAGTTACTTTGAAAAAAGTTACTTTCAAAAAAGTTACTTTCAAAAGAGTTACTTTCCAAAAAGTTACTCTGAGAAAAGTTACTTTGAGAAAAGTTACTTTGAAAAAAGTTACTTTGAAAAAAGTTACTTTGAAAAAGTTACCTTCAAAAAAGTTACATTGAAAAAAGTTACATTGAAAAAAGTTACTTTGAAAAAAGTTACTTTGAAAAAAGTTACTTTCAAAAATTACTTTGAAAAAAGTTACTTTGAAAAAAGTTACTTTCAAAAAAGTTACTTTGAAAAAGAAACTTTGAAAAAAGTTACTTTGAAAAAAGTTATTTTGAAAAGTTACTTTGAAAAGTTACTTTGAAAAAAGTTACTTTGAAAATAGTTACTTTCAAAAAAGTTACTATGAAAATAGTTACTATGAAAATAGTTACTTTGAAAAAAGTTACTTTGAAAAGTTACTTTGAAAAAAGTTACTTTGAAAAAAGTTACTTTGAAAAAAGTTACTTAGAATAAAGTTACTTTGAAAAGTCACTTTGAAAAAAGTTACTTTCAAAAAAGTTACTTTGAAAAAAGTTACTTTCAAAAAAGTTACTTTCAAAAAAGTTACTTTCAAAAATTACTTTGAAAATAGTTACTTTCAAAATAGTTACTTTCAAAAAAGTTACTTTCAAAAAAGTTACTTTCAAAAAAGTTACTTTCAAAAAAGTTACTTTGAAAAAAGTTACTTTGAAAAAAGTTACTTTGAAAGAAGTTACTTTGAAAAAAGTTACTTTGAAAAAAGTTACTTTGAAAAAAGTTACTTTCAAAAATTACTTTGAAAATAGTTACTTTCAAAATAGTTACTTTCAAAAAAGTTACTTTCAAAATAGTTACTTTCAAAAAAGTTACTTTGAAAAAAGTTACTTTGAAAAAAGTTACTTTCAAAAAAGTTACTTTGAAAAAGTTACTTTCAAAAAAGTTACTTTGAAAAAGTTACTTTCAAAAAAGTTACTTTCAAAAAAGTTACTTTCAAAAAAGTTACTTTCAAAAAAGTTACTTTGAAAATAGTTACTTTGAAAAAAGTTACTTTGAAAAAAGTTACTTTCAACAATTTTACTTTCAAAAATGTTACTTTGAAAAAAGTTACTTTCAAGAAAGTTACTTTCAAGAAAGTTACTTTGAAAAAACTTACTTTCAAGAAAGTTACTTTGAATAAAGTTACTTTGAAAAAAGTTACTTTGAAAAAAGTTACTTTGAAAAAAGTTACTTTGAAAAAAGTTACTTTGAAAAAAGTTACTTTGAAAAAAGTTACTTTGAAAAAAGTTACTTTGAAAAAGTTACTTTGAAAAAACTTACTTTCAAAATAGTTACTTTCAAAATAGTTACTTTGAAAAAGTTACTTTCAAAAAAGTTACTTTCAAAAAGTTACTTTCAAAAAAGTTACTTTCAAAAAAGTTACTTTCAAAAAAGTTACTTTCAAAAAAGTTACTTTCAAAAAAGTTACTTTCCAAAAAGTTTCTTTGAAGAAAGTTACATTGAAAAAAGTTACATTGAAAAAAGTTACATTGAAAAAAGTTACATTGAAAAAAGTTACATTGAAAAAAGTTATTTTGAAAAAAGTTATTTTGAAAAAAGTTATTTTGAAAAAAGTTACTTTGAAAAAAGTTACTTTGAAAAAAGTTACTTTGAAAAAAGTTACTTTGAAAAAAGTTACTTTGAAAAAAGTTACTTTGAAAAAAGTTACTTTTTAAAAAGTTACTTTGAAAAATGTTACTTTGAAAAAAGTTACTTTGAAAAAAATTACTTTGAAAATAGTTACTTTCAAAAAAGTTACTTTGAAAAAAGTTACTTTGAAAAAAGTTACTTTCAAAAAAGTCACTATGAAAATAGTCACTTTGAAAAGTCACTTTGAATAAAGTCACTTTGAAAATAGTTACTTTGAAAATAGTTACTTTAAAAAAAGTTACTTTAAAAAAAGTTACTTTCAAAAAAGTTACTTTCAAAAAAGTTACTTTGAAAAAAGTTACTTTGAAAAAAGTTACTTTGAAAATAGTTACTTTGAAAATAGTTACTTTGAAAAAAGTTACTATGAAAAGTCACTTTGAAAAAAGTCACTTTGAAAAAAGTCACTTTGAAAAAAGTCACTTTGAAAAAAGTCACTTTGAAAAAAGTCACTTTGAAAAAAGTCACTTTCAAAAAAGTTACTTTCAAAAAAGTTGCTTTCAAAAAAGTTGCTTTCAAAAAAGTTGCTTTCAAAAAAGTTACTTTCAAAAAAGTTACTTTGAAAAAAGTTACTTTGAAAAAAGTTACTTTGAAAAATGTTACTTTGAAAAAGTTACTTTGAAAAAGTTACTTTGAAAAAAGTTACTTTGAAAAAAGTTACTTTGAAAAAAGTTACTTTGAAAAAAGTTACTTTGAAAAAAGTTACTTTGAAAAAAGTTACTTTGAAAAAAGTTACTTTGAAAAAAGTTACTTTGAAAAAGTTACTTTCAAAAAAGTTACTTTGAAAAAGAAACTTTGAAAAAAGTTACTTTGAAAAAAGTTACTTTGAAAAAAGTTAGTTTGAAAAAAGTTACTTTGAAAAAAGTTACTTTGAAAATAGTTACTTTCAAAAAAGTTACTATGAAAATAGTTACTTTGAAAAAAGTTACTTTGAAAAAAGTTACTTAGAATAAAGTTACTTTGAAAAGTCACTTTGAAAAAAGTTACTTTGAAAAAAGTTACTTTGAAAAAAGTTACTTCGAAAAAAGTTACTTTCGAAAATAGTTACTTTCGAAAATAGTTACTTTCGAAAATAGTTACTTTCGAAAATAGTTACTTTCGAAAATAGTTACTTTCGAAAATAGTTACTTTGAATAAAGTTACTTTCAAAAAAGTTACTTTGAAAAAAGTTACTTTCAAAAAAGTTACTTTCAAAAAAGTTACTTTGAAAAAAAATACTTTGAAAAAAGTTACTTTGAAAAATGTTACTTTGAAAAAAATTACTTTCAAAAAAGTTACTTTGAAAAAAGTTACTTTCAAAAAAATTACTTTGAAAATAGTTACTTTGAAAATAGTTACTTTGAAAAAAGTTACTTTGAAAAATGTTACTTTGAAAAAAGTTACTTTGAAAAAAGTTACTTTCAAAAAAGTTACTTTCGAAAATAGTTACTTTCGAAAATGGTTACTTTGAAAAAAGTTACTTTGAAAAAAGTTACTTTCAAAAGAGTTACTTTGAAAAAAGTTACTTTCAAAAAAGTTACTTTGAAAAAAGTTACTTTCAAAAAAGTTACTTTCGAAAATAGTTACTTTCGAAAATAGTTACTTTGAAAATAGTTACTTTCAAAAAAGTTACTTTCAAAAAAGTTACTTTCAAAAAAGTTACTTTCAAAAAAGTTACTTTGAAAAAAGTTACTTTCAAAAATGTTACTTTCAAAAAAGTTACTTTCAAAAAAGTTACTTTGAAAAAAGTTACTTTGAAAATAGTTACTTTGAAAATAGTTACTTTGAAAATAGTTACTTTGAAAATAGTTACTTTGAAAAAAGTTACTTTGAAAAAAGTTACTTTGAAAAAGTTACTTTCAAAAAAGTGACTTTCAGAAGTTACTTTCAGAAAAGTTACTTTCAAAAAAGTTACTTTCATAAACGTTACTTTCAAAAAAGTTACTTTCAAAAAAGATACTTTGAAAAAAGTTACTTTGAAAAAAGTTACTTTCAAAAAAGTTACTTTGAAAAAAGTTACTTTCAAAAAAGTTACTTTGAAAAAAGTTACTTTCAAAAATGTTACTTTGAAAAAAGTTACTTTCAAAAAAGTTATTTTAAAAAAGTTATTTTAAAAAAAGTTACTTTCAAGAAAGTTACTTTGAAAAAAGTTACTTTGAAAAAAGTTACTTTGAAAAAAGTTACTTTGAAAAAAGTTACTTTCAAAAAACTTACTTTCAAAAAAGTTACTTTGAAAAAGTTACTTTGAAAAAAGTTACTTTGAAAAAAGTTACTTTCAAAATATTTACTTTGAAAAACGTTTCTTTGAAAAACGTTACTTTGAAAAGTTACTTTCAAAAAAGTTACTTTCAAAAAAGTTACTATGAAAATAGTTACTTACTTTGAAAATAGTTACTTTGAAAATAGTTACTTTGAAAAAAGTTACTTTCAAAAAAGTTTCTTTGAAAAAAGTTACTTTCAAAAAAGTTACTTTGTAAAAAGTTACTTTCAAAAAAGTTACTTTGAAAAAAGTTACTTTCAAAAAAGTTACTTTCAAAAAAGTAACCTCAAAGTAACTTGTAAGTAACCTCAAAGTAACCTCAAAGTAACTCGTAAGTAACGTCAAAGTAACTTGTAAGTAACCTCAAAGTAACTTGAAAGTAACCTCACAGTAACTTGAAAGTAACCTCGGATGTAACCTCAAAGTAACCTCGGAAGTTACCTCAAAGTAACCTCGAAGTAACTAGAAAGTAACCTCGAAGTATCCTGAAAGTAACCTCGTAGTAAACTCGAAGTAACTTTAAAGTAACCTCAAAGTAACTTGAAAGTAACCTCAAAGTAACTTGAAAGTAACCTCAGAAGTAACCTCAAAGTAACCTCGAAGTAACTAGAAAGTAACCTCAAAGTAACTTGAAAGTAACCTCAAGGTAACCTCATGTTAACCTTGGAAGTAACCTCGAAGTAATTTGGAAGTAACCTCGAAGTAACTTGATAGTAACCTCGAAGTAACCTGAAAGTAACCAAGTAGTAAACTCGAAGTAACTTTAAAGTAACCTCAAAGTAACTTTAAAGTAACCTCAAAGTAACTTGAAAGTAACCTCAGAAGTAACCTCAAAGTAACCTCGAAGTAACTAGAAAGTAACCTCAAAGTAACTAGAAAGTAACCTCAAAGTAACTTGAAAGTAACCTCAAGGTAACCTCATGTTAACCTTGGAAGTAACCTGAAAGTAACCTGAAAGTAACCTGAAAGTAACCTGAAAGTAACCTGAAAGTAACCTGAAAGTAACCTGAAAGTAACCTGAAAGTAACCTGAAAGTAACCTGAAAGTAACCTCGAAGTAACCTGAAAGTAACCTCGAAGTAACTTGAAAGTAACCTCGAAGTAACCTCGAAGTAACTTGAAAGTAACCTCGAAGTAACTTGAAAGTAACCTCGAAGTAACTTGAAAGTAACCTCGAAGTAACTTGAAAGTAACCTCGAAGTAACTTGAAAGTAACCTCGAAGTAACTTGAAAGTAACCTCGAAGTAACTTGAAATTAACCTCGAAGTAACTTGAAAGTAACCTCTAAGTAACTTGAAAGTAACCTCTAAGTAACTTGAAAGTAACCTCAAAGTCACTTGAAAGTAACCTCAAAGTAACTTGAAAGTAACCTCAAAGTAACTTGAAAGTAACCTCAAAGTAACTTCAAAGTAACCTCAAAGTAACTTCAAAGTAACCACAAAGTAACTTGAAAGTAACCTCAAAGTAACTTGAAAGTAACCTCCAAGTAACTTGAAAGTAACCGCAAAGTAACTTGAGAGAAACCGCAAAGTAACTTGAAAGTAAGCTCAAAGTAACTTGAAAGTAAGCTCAAAGTAACTTGAAAGTAGCTAAAAGTAACTTGATTGTAGCTCAAAGTAACTTGAAAGTAACCTCAAGGTAACTTGAAAGGAACCTCAAGGTAACTTGAAAGTAACCTCAAGGTAACTTGAAAGTAACCTCAATGTAACTTGAAAGTAACCTCAAAGTAACTTGAAAGTAACCTAAAGTAACTTGAAGGTAACCTAAAGTAACCTGAAAGTAACCTGAAAGTAACCTGAAAGTAACCTGAAAGTAACCTGAAAGTAACCTGAAAGTAACCTGAAAGTAACCTAAAAGTAACCTTAAAGTAACTTGAAAGTAACCTCAAAGTAACTTGAAAGTAACTTGAAAGTATCCTCAAAGTAACTTGAAAGTAACCTCAAAGTAACACGGAAGTAAACTCGGAAGTAATCTCAAAGTAACCTCGGAAGTAACCCTAAGTTAACCTTGAAAGTAACCTCAAAATAACTTGACAGTAACCTAAAAGTAAATTGAAAGTAACTTCAAAGTAACCTCAAGGTAACCTCGGAAGTAACGTCAAGGTAATCTCGGAAGTAACATCGAAGTAACCTCGGAAGTAAATTAGAAAGTAAATTAGAAAGTAACCTCGAAAGTAACCTCGGAAGTAACCTGGAAGTAACCTGCAAGTAACCTCGAAAGTAACTTGAAAGTAACCTCGAAAATAACTTGAAAGTATCCTAAAACTATCTTGAAAGTAACCTCAAAGTAACTTGAAAGTAACCTCAAAGTAACTTGAAAGTAACCTCAAAGTAACTTGAAAGTAACCTCAAAGTAACTTGAAAGTAACCTCAAAGTAACTTGAAAGTAACCTCAAAGTAACTTGAAGTAACCTCAAAGTAACCTGAAAATAACCTCTAAGTAACTTGAAAGTAACCTCAAAGTAACATGAAAGTAACCTCAAAGTAACATGAAAGTAACCTCGGAAGTAACCTCAAAAGTAACCTCGGAAGTAACCTCAAAAGTAACCTGGAAGTAACCTCAAAGTAACCTCGGAAGTAACCTCAAAGTAGCTTGAAAGTAACTTGAAATTAACTTGAAAGAAACCACAAAGTAACTTGAAAGTAACCTGCGCCCAGAATTCCGAGAAGGCTAACTCCTTTGAAAATTTCGAAAAATGCGCCCAGAATTCCGAGAAGGCTAACCCCTTTGAAAATTTCGAAAAATGCGCCCAGAATTCCGAGAAGGCTAACCCCTTTGAAAATTTCGAAAAATGCGCCCTGAATTCCGAGAAGGCTAACCCTTTTGAAATTTTCGAAAAATGCGCCAAGGATTCCGAGAAGGCTAACCCCTTTGAAAATGTCGAAAAATGCGCCCAGAATTCCGAGAAGGCTAACCCCTTTGAAAATTTCGAAAAATGCGCCCAGAATTCCGAGAAGGCTAACCCCTTTGAAAATTTCGAAAAATGCGCCCAGAATTCCGAGAAGGCTAACCCCTTTGAAAATTTCGAAAAATGCGCCCAGAATTCCGAGAAGGCTAACCCCTTTGAAAATTTCGAAAAATGCGCCCAGAATTCCGAGAAGGCTAACCCCTTTGAAAATTTCGAAAAATGCTCCCAGAATTCCGAGAAGGCTAACCCCTTTGAAAATTTCGAAAAATGCGAACAGAATTCCGAGAAGGCTAACCCCTTTGAAAATTTCGAAAAATGCGCCCAGAATTCTGAGAAGGCTAACCCCTTTGAAAATTTCGAAAAATGCGCCCAGAATTCCGAGAAGGCTAACCCCTTTGAAAATTTCGAAAAATGCGACAGAATTCCGAGAAGGCTAACCCCTTTGAAAATTTCGAAAAATACGAACAGAATTCCGAGAAGGCTAACCCCTTTGAAAATTTCGAAAAATGGCCCAGATTTCCGAGAAGGCTAACCCCTTTGAAAATTTCGAAAAATGCGCCCAGAATTCCGAGAAGGCTAACCCCTTTAAAAATTTCGAAAAATGCTCCCAGAATTCCGAGAAGGCTAACCCCTTTGAAAATTTCGAAAAATACGAACAGAATTACGAGAAGGCTAACCCCTTTGAAAATTTCGAAAAATGCGCCCAGATTTCCGAGAAGGCTAACCCCTTTGAAAATTTCGAAAAATGCGAAAAGAATTCCGAGAAGGCTAACCCCTTTGAAAATTTCGAAAAATGCGTCCAGAATTCCGAGAAGGCTAACCCCTTTGAAAATTTCGAAAAATGCGCCCAGAATTCCGAGATGGCGAACCCCTTTGAAAATTTATAAAAATGCGCCCAGAATTCAGAGAAGGCTAACCCCTTTGAAAATTACGAAAAATGCGCCCAGAATTCCGAGAAGGCTAACCCCTTTAAAAATTTCGAAGAATGCGCCCAGAATTCCGAGAAGGCTAACCCCTTTGAAAATTTCGAAAACTGCGCCCAGAATTCCGAGAAGGCTAACCCCTTTGAAAATTTCGAAAAATGCGCCCAGAATTCCGAGAAGGCTAACCCCTTTGAAAATTTCGAAAAATGCGTCCAGAATTCCGAGAAGGCTAACCCCTTTGAAAATTTCGAAAAATGCGCCCAGAATTCCGAGATGGCGAACCCCTTTGAAAATTTCGAAAAATGCGCCCAGAATTCCGAGAAGGCTAACCCCTTTGAAAATTTCGAAAAATGCGCCCAGAATTCCGAGAAGGATAACCCCTTTGAAAATTTCGAAAAATGCGCCCAGAATTCCGAGAAGGCTAAACCCTTTGAAAATTTCGAAAAATGCGCCCAGAATTCCGAGCAGGCTAACCCCTTTGAAAATTTCGAACAATGCGCCCAGAATTCCGAGAAGGCTAACCCCTTTAAAAATTTCGAAAAATGCGAACAGAATTCCGAGTAGGCTAACCCCTTTGAAAATTTCGAAAAATGCGAACAGAATTCCGAGAAGGCTTACCCCTTTGAAAATTTCGAACAATGCGCCCTGAATTCCGAGAAGGCTAACCCCTTTGAAAATTTCGAAAAACGCGCCCAGATTTCCGAGAAGGCTAACCCCTTTGAAAATTTCGAAAAATGCGAAAAGAATTCCGAGAAGGCTAACCCCTTTGAAAATTTCGAAAAATGCGCCCAGAATTCCGAGAAGGCTAACCCCTTTGAAAATTTCGAAAAAATGCGCCCAGAATTCCGAGATGGCGAACCCCATTGAAAATTTATAAAAATGCGCCCAGAATTCAGAGAAGGCTAACCCCTTCGAAAATTTCGAAAAATGCGCCCAGAATTCCGAGAAGGCTAACCCCTTTGAAAATTTCGAAAAACGCGCCCAGAATTCCGAGAAGGCTAACCCCTTTGAAAATTTCGAAAAATGCGCCCAGAATTCCGAGAAGGCTAACCCCTTTGAAAATTTCGAAAAATGCGCCCAGAATTCCGAGAAGGCTAACCCCTTTAAAAATTTCGAAAAATGCGCCCAGAATTCCGAGAAGGCTAACCCCTTTAAAAATTTCGAAAAATGCTCCCAGAATTCCGAGAAGGCTAACCCCTTTGAAAATTTCGAAAAATGCGAACAGAATTCCGAGAAGGCTTACCCCTTTGAAAATTTCGAAAAATGCGCCCAGAATTCCGAGAAGGCTAACCCCTTTGAAAATTTCGAAAAATGAGCCCAGAATTCCGAGAAGGCTAACCCCTTTGAAAATTTCGAAAAATGCGCCCAGATTTCCGAGAAGGCTAACCCCTTTGAAAATTTCGAAAAATGCGAAAAGAATTCCGAGAAGGCTAACCCCTTTGAAAATTTCGAAAAATGCGTCCAGAATTCCGAGAAGGCTAACCCCTTTGAAAATTTCGAAAAATGCGCCCAGAATTCCGAGATGGCGAACCCCTTTGAAAATTTATAAAAATGCGCCCAGAATTCAGAGAAGGCTAACCCCTTTGAAAATTTCGAAAAATGCGCCCAGAATTCCGAGAAGGCTAACCCCTTTAAAAATTTCGAAGAATGCGCCCAGAATTCCGAGAAGGCTAACCCCTTTGAAAATGTCTAAAAATGCGCCCAGAATTCCGAGAAGGCTAACCCCTTTGAAAATTTCGAAAAATGCGCCCAGAATTCCGAGAAGGCTAACCCCTTTGAAAATTTCGAAAAATGCGCCCAGAATTCCGATAAGGCTAACCCCTTTGAAAATTTCGAAAAATGCGCCCAGAATTCCGAGAAGGCAAACCCCTTTGAAAATTTCGAAAAATGCGCCCAGAATTCCGAGAAGGCTAACCCCTTTGAAAATTTCGAAAAATGCGCCCAGAATTCCGAGAAGGCTAACCCCTTTGAAAATTTCGAAAAATGCGCCCAGAATTCCGAGAAGGCTAACCCCTTTGAAAATTTCGAAAAATGCGCCCAGAATTCCGAGAAGGCTAACCCCTTTGAAAATTTCGAAAAATGCTCCCAGAATTCCGAGAAGGCTAACCCCTTTGAAAATTTCGAAAAATGCGAACAGAATTCCGAGAAGGCTAACCCCTTTGAAAATTTCGAAAAATGCGCCCAGAATTCTGAGAAGGCTAACCCCTTTGAAAATTTCGAAAAATGCGCCCAGAATTCCGAGAAGGCTAACCCCTTTGAAAATTTCGAAAAATGCGACAGAATTCCGAGAAGGCTAACCCCTTTGAAAATTTCGAAAAATACGAACAGAATTCCGAGAAGGCTAACCCCTTTGAAAATTTCGAAAAATGGCCCAGATTTCCGAGAAGGCTAACCCCTTTGAAAATTTCGAAAAATGCGCCCAGAATTCCGAGAAGGCTAACCCCTTTAAAAATTTCGAAAAATGCTCCCAGAATTCCGAGAAGGCTAACCCCTTTGAAAATTTCGAAAAATACGAACAGAATTACGAGAAGGCTAACCCCTTTGAAAATTTCGAAAAATGCGCCCAGATTTCCGAGAAGGCTAACCCCTTTGAAAATTTCGAAAAATGCGAAAAGAATTCCGAGAAGGCTAACCCCTTTGAAAATTTCGAAAAATGCGTCCAGAATTCCGAGAAGGCTAACCCCTTTGAAAATTTCGAAAAATGCGCCCAGAATTCCGAGATGGCGAACCCCTTTGAAAATTTATAAAAATGCGCCCAGAATTCAGAGAAGGCTAACCCCTTTGAAAATTACGAAAAATGCGCCCAGAATTCCGAGAAGGCTAACCCCTTTAAAAATTTCGAAGAATGCGCCCAGAATTCCGAGAAGGCTAACCCCTTTGAAAATTTCGAAAACTGCGCCCAGAATTCCGAGAAGGCTAACCCCTTTGAAAATTTCGAAAAATGCGCCCAGAATTCCGAGAAGGCTAACCCCTTTGAAAATTTCGAAAAATGCGTCCAGAATTCCGAGAAGGCTAACCCCTTTGAAAATTTCGAAAAATGCGCCCAGAATTCCGAGATGGCGAACCCCTTTGAAAATTTCGAAAAATGCGAACAGAATTCCGAGAAGGCTAACCCCTTTTGAAAATTTCGAAAAATGCGCCCAGAATTCCGAGAAGGCTAACCCCTTTGAAAATTTCGAAAAATGCGCCCAGAATTCCGAGAAGGCTAACCCCTTTGAAAATTTATAAAATTGCGCCCAGAATTCCGAGAAGGCTAACCCCTTTGAAAATTTCGAAAAATGCACCCATAATTCCGAGAAGGCTAACCCCTTTGAAAATTTCGAAAAATGCGCCCAGAATTCCGAGAAGGCTAACCCCTTTGAAAATTTCGAAAAATGCTCCCAGAATTCCGAGAAGGCTAACCCCTTTGAAAATTTCGAAAAATGCGAACAGAATTCCGAGAAGGCTAACCCCTTTGAAAATTTCGAAAAATGCGCCCAGAATTCTGAGAAGGCTAACCCCTTTGAAAATTTCGAAAAATGCGCCCAGAATTCCGAGAAGGCTAACCCCTTTGAAAATTTCGAAAAATGCGACAGAATTCCGAGAAGGCTAACCCCTTTGAAAATTTCGAAAAAAACGAACAGAATTCCGAGAAGGCTAACCCCTTTGAAAATTTCGAAAAATGGCCCAGATTTCCGAGAAGGCTAACCCCTTTGAAAATTTCGAAAAATGCGCCCAGAATTCCGAGAAGGCTAACCCCTTTAAAAATTTCGAAAAATGCTCCCAGAATTCCGAGAAGGCTAACCCCTTTGAAAATTTCGAAAAATACGAACAGAATTACGAGAAGGCTAACCCCTTTGAAAATTTCGAAAAATGCGCCCAGATTTCCGAGAAGGCTAACCCCTTTGAAAATTTCGAAAAATGCGAAAAGAATTCCGAGAAGGCTAACCCCTTTGAAAATTTCGAAAAATGCGTCCAGAATTCCGAGAAGGCTAACCCCTTTGAAAATTTCGAAAAATGCGCCCAGAATTCCGAGATGGCGAACCCCTTTGAAAATTTATAAAAATGCGCCCAGAATTCAGAGAAGGCTAACCCCTTTCAAAATTACGAAAAATGCGCCCAGAATTCCGAGAAGGCTAACCCCTTTAAAAATTTCGAAGAATGCGCCCAGAATTCCGAGAAGGCTAACCCCTTTGAAAATTTCGAAAACTGCGCCCAGAATTCCGAGAAGGCTAACCCCTTTGAAAATTTCGAAAAATGCGCCCAGAATTCCGAGAAGGCTAACCCCTTTGAAAATTTCGAAAAATGCGTCCAGAATTCCGAGAAGGCTAACCCCTTTGAAAATTTCGAAAAATGCGCCCAGAATTCCGAGATGGCGAACCCCTTTGAAAATTTCGAAAAATGCGAACAGAATTCCGAGAAGGCTAACCCCTTTTGAAAATTTCGAAAAATGCGCCCAGAATTCCGAGAAGGCTAACCCCTTTGAAAATTTCGAAAAATGCGCCCAGAATTCCGAGAAGGCTAACCCCTTTGAAAATTTATAAAATTGCGCCCAGAATTCCGAGAAGGCTAACCCCTTTGAAAATTTCGAAAAATGCACCCATAATTCCGAGAAGGCTAACCCCTTTGAAAATTTCGAAAAATGCGCCCAGAATTCCGAGAAGGCTAACCCCTTTGAAAATTTCGAAAAATGCGCCCAGAATTCCGAGAAGGATAACCCCTTTGAAAATTTCGAAAAATGCGCCCAGAATTCCGAGAAGGCTAAACCCTTTGAAAATTTCGAAAAATGCGCCCAGAATTCCGAGCAGGCTAACCCCTTTGAAAATTTCGAACAATGCGCCCAGAATTCCGAGAAGGCTAACCCCTTTAAAAATTTCGAAAAATGCGAACAGAATTCCGAGTAGGCTAACCCCTTTGAAAATTTCGAAAAATGCGAACAGAATTCCGAGAAGGCTTACCCCTTTGAAAATTTCGAACAATGCGCCCTGAATTCCGAGAAGGCTAACCCCTTTGAAAATTTCGAAAAACGCGCCCAGATTTCCGAGAAGGCTAACCCCTTTGAAAATTTCGAAAAATGCGAAAAGAATTCCGAGAAGGCTAACCCCTTTGAAAATTTCGAAAAATGCGCCCAGAATTCCGAGAAGGCTAACCCCTTTGAAAATTTCGAAAAAATGCGCCCAGAATTCCGAGATGGCGAACCCCATTGAAAATTTATAAAAATGCGCCCAGAATTCAGAGAAGGCTAACCCCTTCGAAAATTTCGAAAAATGCGCCCAGAATTCCGAGAAGGCTAACCCCTTTGAAAATTTCGAAAAACGCGCCCAGAATTCCGAGAAGGCTAACCCCTTTGAAAATTTCGAAAAATGCGCCCAGAATTCCGAGAAGGCTAACCCCTTTGAAAATTTCGAAAAATGCGCCCAGAATTCCGAGAAGGCTAACCCCTTTAAAAATTTCGAAAAATGCGCCCAGAATTCCGAGAAGGCTAACCCCTTTAAAAATTTCGAAAAATGCTCCCAGAATTCCGAGAAGGCTAACCCCTTTGAAAATTTCGAAAAATGCGAACAGAATTCCGAGAAGGCTTACCCCTTTGAAAATTTCGAAAAATGCGCCCAGAATTCCGAGAAGGCTAACCCCTTTGAAAATTTCGAAAAATGAGCCCAGAATTCCGAGAAGGCTAACCCCTTTGAAAATTTCGAAAAATGCGCCCAGATTTCCGAGAAGGCTAACCCCTTTGAAAATTTCGAAAAATGGCCCAGATTTCCGAGAAGGCTAACCCCTTTGAAAATTTCGAAAAATGCGCCCAGAATTCCGAGAAGGCTAACCCCTTTAAAAATTTCGAAAAATGCTCCCAGAATTCCGAGAAGGCTAACCCCTTTGAAAATTTCGAAAAATACGAACAGAATTACGAGAAGGCTAACCCCTTTGAAAATTTCGAAAAATGCGCCCAGATTTCCGAGAAGGCTAACCCCTTTGAAAATTTCGAAAAATGCGAAAAGAATTCCGAGAAGGCTAACCCCTTTGAAAATTTCGAAAAATGCGTCCAGAATTCCGAGAAGGCTAACCCCTTTGAAAATTTCGAAAAATGCGCCCAGAATTCCGAGATGGCGAACCCCTTTGAAAATTTATAAAAATGCGCCCAGAATTCAGAGAAGGCTAACCCCTTTGAAAATTACGAAAAATGCGCCCAGAATTCCGAGAAGGCTAACCCCTTTAAAAATTTCGAAGAATGCGCCCAGAATTCCGAGAAGGCTAACCCCTTTGAAAATTTCGAAAACTGCGCCCAGAATTCCGAGAAGGCTAACCCCTTTGAAAATTTCGAAAAATGCGCCCAGAATTCCGAGAAGGCTAACCCCTTTGAAAATTTCGAAAAATGCGTCCAGAATTCCGAGAAGGCTAACCCCTTTGAAAATTTCGAAAAATGCGCCCAGAATTCCGAGATGGCGAACCCCTTTGAAAATTTCGAAAAATGCGAACAGAATTCCGAGAAGGCTAACCCCTTTTGAAAATTTCGAAAAATGCGCCCAGAATTCCGAGAAGGCTAACCCCTTTGAAAATTTAGAAAAATGCGCCCAGAATTCCGAGAAGGCTAACCCCTTTGAAAATTTATAAAATTGCGCCCAGAATTCCGAGAAGGCTAACCCCTTTGAAAATTTCGAAAAATGCACCCATAATTCCGAGAAGGCTAACCCCTTTGAAAATTTCGAAAAATGCGCCCAGAATTCCGAGAAGGCTAACCCCTTTGAAAATTTCGAAAAATGCTCCCAGAATTCCGAGAAGGCTAACCCCTTTGAAAATTTCGAAAAATGCGAACAGAATTCCGAGAAGGCTAACCCCTTTGAAAATTTCGAAAAATGCGCCCAGAATTCTGAGAAGGCTAACCCCTTTGAAAATTTCGAAAAATGCGCCCAGAATTCCGAGAAGGCTAACCCCTTTGAAAATTTCGAAAAATGCGACAGAATTCCGAGAAGGCTAACCCCTTTGAAAATTTCGAAAAATACGAACAGAATTCCGAGAAGGCTAACCCCTTTGAAAATTTCGAAAAATGGCCCAGATTTCCGAGAAGGCTAACCCCTTTGAAAATTTCGAAAAATGCGCCCAGAATTCCGAGAAGGCTAACCCCTTTAAAAATTTCGAAAAATGCTCCCAGAATTCCGAGAAGGCTAACCCCTTTGAAAATTTCGAAAAATACGAACAGAATTACGAGAAGGCTAACCCCTTTCAAAATTTCGAAAAATGCGCCCAGATTTCCGAGAAGGCTAACCCCTTTGAAAATTTCGAAAAATGCGAAAAGAATTCCGAGAAGGCTAACCCCTTTGAAAATTTCGAAAAATGCGTCCAGAATTCCGAGAAGGCTAACCCCTTTGAAAATTTCGAAAAATGCGCCCAGAATTCCGAGATGGCGAACCCCTTTGAAAATTTATAAAAATGCGCCCAGAATTCAGAGAAGGCTAACCCCTTTGAAAATTACGAAAAATGCGCCCAGAATTCCGAGAAGGCTAACCCCTTTAAAAATTTCGAAGAATGCGCCCAGAATTCCGAGAAGGCTAACCCCTTTGAAAATTTCGAAAAATGCGCCCAGAATTCCGAGATGGCGAACCCCTTTGAAAATTTCGAAAAATGCGAACAGAATTCCGAGAAGGCTAACCCCTTTTGAAAATTTCGAAAAATGCGCCCAGAATTCCGAGAAGGCTAACCCCTTTGAAAATTTCGAAAAATGCGCCCAGAATTCCGAGAAGGCTAACCCCTTTGAAAATTTATAAAATTGCGCCCAGAATTCCGAGAAGGCTAACCCCTTTGAAAATTTCGAAAAATGCACCCATAATTCCGAGAAGGCTAACCCCTTTGAAAATTTCGAAAAATGCGCCCAGAATTCCGAGAAGGCTAACCCCTTTGAAAATTTCGAAAAATGCGCCCAGAATTCCGAGAAGGATAACCCCTTTGAAAATTTCGAAAAATGCGCCCAGAATTCCGAGAAGGCTAAACCCTTTGAAAATTTCGAAAAATGCGCCCAGAATTCCGAGCAGGCTAACCCCTTTGAAAATTTCGAACAATGCGCCCAGAATTCCGAGAAGGCTAACCCCTTTAAAAATTTCGAAAAATGCGAACAGAATTCCGAGTAGGCTAACCCCTTTGAAAATTTCGAAAAATGCGAACAGAATTCCGAGAAGGCTTACCCCTTTGAAAATTTCGAACAATGCGCCCTGAATTCCGAGAAGGCTAACCCCTTTGAAAATTTCGAAAAACGCGCCCAGATTTCCGAGAAGGCTAACCCCTTTGAAAATTTCGAAAAATGCGAAAAGAATTCCGAGAAGGCTAACCCCTTTGAAAATTTCGAAAAATGCGCCCAGAATTCCGAGAAGGCTAACCCCTTTGAAAATTTCGAAAAAATGCGCCCAGAATTCCGAGATGGCGAACCCCATTGAAAATTTATAAAAATGCGCCCAGAATTCAGAGAAGGCTAACCCCTTCGAAAATTTCGAAAAATGCGCCCAGAATTCCGAGAAGGCTAACCCCTTTGAAAATTTCGAAAAACGCGCCCAGAATTCCGAGAAGGCTAACCCCTTTAAAAATTTCGAAAAATGCGCCCAGAATTCCGAGAAGGCTAACCCCTTTAAAAATTTCGAAAAATGCTCCCAGAATTCCGAGAAGGCTAACCCCTTTGAAAATTTCGAAAAACGCGCCCAGAATTCCGAGAAGGCTAACCCCTTTGAAAATTTCGAAAAATGCGCCCAGAATTCCGAGAAGGCTAACCCCTTTGAAAATTTCGAAAAATGCGCCCAGAATTCCGAGAAGGCTAACCCCTTTAAAAATTTCGAAAAATGCGCCCAGAATTCCGAGAAGGCTAACCCCTTTAAAAATTTCGAAAAATGCTCCCAGAATTCCGAGAAGGCTAACCCCTTTGAAAATTTCGAAAAATGCGAACAGAATTCCGAGAAGGCTTACCCCTTTGAAAATTTCGAAAAATGCGCCCAGAATTCCGAGAAGGCTAACCCCTTTGAAAATTTCGAAAAATGAGCCCAGAATTCCGAGAAGGCTAACCCCTTTGAAAATTTCGAAAAATGCGCCCAGATTTCCGAGAAGGCTAACCCCTTTGAAAATTTCGAAAAATGCGAAAAGAATTCCGAGAAGGCTAACCCCTTTGAAAATTTCGAAAAATGCGTCCAGAATTCCGAGAAGGCTAACCCCTTTGAAAATTTCGAAAAATGCGCCCAGAATTCCGAGATGGCGAACCCCTTTGAAAATTTATAAAAATGCGCCCAGAATTCAGAGAAGGCTAACCCCTTTGAAAATTTCGAAAAATGCGCCCAGAATTCCGAGAAGGCTAACCCCTTTAAAAATTTCGAAGAATGCGCCCAGAATTCCGAGAAGGCTAACCCCTTTGAAAATGTCTAAAAATGCGCCCAGAATTCCGAGAAGGCTAACCCCTTTGAAAATTTCGAAAAATGCGCCCAGAATTCCGAGAAGGCTAACCCCTTTGAAAATTTCGAAAAATGCGCCCAGAATTCCGAGAAGGCAAACCCCTTTGAAAATTTCGAAAAATGCGCCCAGAATTCCGAGAAGGCTAACCCCTTTGAAAATTTCGAAAAATGCGCCCAGAATTCCGAGAAGGCTAACCCCTTTGAAAATTTCGAAAAATGCGCCCAGAATTCCGAGAAGGCTAACCCCTTTGAAAATTTCGAAAAATGCGCCCAGAATTCCGAGAAGGCTAACCCCTTTGAAAATTTCGAAAAATGCTCCCAGAATTCCGAGAAGGCTAACCCCTTTGAAAATTTCGAAAAATGCGAACAGAATTCCGAGAAGGCTAACCCCTTTGAAAATTTCGAAAAATGCGCCCAGAATTCTGAGAAGGCTAACCCCTTTGAAAATTTCGAAAAATGCGCCCAGAATTCCGAGAAGGCTAACCCCTTTGAAAATTTCGAAAAATGCGACAGAATTCCGAGAAGGCTAACCCCTTTGAAAATTTCGAAAAATACGAACAGAATTCCGAGAAGGCTAACCCCTTTGAAAATTTCGAAAAATGGCCCAGATTTCCGAGAAGGCTAACCCCTTTGAAAATTTCGAAAAATGCGCCCAGAATTCCGAGAAGGCTAACCCCTTTAAAAATTTCGAAAAATGCTCCCAGAATTCCGAGAAGGCTAACCCCTTTGAAAATTTCGAAAAATACGAACAGAATTACGAGAAGGCTAACCCCTTTGAAAATTTCGAAAAATGCGCCCAGATTTCCGAGAAGGCTAACCCCTTTGAAAATTTCGAAAAATGCGAAAAGAATTCCGAGAAGGCTAACCCCTTTGAAAATTTCGAAAAATGCGTCCAGAATTCCGAGAAGGCTAACCCCTTTGAAAATTTCGAAAAATGCGCCCAGAATTCCGAGATGGCGAACCCCTTTGAAAATTTATAAAAATGCGCCCAGAATTCAGAGAAGGCTAACCCCTTTGAAAATTACGAAAAATGCGCCCAGAATTCCGAGAAGGCTAACCCCTTTAAAAATTTCGAAGAATGCGCCCAGAATTCCGAGAAGGCTAACCCCTTTGAAAATTTCGAAAACTGCGCCCAGAATTCCGAGAAGGCTAACCCCTTTGAAAATTTCGAAAAATGCGCCCAGAATTCCGAGAAGGCTAACCCCTTTGAAAATTTCGAAAAATGCGTCCAGAATTCCGAGAAGGCTAACCCCTTTGAAAATTTCGAAAAATGCGCCCAGAATTCCGAGATGGCGAACCCCTTTGAAAATTTCGAAAAATGCGAACAGAATTCCGAGAAGGCTAACCCCTTTTGAAAATTTCGAAAAATGCGCCCAGAATTCCGAGAAGGCTAACCCCTTTGAAAATTTCGAAAAATGCGCCCAGAATTCCGAGAAGGCTAACCCCTTTGAAAATTTATAAAATTGCGCCCAGAATTCCGAGAAGGCTAACCCCTTTGAAAATTTCGAAAAATGCACCCATAATTCCGAGAAGGCTAACCCCTTTGAAAATTTCGAAAAATGCGCCCAGAATTCCGAGAAGGCTAACCCCTTTGAAAATTTCGAAAAATGCTCCCAGAATTCCGAGAAGGCTAACCCCTTTGAAAATTTCGAAAAATGCGAACAGAATTCCGAGAAGGCTAACCCCTTTGAAAATTTCGAAAAATGCGCCCAGAATTCTGAGAAGGCTAACCCCTTTGAAAATTTCGAAAAATGCGCCCAGAATTCCGAGAAGGCTAACCCCTTTGAAAATTTCGAAAAATGCGACAGAATTCCGAGAAGGCTAACCCCTTTGAAAATTTCGAAAAAAACGAACAGAATTCCGAGAAGGCTAACCCCTTTGAAAATTTCGAAAAATGGCCCAGATTTCCGAGAAGGCTAACCCCTTTGAAAATTTCGAAAAATGCGCCCAGAATTCCGAGAAGGCTAACCCCTTTAAAAATTTCGAAAAATGCTCCCAGAATTCCGAGAAGGCTAACCCCTTTGAAAATTTCGAAAAATACGAACAGAATTACGAGAAGGCTAACCCCTTTGAAAATTTCGAAAAATGCGCCCAGATTTCCGAGAAGGCTAACCCCTTTGAAAATTTCGAAAAATGCGAAAAGAATTCCGAGAAGGCTAACCCCTTTGAAAATTTCGAAAAATGCGTCCAGAATTCCGAGAAGGCTAACCCCTTTGAAAATTTCGAAAAATGCGCCCAGAATTCCGAGATGGCGAACCCCTTTGAAAATTTATAAAAATGCGCCCAGAATTCAGAGAAGGCTAACCCCTTTCAAAATTACGAAAAATGCGCCCAGAATTCCGAGAAGGCTAACCCCTTTAAAAATTTCGAAGAATGCGCCCAGAATTCCGAGAAGGCTAACCCCTTTGAAAATTTCGAAAACTGCGCCCAGAATTCCGAGAAGGCTAACCCCTTTGAAAATTTCGAAAAATGCGCCCAGAATTCCGAGAAGGCTAACCCCTTTGAAAATTTCGAAAAATGCGTCCAGAATTCCGAGAAGGCTAACCCCTTTGAAAATTTCGAAAAATGCGCCCAGAATTCCGAGATGGCGAACCCCTTTGAAAATTTCGAAAAATGCGAACAGAATTCCGAGAAGGCTAACCCCTTTTGAAAATTTCGAAAAATGCGCCCAGAATTGCGAGAAGGCTAACCCCTTTGAAAATTTCGAAAAATGCGCCCAGAATTCCGAGAAGGCTAACCCCTTTGAAAATTTATAAAATTGCGCCCAGAATTCCGAGAAGGCTAACCCCTTTGAAAATTTCGAAAAATGCACCCATAATTCCGAGAAGGCTAACCCCTTTGAAAATTTCGAAAAATGCGCCCAGAATTCCGAGAAGGCTAACCCCTTTGAAAATTTCGAAAAATGCGCCCAGAATTCCGAGAAGGATAACCCCTTTGAAAATTTCGAAAAATGCGCCCAGAATTCCGAGAAGGCTAAACCCTTTGAAAATTTCGAAAAATGCGCCCAGAATTCCGAGCAGGCTAACCCCTTTGAAAATTTCGAACAATGCGCCCAGAATTCCGAGAAGGCTAACCCCTTTAAAAATTTCGAAAAATGCGAACAGAATTCCGAGTAGGCTAACCCCTTTGAAAATTTCGAAAAATGCGAACAGAATTCCGAGAAGGCTTACCCCTTTGAAAATTTCGAACAATGCGCCCTGAATTCCGAGAAGGCTAACCCCTTTGAAAATTTCGAAAAACGCGCCCAGATTTCCGAGAAGGCTAACCCCTTTGAAAATTTCGAAAAATGCGAAAAGAATTCCGAGAAGGCTAACCCCTTTGAAAATTTCGAAAAATGCGCCCAGAATTCCGAGAAGGCTAACCCCTTTGAAAATTTCGAAAAAATGCGCCCAGAATTCCGAGATGGCGAACCCCATTGAAAATTTATAAAAATGCGCCCAGAATTCAGAGAAGGCTAACCCCTTCGAAAATTTCGAAAAATGCGCCCAGAATTCCGAGAAGGCTAACCCCTTTGAAAATTTCGAAAAACGCGCCCAGAATTCCGAGAAGGCTAACCCCTTTGAAAATTTCGAAAAATGCGCCCAGAATTCCGAGAAGGCTAACCCCTTTGAAAATTTCGAAAAATGCGCCCAGAATTCCGAGAAGGCTAACCCCTTTAAAAATTTCGAAAAATGCGCCCAGAATTCCGAGAAGGCTAACCCCTTTAAAAATTTCGAAAAATGCTCCCAGAATTCCGAGAAGGCTAACCCCTTTGAAAATTTCGAAAAATGCGAACAGAATTCCGAGAAGGCTTACCCCTTTGAAAATTTCGAAAAATGCGCCCAGAATTCCGAGAAGGCTAACCCCTTTGAAAATTTCGAAAAATGAGCCCAGAATTCCGAGAAGGCTAACCCCTTTGAAAATTTCGAAAAATGCGCCCAGATTTCCGAGAAGGCTAACCCCTTTGAAAATTTCGAAAAATGGCCCAGATTTCCGAGAAGGCTAACCCCTTTGAAAATTTCGAAAAATGCGCCCAGAATTCCGAGAAGGCTAACCCCTTTAAAAATTTCGAAAAATGCTCCCAGAATTCCGAGAAGGCTAACCCCTTTGAAAATTTCGAAAAATACGAACAGAATTACGAGAAGGCTAACCCCTTTGAAAATTTCGAAAAATGCGCCCAGATTTCCGAGAAGGCTAACCCCTTTGAAAATTTCGAAAAATGCGAAAAGAATTCCGAGAAGGCTAACCCCTTTGAAAATTTCGAAAAATGCGTCCAGAATTCCGAGAAGGCTAACCCCTTTGAAAATTTCGAAAAATGCGCCCAGAATTCCGAGATGGCGAACCCCTTTGAAAATTTATAAAAATGCGCCCAGAATTCAGAGAAGGCTAACCCCTTTGAAAATTACGAAAAATGCGCCCAGAATTCCGAGAAGGCTAACCCCTTTAAAAATTTCGAAGAATGCGCCCAGAATTCCGAGAAGGCTAACCCCTTTGAAAATTTCGAAAACTGCGCCCAGAATTCCGAGAAGGCTAACCCCTTTGAAAATTTCGAAAAATGCGCCCAGAATTCCGAGAAGGCTAACCCCTTTGAAAATTTCGAAAAATGCGTCCAGAATTCCGAGAAGGCTAACCCCTTTGAAAATTTCGAAAAATGCGCCCAGAATTCCGAGATGGCGAACCCCTTTGAAAATTTCGAAAAATGCGAACAGAATTCCGAGAAGGCTAACCCCTTTTGAAAATTTCGAAAAATGCGCCCAGAATTCCGAGAAGGCTAACCCCTTTGAAAATTTAGAAAAATGCGCCCAGAATTCCGAGAAGGCTAACCCCTTTGAAAATTTATAAAATTGCGCCCAGAATTCCGAGAAGGCTAACCCCTTTGAAAATTTCGAAAAATGCACCCATAATTCCGAGAAGGCTAACCCCTTTGAAAATTTCGAAAAATGCGCCCAGAATTCCGAGAAGGCTAACCCCTTTGAAAATTTCGAAAAATGCTCCCAGAATTCCGAGAAGGCTAACCCCTTTGAAAATTTCGAAAAATGCGAACAGAATTCCGAGAAGGCTAACCCCTTTGAAAATTTCGAAAAATGCGCCCAGAATTCTGAGAAGGCTAACCCCTTTGAAAATTTCGAAAAATGCGCCCAGAATTCCGAGAAGGCTAACCCCTTTGAAAATTTCGAAAAATGCGACAGAATTCCGAGAAGGCTAACCCCTTTGAAAATTTCGAAAAATACGAACAGAATTCCGAGAAGGCTAACCCCTTTGAAAATTTCGAAAAATGGCCCAGATTTCCGAGAAGGCTAACCCCTTTGAAAATTTCGAAAAATGCGCCCAGAATTCCGAGAAGGCTAACCCCTTTAAAAATTTCGAAAAATGCTCCCAGAATTCCGAGAAGGCTAACCCCTTTGAAAATTTCGAAAAATACGAACAGAATTACGAGAAGGCTAACCCCTTTCAAAATTTCGAAAAATGCGCCCAGATTTCCGAGAAGGCTAACCCCTTTGAAAATTTCGAAAAATGCGAAAAGAATTCCGAGAAGGCTAACCCCTTTGAAAATTTCGAAAAATGCGTCCAGAATTCCGAGAAGGCTAACCCCTTTGAAAATTTCGAAAAATGCGCCCAGAATTCCGAGATGGCGAACCCCTTTGAAAATTTATAAAAATGCGCCCAGAATTCAGAGAAGGCTAACCCCTTTGAAAATTACGAAAAATGCGCCCAGAATTCCGAGAAGGCTAACCCCTTTAAAAATTTCGAAGAATGCGCCCAGAATTCCGAGAAGGCTAACCCCTTTGAAAATTTCGAAAAATGCGCCCAGAATTCCGAGATGGCGAACCCCTTTGAAAATTTCGAAAAATGCGAACAGAATTCCGAGAAGGCTAACCCCTTTTGAAAATTTCGAAAAATGCGCCCAGAATTCCGAGAAGGCTAACCCCTTTGAAAATTTCGAAAAATGCGCCCAGAATTCCGAGAAGGCTAACCCCTTTGAAAATTTATAAAATTGCGCCCAGAATTCCGAGAAGGCTAACCCCTTTGAAAATTTCGAAAAATGCACCCATAATTCCGAGAAGGCTAACCCCTTTGAAAATTTCGAAAAATGCGCCCAGAATTCCGAGAAGGCTAACCCCTTTGAAAATTTCGAAAAATGCGCCCAGAATTCCGAGAAGGATAACCCCTTTGAAAATTTCGAAAAATGCGCCCAGAATTCCGAGAAGGCTAAACCCTTTGAAAATTTCGAAAAATGCGCCCAGAATTCCGAGCAGGCTAACCCCTTTGAAAATTTCGAACAATGCGCCCAGAATTCCGAGAAGGCTAACCCCTTTAAAAATTTCGAAAAATGCGAACAGAATTCCGAGTAGGCTAACCCCTTTGAAAATTTCGAAAAATGCGAACAGAATTCCGAGAAGGCTTACCCCTTTGAAAATTTCGAACAATGCGCCCTGAATTCCGAGAAGGCTAACCCCTTTGAAAATTTCGAAAAACGCGCCCAGATTTCCGAGAAGGCTAACCCCTTTGAAAATTTCGAAAAATGCGAAAAGAATTCCGAGAAGGCTAACCCCTTTGAAAATTTCGAAAAATGCGCCCAGAATTCCGAGAAGGCTAACCCCTTTGAAAATTTCGAAAAAATGCGCCCAGAATTCCGAGATGGCGAACCCCATTGAAAATTTATAAAAATGCGCCCAGAATTCAGAGAAGGCTAACCCCTTCGAAAATTTCGAAAAATGCGCCCAGAATTCCGAGAAGGCTAACCCCTTTGAAAATTTCGAAAAACGCGCCCAGAATTCCGAGAAGGCTAACCCCTTTGAAAATTTCGAAAAATGCGCCCAGAATTCCGAGAAGGCTAACCCCTTTGAAAATTTCGAAAAATGCGCCCAGAATTCCGAGAAGGCTAACCCCTTTAAAAATTTCGAAAAATGCGCCCAGAATTCCGAGAAGGCTAACCCCTTTAAAAATTTCGAAAAATGCTCCCAGAATTCCGAGAAGGCTAACCCCTTTGAAAATTTCGAAAAATGCGAACAGAATTCCGAGAAGGCTTACCCCTTTGAAAATTTCGAAAAATGCGCCCAGAATTCCGAGAAGGCTAACCCCTTTGAAAATTTCGAAAAATGAGCCCAGAATTCCGAGAAGGCTAACCCCTTTGAAAATTTCGAAAAATGCGCCCAGAATTCCGAGAAGGCTAACCCCTTTAAAAATTTCGAAGAATGCGCCCAGAATTCCGAGAAGGCTAACCCCTTTGAAAATGTCTAAAAATGCGCCCAGAATTCCGAGAAGGCTAACCCCTTTGAAAATTTCGAAAAATGCGCCCAGAATTCCGAGAAGGCTAACCCCTTTGAAAATTTCGAAAAATGCGCCCAGAATTCCGATAAGGCTAACCCCTTTGAAAATTTCGAAAAATGCGCCCAGAATTCCGAGAAGGCAAACCCCTTTGAAAATTTCGAAAAATGCGACCAGAATTCCGAGAAGGCTAACCCCTTTAAAAATTTCGAAGAATGCGCTCAGAATTCCGAGAAGGCTAACCCCTTTGAAAATTTCGAAAACTGCGCCCAGAATTCCGAGAAGGCTAACCCCTTTGAAAATTTCGAAAAATGCGCCCAGAATTCCGAGAAGGCTAACCCCTTTGATAATTTCGAAAAATGCGCCCAGAATTCCGAGAAGGCTAACCCCTTTGAAAATTTCGAAAAATGCGCCCAGAATTCCGAGAAGGCTAACCCCTTTGAAAATTTCGAAAAATGCGCCCAGAATTCCGAGAAGGCTAACCCCTTTGAAAATTTCGAAAAATGCTCCCAGAATTCCGAGAAGGCTAACCCCTTTGAAAATTTCGAAAAATGCGAACAGAATTCCGAGAAGGCTAACCCCTTTGAAAATTTCGAAAAATGCGCCCAGAATTCTGAGAAGGCTAACCCCTTTGAAAATTTCGAAAAATGCGCCCAGAATTCCGAGAAGGCTAACCCCTTTGAAAATTTCGAAAAATGCGACAGAATTCCGAGAAGGCTAACCCCTTTGAAAATTTCGAAAAATACGAACAGAATTCCGAGAAGGCTAACCCCTTTGAAAATTTCGAAAAATGGCCCAGATTTCCGAGAAGGCTAACCCCTTTGAAAATTTCGAAAAATGCGCCCAGAATTCCGAGAAGGCTAACCCCTTTAAAAATTTCGAAAAATGCTCCCAGAATTCCGAGAAGGCTAACCCCTTTGAAAATTTCGAATAATACGAACAGAATTACGAGAAGGCTAACCCCTTTGAAAATTTCGAAAAATGCGCCCAGATTTCCGAGAAGGCTAACCCCTTTGAAAATTTCGAAAAATGCGTCCAGAATTCCGAGAAGGCTAACCCCTTTGAAAATTTCGAAAAATGCGCCCAGAATTCCGAGATGGCGAACCCCTTTGAAAATTTATAAAAATGCGCCCAGAATTCAGAGAAGGCTAACCCCTTTGAAAATTTCGAAAAATGCGCCCAGAATTCCGAGAAGGCTAACCCCTTTAAAAATTTCGAAGAATGCGCCCAGAATTCCGAGAAGGCTAACCCCTTTGAAAATTTCGAAAACTGCGCCCAGAATTCCGAGAAGGCTAACCCCTTTGAAAATTTCGAAAAATGCGCCCAGAATTCCGAGAAGGCTAACCCCTTTGAAAATTTCGAAAAATGCGTCCAGAATTCCGAGAAGGCTAACCCCTTTGAAAATTTCGAAAAATGCGCCCAGAATTCCGAGATGGCGAACCCCTTTGAAAATTTCGAAAAATGCGAACAGAATTCCGAGAAGGCTAACCCCTTTTGAAAATTTCGAAAAATGCGCCCAGAATTCCGAGAAGGCTAACCCCTTTGAAAATTTCGAAAAATGCGCCCAGAATTCCGAGAAGGCTAACCCCTTTGAAAATTTATAAAATTGCGCCCAGAATTCCGAGAAGGCTAACCCCTTTGAAAATTTATAAAATTGCGCCCAGAATTCCGAGAAGGCTAACCCCTTTGAAAATTTCGAAAAATGCGAAAAGAATTCCGAGAAGGGTAACCCCTTTGAAAATTTCGAAAAATGCGCCCAGAATTCCGAGAAGGCTAACCCCTTTGAAAATTTCGAAAAAATGCGCCCAGAATTCCGAGATGGCGAACCCCATTGAAAATTTATAAAAATGCGCCCAGAATTCAGAGAAGGCTAACCCCTTCGAAAATTTCGAAAAATGCGCCCAGAATTCCGAGAAGGCTAACCCCTTTGAAAATTTCGAAAAACGCGCCCAGAATTCCGAGAAGGCTAACCCCTTTGAAAATTTCGAAAAATGCGCCCAGAATTCCGAGAAGGCTAACCCCTTTGAAAATTTCGAAAAATGCGCCCAGAATTCCGAGAAGGCTAACCCCTTTAAAAATTTCGAAAAATGCGCCCAGAATTCCGAGAAGGCTAACCCCTTTAAAAATTTCGAAAAATGCTCCCAGAATTCCGAGAAGGCTAACCCCTTTGAAAATTTCGAAAAATGCGAACAGAATTCCGAGAAGGCTTACCCCTTTGAAAATTTCTAAAAATGCGCCCAGAATTCCGAGAAGGCTAACCCCTTTGAAAATTTCGAAAAATGAGCCCAGAATTCCGAGAAGGCTAACCCCTTTGAAAATTTCGAAAAATGCGCCCAGATTTCCGAGAAGGCTAACCCCTTTGAAAATTTCGAAAAATGCGAAAAGAATTCCGAGAAGGGTAACCCCTTTGAAAATTTCGAAAAATGCGCCCAGAATTCCGAGAAGGCTAACCCCTTTGAAAATTTCGAAAAATGCGCCCAGAATTCCGAGAAGGCTAACCCCTTTGAAAATTTCGAAAAATGCGCCCAGAATTCCGAGAAGGCTAACCCCTTTGAAAATTTCGAAAAATGCGCCCAGAATTCCGAGAAGGCTAACCCCTTTGAAAATTTCGAAAAATGCTCCCAGAATTCCGAGAAGGCTAACCCCTTTGAAAATTTCGAAAAATGCGAACAGAATTCCGAGAAGGCTAACCCCTTTGAAAATTTCGAAAAATGCGCCCAGAATTCTGAGAAGGCTAACCCCTTTGAAAATTTCGAAAAATGCGCCCAGAATTCCGAGAAGGCTAACCCCTTTGAAAATTTCGAAAAATGCGACAGAATTCCGAGAAGGCTAACCCCTTTGAAAATTTCGAAAAATACGAACAGTATTCCGAGAAGGCTAACCCCTTTGAAAATTTCGAAAAATGGCCCAGATTTCCGAGAAGGCTAACCCCTTTGAAAATTTCGAAAAATGCGCCCAGAATTCCGAGAAGGCTAACCCCTTTAAAAATTTCGAAAAATGCTCCCAGAATTCCGAGAAGGCTAACCCCTTTGAAAATTTCGAATAATACGAACAGAATTACGAGAAGGCTAACCCCTTTGAAAATTTCGAAAAATGCGCCCAGATTTCCGAGAAGGCTAACCCCTTTGAAAATTTCGAAAAATGCGAAAAGAATTCCGAGAAGGCTAACCCCTTTGAAAATTTCGAAAAATGCGTCCAGAATTCCGAGAAGGCTAACCCCTTTGAAAATTTCGAAAAATGCGCCCAGAATTCCGAGATGGCGAACCCCTTTGAAAATTTATAAAAATGCGCCCAGAATTCAGAGAAGGCTAACCCCTTTGAAAATTACGAAAAATGCGCCCAGAATTCCGAGAAGGCTAACCCCTTTAAAAATTTCGAAGAATGCGCCCAGAATTCCGAGAAGGCTAACCCCTTTGAAAATTTCGAAAACTGCGCCCAGAATTCCGAGAAGGCTAACCCCTTTGAAAATTTCGAAAAATGCGCCCAGAATTCCGAGAAGGCTAACCCCTTTGAAAATTTCGAAAAATGCGTCCAGAATTCCGAGAAGGCTAACCCCTTTGAAAATTTCGAAAAATGCGCCCAGAATTCCGAGATGGCGAACCCCTTTGAAAATTTCGAAAAATGCGAACAGAATTCCGAGAAGGCTAACCCCTTTTGAAAATTTCGAAAAATGCGCCCAGAATTCCGAGAAGGCTAACCCCTTTGAAAATTTCGAAAAATGCGCCCAGAATTCCGAGAAGGCTAACCCCTTTGAAAATTTATAAAATTGCGCCCAGAATTCCGAGAAGGCTAACCCCTTTGAAAATTTATAAAATTGCGCCCAGAATTCCGAGAAGGCTAACCCCTTTGAAAATTTCGAAAAATGCGAAAAGAATTCCGAGAAGGGTAACCCCTTTGAAAATTTCGAAAAATGCGCCCAGAATTCCGAGAAGGCTAACCCCTTTGAAAATTTCGAAAAAATGCGCCCAGAATTCCGAGATGGCGAACCCCATTGAAAATTTATAAAAATGCGCCCAGAATTCAGAGAAGGCTAACCCCTTCGAAAATTTCGAAAAATGCGCCCAGAATTCCGAGAAGGCTAACCCCTTTGAAAATTTCGAAAAACGCGCCCAGAATTCCGAGAAGGCTAACCCCTTTGAAAATTTCGAAAAATGCGCCCAGAATTCCGAGAAGGCTAACCCCTTTGAAAATTTCGAAAAATGCGCCCAGAATTCCGAGAAGGCTAACCCCTTTAAAAATTTCGAAAAATGCGCCCAGAATTCCGAGAAGGCTAACCCCTTTGAAAATTTCGAAAAATGAGCCCAGAATTCCGAGAAGGCTAACCCCTTTGAAAATTTCGAAAAATGCGCCCAGATTTCCGAGAAGGCTAACCCCTTTGAAAATTTCGAAAAATGCGAAAAGAATTCCGAGAAGGGTAACCCCTTTGAAAATTTCGAAAAATGCGCCCAGAATTCCGAGAAGGCTAACCCCTTTGAAAATTTCGAAAAAATGCGCCCAGAATTCCGAGATGGCGAACCCCATTGAAAATTTATAAAAATGCGCCCAGAATTCCGAGAAGGCTAACCCCTTTGAAAATTTCGAAAAATGCGCCCAGAATTCCGAGAAGGCTAACCCATTTGAAAATTTCGAAAAATGCGCCCAGAATTCCGAGAAGGCTAACCCCTTTAAAAATTTCGAAAAATGCTCCCAGAATTCCGAGAAGGCTAACCCCTTTGAAAATTTCGAAAAATGCGAACAGAATTCCGAGAAGGCTAACCCCTTTGAAAATTTCGAAATATGCGCCCAGATTTCCGAGAAGGCTAACCCCTTTGAAAATTTCGAAAAATGCGCCCAGAATTCCGAGAAGGCTAACCCCTTTGAAAATTTCGAAAAATGCGCCCAGAATTCCGATAAGGCTAACCCCTTTGAAAATTTCGAAAAATGCGCCCAGAATTCCGAGAAGGCTAACCCCTTTGAAAATTTCGAAAAATGCGCCCAGAATTCCGAGAAGGCTAACCCCTTTGAAAATTTCGAAAAATGCGCCCAGAATTCCGAGAAGGCTAACCCCTTTGAAAATTTATAAAATTGCGCCCAGAATTCCGAGAAGGCTAACCCCTTTGAAAATTTCGAAAAATGCGCCCAGAATTCCGAGAAGGCTAACCCCTTTGAAAATTTCGAAAAATGCGAAAAGAATTCCGAGAAGGCTAACCCCTTTGAAAATTTCGAAAAATGCGCCCAGAATTCTGAGAAGGCTAACCCCTCTTTAAATTTCGAAAAATGCGCCCAGAATTCCGAGAAGGCTAACCCCTTTGAAAATTTCGAAAAATGCGCCCAGAATTCCGAGAAGGCTAACCCCTTTGAAAATTTCGAAAAATGCGCCCAGAATTCCGAGAAGGCTAACCCCTTTGAAAATTTCGAAAAATGCTCCCAGAATTCCGAGAAGGCTAACCCCTTTGAAAATTTCGAAAAATGCGCCCAGAATTCCGAGAAGGCTAACCCCTTTGAAAATTTCGAAAAATGCGCCCAGAATTCCGAGAAGGCTAACCCCTTTGAAAATTTCGAAAAATGCGCCCAGAATTCCGAGAAGGCTAACCCCTTTGAAAATTTATAAAATTGCGCCCAGAGTTCCGACAAGGCTAACCCCTTTGAATATTTCGAAAAATGCACCCATAATTCCGAGAAGGCTAACCCCTTTGAAAATTTCGAAAAATGCGCCCAGAATTCCGAGAAGGCTAACCCCTTTGAAAATTTCGAAAAATGCGCCCAGAATTCCGAGAAGGCTAACCCCTTTAAAAATTTCGAAAAATGCTCCCAGAATTCCGAGAAGGCTAACCCCTTTGAAAATTTCGAAAAATGCGAACAGAATTCCGAGAAGGCTTACCCCTTTGAAAATTTCGAAAAATGCTCCCAGAATTCCGAGAAGGCTAACCCCTTTGAAAATTTCGAAAAATGAGAACAGAATTCCGAGAAGGCTAACCCCTTTGAAAATTTCGAAAAATGCGCCCAGATTTCCGAGAAGGCTAACCCCTTTGAAAATTTCGAAAAATGCGAAAAGAATTCCGAGAAGGCTAACCCCTTTGAAAATTTCGAAAAATGCGTCCAGAATTCCGAGAAGGCTAACCCCTTTGAAAATTTCGAAAAATGCGCCCAGAATTCCGAGATGGCGAACCCCTTTGAAAATTTATAAAAATGCGCCCAGAATTCAGAGAAGGCTAACCCCTTTGAAAATTTCGAAAAATGCGCCCAGAATTCCGAGAAGGCTAACCCCTTTAAAAATTTCGAAGAATGCGCCCAGAATTCCGAGAAGGCTAACCCCTTTGAAAATTTCGAAAACTGCGCCCAGAATTCCGAGAAGACTAACCCCTATGAAAATTTCGAAAAATGCGCCCAGAATTCCGAGAAGGCTAACCCCTTTGAAAATTTCGAAAAATGCGCCCAGAATTCCGAGAAGGCTAACCCCTTTGAAAATTTCGAAAAATGCGCCCAGAATTCCGAGAAGGCTAACCCCTTTAAAAATTTCGAAAAATGCTCCCAGAATTCCGAGAAGGCTAACCCCTTTGAAAATTTCGAAAAATGCGAACAGAATTCCGAGAAGGCTAACCCCTTTGAAAATTTCGAAATATGCGCCCAGATTTCCGAGAAGGCTAACCCCTTTGAAAATTTCGAAAAATGCGCCCAGAATTCCGAGAAGGCTAACCCCTTTGAAAATTTCGAAAAATGCACCCAGAATTCCGAGAAGGCTAACCCCTTTGAAAATTTCGAAAAATGCGCCCAGAATTCCGAGAAGGCTAACCCCTTTGAAAATTTCGAAAAATGCGCCCAGAATTCCGAGAAGGCTAACCCCTTTGAAAATTTCGAAAAATGCGCCCAGAATTCCGATAAGGCTAACCCCTTTGAAAATTTCGAAAAATGCGCCCAGAATTCCGAGAAGGCTAACCCCTTTGAAAATTTCGAAAAATGCGCCCAGAATTCCGAGAAGGCTAACCCCTTTGAAAATTTCGAAAAATGCGCCCAGAATTCCGAGAAGGCTAACCCCTTTGAAAATTTATAAAATTGCGCCCAGAATTCCGAGAAGGCTAACCCCTTTGAAAATTTCGAAAAATGCGCCCAGAATTCCGAGAACGCTAACCCCTTTGAAAATTTCGAAAAATGCGAAAAGAATTCCGAGAAGGCTAACCCCTTTGAAAATTTCGAAAAATGCGCCCAGAATTCTGAGAAGGCTAACCCCTCTTTAAATTTCGAAAAATGCGCCCAGAATTCCGAGAAGGCTAACCCCTTTGAAAATTTCGAAAAATGCGTCCAGAATTCCGAGAAGGCTAACCCCTTTGAAAATTTCGAAAAATGCGCCCAGAATTCCGAGAAGGCTAACCCCTTTGAAAATTTCGAAAAATGCGCCCAGAATTCCGAGAAGGCTAACCCCTTTGAAAATTTATAAAATTGCGCCCAGAATTCCGACAAGGCTAACCCCTTTGAAAATTTCGAAAAATGCACCCATAATTCCGAGAAGGCTAACCCCTTTGAAAATTTCGAAAAATGCGCCCAGAATTCCGAGAAGGCTAACCCCTTTGAAAATTTCGAAAAATGCGCCCAGAATTCCGAGAAGGCTAACCCCTTTGAAAATTTCGAAAAATGCGCCCAGAATTCCGAGAAGGCTAACCCCTTTGAAAATTTCGAAAAATTCGCCCAGAATTCCGATAAGGCTAACCCCTTTGAAAATTTCGAAAAATGCGCCCAGAATTCCGAGAAGGCTAACCCCTTTGAAAATTTCGAAAAATGCGCCCAGAATTCCGAGAAGGCTAACCCCTTTGAAAATTTCGAAAAATGCGGCCAGAATTCCGAGAAGGCTAACCCCTTTGAAAATTTCGAAAAATGCGAAAAGAATTCCGAGAAGGCTAACCCCTTTGAAAATTTCGAAAAATGCGCCCAGAATTCTGAGAAGGCTAACCCCTCTTTAAATTTCGAAAAATGCGCCCAGAATTCCGAGAAGGCTAACCCCTTTGAAAATTTCGAAAAATGCGCCCAGAATTCCGAGAAGGCTAACCCCTTTGAAAATTTCGAAAAATGCGCCCAGAATTCCGAGAAGGCTAACCCCTTTGAAAATTTCGAAAAATGCTCCCAGAATTCCCAGAAGGCTAACCCCTTTGAAAATTTCGAAAAATGCGCCCAGAATTCCGAGAAGGCTAACCCCTTTGAAAATTTCGAAAAATGCGAACAGAATTCCGAGAAGGCTAACCCCTTTGAAAATTTCGAAAAATGCGCCCAGAATTCCGAGAAGGCTAACCCCTTTGAAATTTTCGAAAAATGCGCCCAGAATTCCGAGAAGGCTAACCGCTTTGAAAATTTTGAAAAATGCGCCCAGAATTCCGAGAAGGCTAACCCCTTTGTAAATATCGAAAAATGCGCCCAGAATTCCGAGAAGGCTAACCCCTTTAAAAATTTCGAAAAATGCGCCCAGAAACCCGAGAAGGCTAACCCATTTGAAAATTACGAAAAATGCGCCCAGAATTCCGAGAAGGCTAACCCCTTTGAAAATTTCGAAAAATGCGCCCAGAATTCCGAGAAGGCTAACCCCTTTGAAAATTTCGTAAAATGCGCCCAGAATTCCGATAAGGCTAACCCCTTTGAAAATTTCGAAAAATGCGCCCAGAATTCCGATAAGGCTAACCCCTTTGAAAATTTCGAAAAATGCGCCCAGAATTCCGAGAAGGCTAACCCCTTTGAAAATTTCGAAAAATGCGCTCAGAATTCCGAGAAGGCTAACCCCATTGAAAATTTCGAAAAATGCGCTCAGAATTCCGAGAAGGCTAACCCCTTTAAAAATTTCGAAAAAGGCGCCCAGAATTCCGAGAAAGCTAACCCCTTTGAAAATTTCGAAAAATGCGCCCAGAATTCCGAGAAGGCTAACCCCTTTGAAAATTTCGAAAAATGCGCCCAGAATTCCGAGAAGGCTAACCCCTTTGAAAATTTCGAAAATTGCGAACAGAATTCCGAGAAGGCTAACCCCTTTGAAAATTTCGAAAAATGCGCCCAGAATTCCGAGAAGGCTAACCCCTTTGAAAATTTCGAAAAATGCGCCCAGAATTCCGAGAAGGCTAACCCCTTTGAAAATTTCGAAAAATGCGCTCAGAATTCCGAGAAGGCTAACCCCTTTGAAAATTTCGAAAAATGCTCCCAGAATTCCGAGAAGGCTAACCCCTTTGAAAATTTCGAAAAATGCGCCCAGAATTCCGAGAAGGCTAACCCCTTTGAAAATTTCGAAAAATGCGCCCAGAATTCCGAGAAGGCTAACCCCTTTGAAAATTTCGAAAAATGCGCCCAGAATTCCGAGAAGGCTAACCCCTTTGAAAATTTCGAAAAATGCGCCCAGAATTCCGAGAAGGCTAACCCCTATAAAAATTTCGAAAAATGCGCCCAGAATTCCGAGAAGGCTAACCCCTTTGAAAATTTCGAAAAATGCGAAAAGAATTCCGAGAAGGCTAACCCCTTTGAAAATTTCGAAAAATGCGCCCAGAATCTGAGAAGGCTAACCCCTCTTTAAATTTCGAAAAATGCGCCCAGAATTTCGAGAAGGCTAACCCCTTTGAAAATTTCGAAAAATGCGCCCAGAATTCCGAGAAGGCTAACCCCTTTGAAAATTTCGAAAAATGCGCCCAGAATTCCGAGAAGGCTAACCCCTTTGAAAATTTCGAAAAATGCGCCCAGAATTCCGAGAAGGCTAACCCCTTTGAAAATTTATAAAATTGCGCCCAGAATTCCGACAAGGCTAACCCCTTTGAAAATTTCGAAAAATGCACCCATAATTCCGAGAAGGCTAACCCCTTTGAAAATTTCGAAAAATGCGCCCAGAATTCCGAGAAGGCTAACCCCTTTGAAAATTTCGAAAAATGCGCCCAGAATTCCGAGAAGGCTAACCCCTTTGAAAATTTCGAAAAATGCGCCCAGAATTCCGAGAAGGCTAACCCCTTTGAAAATTTCGAAAAATTCGCCCGGAATTCCGATAAGGCTAACCCCTTTGAAAATTTCGAAAAATGCGCCCAGAATTCCGATAAGGCTAACCCCTTTGAAAATTTCGAAAAATGCGCCCAGAATTCCGAGAAGGCTAACCCCTTTGAAAATTTCGAAAAATGCGCCCAGAATTCCGAGAAGGCTAACCCCTTTGAAAATTTCGAAAAATGCGAAAAGAATTCCGAGAAGGCTAACCCCTTTGAAAATTTCGAAAAATGCGCCCAGAATTCTGAGAAGGCTAACCCCTCTTTAAATTTCGAAAAATGCGCCCAGAATTCCGAGAAGGCTAACCCCTTTGAAAATTTCGAAAAATGCGCCCAGAATTCCGAGAAGGCTAACCCCTTTGAAAATTTCGAAAAATGCGCCCAGAATTCCGAGAAGGCTAACCCCTTTGAAAATTTCGAAAAATGCTCCCAGAATTCCCAGAAGGCTAACCCCTTTGAAAATTTCGAAAAAAGCGCCCAGAATTCCGAGAAGGCTAACCCCTTTGAAAATTTCGAAAAATGCGAACAGAATTCCGAGAAGGCTAACCCCTTTGAAAATTTCGAAAAATGCGCCCAGAATTCCGAGAAGGCTAACCCCTTTGAAATTTTCGAAAAATGCGCCCAGAATTCCGAGAAGGCTAACCCCTTTGAAATTTTCGAAAAATGCGCCCAGAATTCCGAGAAGGCTAACCGCTTTGAAAATTTCGAAAAATGCGCCCAGAATTCCGAGAAGGCTAACCCCTTTGTAAATATCGAAAAATGCGCCCAGAATTCCGAGAAGGCTAACCCCTTTAAAAATTTCGAAAAATGCGCCCAGAAACCCGAGAAGGCTAACCCATTTGAAAATTACGAAAAATGCGCCCAGAATTCCGAGAAGGCTAACCCCTTTAAAAATTTCGAAAAATGCGACCAGAATTCCGAGAAGGCTAACCCCTTTGAAAATTTCGAAAAATGCGCCCAGAATTCCGAGAAGGCTAACCCCTTTGAAAATTTCGTAAAATACGCCCAGAATTCCGATAAGGCTAACCCCTTTGAAAATTTCGAAAAATGCGCCCAGAATTCCGATAAGGCTAACCCCTTTGAAAATTTCGAAAAATGCGCCCAGAATTCCGAGAAGGCTAACCCCTTTGAAAATTTCGAAAAATGCGCCCAGAATTCCAAGAAGGCTAACCCCTTTGAAAATTTCGAAAAATGCGCCCAGAATTCCGAGAAGGCTAACCCCTCTGAAAATTTCGAAAAATGCGCCCAGAATTCCGAGAAGGCTAACCCCATTGAAAATTTCGAAAAATGCGCCCAGAATTCCGAGAAGGCTAACCCCTTTAAAAATTTCGAAAAAGGCGCCCAGAATTCCGAGAAAGCTAACCCCTTTGAAAATTTCGAAAAATGCGCCCAGAATTCCGAGAAGGCTAACCCCTTTGAAAATTTCGAAAAATGCGCCCAGAATTCCGAGAAGGCTAACCCCTTTGAAAATTTCGAAAAATGCGAACAGAATTCCGAGAAGGCTAACCCCTTTGAAAATTTCGAAAAATGCGCCCAGAATTCCGAGAAGGCTAACCCCTTTGAAAATTTCGAAAAATGCGCCCAGAATTCCGAGAAGGCTAACCCCTTTGAAAATTTCGAAAAATGCGCCCAGAATTCCGAGAAGGCTAACCCCTTTGAAAATTTCGAAAAATGCGCTCAGAATTCCGAGAAGGCTAACCCCTTTGAAAATTTCGAAAAATGCTCCCAGAATTCCGAGAAGGCTAACCCCTTTGAAAATTTCGAAAAATGCGCCCAGAATTCCGAGAAGGCTAACCCCTTTGAAAATTTCGAAAAATGCGCCCAGAATTCCGAGAAGGCTAACCCCTATAAAAATTTCGAAAAATGCGCCCAGAAATCCGAGAAGGCTAACCCCTTTGAAAATTACGAAAAATGCGCCCAGAATTCCGAGAAGGCTAACCCCTTTGACAATTTCGAAAAATGCGCCCAGATTTCCGAGAAGGCTAACCCCTTTGAAAATTTCGAAAAATGCGCCCAGAATTCCGAGAAGGCTAACCCCTTTGAAAATTTCGAAAAATGCGCCCAGAATTCCGAGAAGGCTAACCCCTTTGAAAATTTATAAAATTGCGCCCAGAATTCCGAGAAGGCTAACCCCTTTGAAAATTTCGAAAAATGCACCCAGAATTCCGAGAAGGCTAACCCCTTTGAAAATTTCGAAAAATGCGCCCAGAATTCCGAGAAGGCTAACCCCTTTGAAAATTTCGAAAAATGCGCCCAGAATTCCGAGAAGGCTAACCCCTTTGAAAATTTCGAAAAATGCGCCCAGAATTCCGAGAAGGCTAACCCCATTAAAAATTTCGAAAAATGCGCCCAGAATTCCGAGAAGGCTAACCCCTTTAAAAATTTCGAAAAATGCGCCCAGAATTCCGAGAAGGCTAACCCCTTTGAAAATTTCGAAAAATGCGCCCAGAATTCCGAGAAGGCTAATCCCTTTGAAAATTTCGAAAAAATGCGCCCAGAATTCCGAGAAGGCTAACCCCTTTGAAAATTTCGAAAAATGCGCCCAGAATTCTGAGAAGGCTAACCCCTTTGAAAATTTCGAAAAATGCGCCCAGAATTCCGAGAAGGCTAACCCCTTTGAAAATTTCGAAAAATGCGCCCAGAATTCCGAGAAGGCTAAACCCTTTGAAAATTTCGAAAAATGCGAACAGAATTCCGAGAAGGCTAACCCCTTTGAAAATTTCGAAAAATGCGCCCAGAATTCTGAGAAGGCTAACCCCTTTGAAAATTTCGAAAAATGCGCCCAGAATTCCGAGAAGGCTAACCCCTTTGAAAATTTCGAAAAATGCGCCCAGAATTCCGAGAAGGCTAACCCCTTTGAAAATTTCGAAAAATGCGCCCAGAATTCCGAGAAGGCTAACCCCTTTGAAAATGTCGAAAAATGCGCCCAGAATTAAGAGAAGGCTAACCCCTTTAAAAATTTCGAAAAATGCGCCCAGAATTCCGAGAAGGCTAACCCCTTTGAAAATTTCGAAAAATGCGCCCAGAATTCTGAGAAGGCTAACCCCTTTGAAAATTTCGAAAAATGCGCCCAGAATTCCGAGAAGGCTAACCCCTTTGAAAATTTCGAAAAATGCGAACAGAATTCCGAGAAGGCTAACCCCTTTGAAAATTTCGAAAAATGCGCCCAGAATTCCGAGAAGGCTAACCCATTTGAAAATTTCGAAAAATGCGCCCAGAATTTCGAGAAGGCTAACCCCTTTGAAAATTTCGAAAAATGCGCCCTGAATTCCGAGAAGGCTAACCCCTTTGAAAATTTCGAAAAATGCGCTAAGGATTCCGAGAAGGCTAACCCCTTTGAAAATTTCGAAACATGCGCCCAGAATTCCGAGAAGGCTAACCCCTTTGAAAATTTCGAAAAATGCGCCTAGAATTCCGAGAAGGCTAATTCGAAAAATTGCGCCCAGAATTCCGAGAAGGCTAACCCCTGTGAAAATTTCGAAAAATGCGCCCAGAATTCCGAGAAGGCTAACCCCTTTGAAAATTTCGAAAAATGGGCCCAGAATTCCGAGAAGGCTAACCCCTTTGAAAATTTCGAAAAATGCGCCCAGAATTCCGAGAAGGCTAGCCCCTTTGAAAATTTCGAAAAATGCGCCCCGAATTCCGAGAAGGCTAACCCCTTTGAAAATTTCGAAATATGCGCCCAGAATTCCGAGAAGGCTAACCCCTTTGAAAATTTCGAAAAATGCGCCCAGAATTCCGAGAAGGCTAACCCCTTTAAAAATTTCGAAAAATGCCCCCAGAAATCCGAGAAGGCTAACCCCTTTGAAAATTACGAAAAATGCGCCCAGAATTCCGAGAAGGCTAACCCCTTTGACAATTTCGAAAAATGCGCCCAGATTTCCGAGAAGGCTAACCCCTTTGAAAATTTCGAAAAATGCGCCCAGAATTCCGAGAAGGCTAACCCCTTTGAAAATTTCGAAAAATGCGCCCAGAATTCCGAGAAGGCTAACCCCTTTGAAAATTTATAAAATTGCGCCCAGAATTCCGAGAAGGCTAACCCCTTTGAAAATTTCGAAAAATGCACCCAGAATTCCGAGAAGGCTAACCCCTTTGAAAATTTCGAAAAATGCGCCCAGAATTCCGAGAAGGCTAACCCCATTAAAAATTTCGAAAAATGCGCCCAGAATTCCGAGAAGGCTAACCCCTTTAAAAATTTCGAAAAATGCGCCCAGAATTCCGAGAAGGCTAACCCCTTTGAAAATTTCGAAAAATGCGCCCAGAATTCCGAGAAGGCTAACCCCTTTGAAAATTTCGAAAAAATGCGCCCAGAATTCCGAGAAGGCTAACCCCTTTGAAATTTCGAAAAATGCGCCCAGAATTCTGAGAAGGCTAACCCCTTTGAAAATTTCGAAAAATGCGCCCAGAATTCCGAGAACGCTAACCCCTTTGAAAATTTCGAAAAATGCGCCCAGAATTCCGAGAAGGCTAACCCCTTTGAAAATTTCGAAAAATGCGAACAGAATTCCGAGAAGGCTAACCCCTTTGAAAATTTCGAAAAATGCGCCCAGAATTCTGAGAAGGCTAACCCCTTTGAAAATTTCGAAAAATGCGCCCAGAATTCCGAGAAGGCTAACCCCTTTGAAAATTTCGAAAAATGCGCCCAGAATTCCGAGAAGGCTAACCCCTTTGAAAATTTCGAAAAATGCGCCCAGAATTCCGAGAAGGCTAACCCCTTTGAAAATGTCGAAAAATGCGCCCAGAATTAAGAGAAGGCTAACCCCTTTAAAAATTTCGAAAAAAGCGCCCAGAATTCCGAGAAGGCTAACCCCTTTGAAAATTTCGAAAAATGCGCCCAGAATTCTGAGAAGGCTAACCCCTTTGAAAATTTCGAAAAATGCGCCCAGAATTCCGAGAAGGCTAACCCCTTTGAAAATTTCGAAAAATGCGCCCAGAATTCCGAGAAGGCTAACCCCTTTGAAAATTTCGAAAAATGCGCCCAGAATTCCGAGAAGGCTAACCCCTTTGAAAATTTCGAAAAATGCGCCCAGAATTCCGAGAAGGCTAACCCCTTTGTAAATTTCGAAAAATGCGCCCAGAATTCTGAGAAGGCTAACCCCTTTAAAAATTTCGAAAAATGCGCCCAGAATTCCGAGAAGGCTAACCCCTTTGAAAATTTCGAAAAATGCGAACAGAATTCCGAGAAGGCTAACCCCTTTGAAAATTTCGAAAAATGCGCCCAGAATTCCGAGAAGGCTAACCCCTTTGAAAATTTCGAAAAATGCGCCCAGAATTTCGAGAAGGCTAACCCCTTTGAAAATTTCGAAAAATGCGCCCTGAATTCCGAGAAGGCTAACCCCTTTGAAAATTTCGAAAAATGCGCTAAGGATTCCGAGAAGGCTAACCCCTTTGAAAATTTCGAAACATGCGCCCAGAATTCCGAGAAGGCTAACCCCTTTGAAAATTTCGAAAAATGCGCCTAGAATTCCGAGAAGGCTAATTCGAAAAATGCGCCCAGAATTCCGAGAAGGCTAACCCCTGTGAAAATTTCGAAAAATGCGCCCAGAATTCCGAGAAGGCTAACCCCTTTGAAAATTTCGAAAAATGGGGCCAGAATTCCGAGAAGGCTAACCCCTTTGAAAATTTCGAAAAATACGCCCAGAATTCCGAGAAGGCTAGCCCCTTTGAAAATTTCGAAAAATGCGCCCCGAATTCCGAGAAGGCTAACCCCTTTGAAAATTTCGAAATATGCGCCCAGAATTCCGAGAAGGCTAACCCCTTTGAAAATTTCGAAAAATGCGCCCAGAATTCCGAGAAGGCTAACCCCTTTAAAAATTTCGAAAAATGCCCCCAGAAATCCGAGAAGGCTAACCCCTTTGAAAATTACGAAAAATGCGCCCAGAATTCCGAGAAGGCTAACCCCTTTGAAAATTTCGAAAAATGCGCCCAGAATTCCGAGAAGGCTAACCCCTTTGAAAATTTCGAAAAATGCGCCCAGAATTCCGAGAAGGCTAACCCCTTTGAAAATTTCGAAAAATGCGCCCAGAATTCCGAGAAGGCTAACCCCTTTGAAAATTTCGAAAAATGCGCCCAGAATTCCGAGAAGGCTAACCCCTTTGAAAATTTCGAAAAATGCGAACAGAATTCCGAGAAGGCTAACCCCTTTGAAAATGTCGAAAAATGCGCCCAGAATTTAGAGAAGGCTAACCCCTTTAAAAATTTCGAAATATGCGCCCAGAATTCCGAGAAGTCTAACCCCTTTGAAAATTTCGAAAAATGCGCCCAGAATTCCGAGAAGGCTAACCCCTTTGAAAATTTCGAAAAATGCGCCCAGAATTCCGATAAGGCTAACCCCTTTGAAAATTTCGAAAAATGCGCCCAGAATTCCGAGAAGGCTAACCCCTTTAAAAATTTCGAAAAATGCTCCCAGAATTCCGAGAATGTTGAAAATTTCGAAAAATGCGAACAGAATTCCGAGAAGGCTAACCCCTTTGAAAATTTCGAAATATGCGCCCAGATTTCCGAGAAGGCTAACCCCTTTGAAAATTTCGAAAAATGCGCCCAGAATTCCGAGAAGGCTAACCCCTTTGAAAATTTCGAAAAATGCGCCCAGAATTCCGAGAAGGCTAACCCCTTTGAAAATTTCGAAAAATGCGCCCAGAATTCCGATAAGGCTAACCCCTTTGAAAATTTATAAAATTGCGCCCAGAATTCCGAGAAGGCTAACCCCTTTGATAATTTATAAAATTGCGCCCAGAATTCCGAGAAGGCTAACCCCTTTGAAAATTTCGAAAAATGCACCCAGAATTCCGAGAAGGCTAACCCCTTTGAAAATTTCGAAAAATGCGCCCAGAATTCCGAGAAGGCTAACCCCTTTGAAAATTTCGAAAAATGCGCCCAGAATTCCGAGAAGGCTAACCCCTTTGAAAATTTCGAAAAATGCGCCCAGAATTCCGATAAGGCTAACCCCTTTGAAAATTTCGAAAAATGCGCCCAGAATTCCGAGAAGGCTAACCCCTTTGAAAATTTCGAAAAATGCGCCCAGAATTCCGAGAAGGCTAACCCCTTTGAAAATTTCGAAAAATGCGCCCAGAATTCCGAGAAGGCTAACCCCTTTGAAAATTTATAAAATTGCGCCCAGAATTCCGAGAAGGCTAACCCCTTTGAAAATTTCGAAAAATGCACCCATAATTCAGAGAAGGCTAACCCCTTTGAAAATTTCGAAAAATGCGCCCAGAATTCCGAGAAGGCTAACCCCTTTGAAAATTTCGAAAAATGCGCCCAGAATTCCGAGAAGGCTAACCCCTTTAAAAATTTCGAAAAATGCGCCCAGAATTCCGAGAAGGCTAACCCCTTTAAAAATTTCGAAAAATGCTCCCAGAATTCCGAGAAGGCTAACCCCTTTAAAAATTTCGCAAAATGCGCCCAGAATTCCGAGAAGGATAACCCCTTTGAAAATTTCGAAAAATGCTCCCAGAATTCCGAGAAGGATAACCCCTTTGAAAATTTCGAAAAATGCGAACAGAATTCCGAGAAGGCTAACCCCTTTGAAAATTTCGAAAAATGCGCCCAGATTTCCGAGAAGGCTAACCCCTTTGAAAATTTATAAAATTGCGCCCAGAATTCCGAGAAGGCTAACCCCTTTGAAAATTTCGAAAAATGCACCCAGAATTCCGAGAAGGCTAACCCCTTTGAAAATTTCGAAAAATGCGCCCAGAATTCCGAGAAGGCTAACCCCTTTGAAAATTTCGAAAAATGCGCCCAGAATTCCGAGAAGGCTAACCCCTTTGAAAATTTCGAAAAATGCGCCCAGAATTCCGAGAAGGGAAGGCTAACCCCTTTGAAAATTTCGAAAAATGCGCCCAGAATTCCGAGAAGGCTAACCCCTTTGAAAATTTCGAAAAATGCGCCCAGAATTCCGAGAAGGCTAACCCCTTTGAAAATTTCGAAAAATTCGCCCAGAATTCCGATAAGGCTAACCCCTTTGAAAATTTCGAAAAATGCGCCCAGAATTCCGAGAAGGCTAACCCCTTTGAAAATTTCGAAAAATGCGGCCAGAATTCCGAGAAGGCTAACCCCTTTGATAATTTCGAAAAATGCGCCCAGAATTCCGAGAAGGCTAACCACTTTGAAAATTTCGAAAAATGCGAAAAGAATTCCGAGAAGGCTAACCCCTTTGAAAATTTCGAAAAATGCGCCCAGAATTCTGAGAAGGCTAACCCCTCTTTAAATTTCGAAAAATGCGCCCAGAATTCCGAGAAGGCTAACCCCTTTGAAAATTTCGAAAAATGCGCCCAGAATTCCGAGAAGGCTAACCCCTTTGAAAATTTCGAAAAATGCGCCCAGAATTCCGAGAAGGCTAACCCCTTTGAAAATTTCGAAAAACCTCGAAGTAATTTGGAAGTAACCTCAAAGTAACTTGAAAGTAACCTCAAAGTAACTTGAAAGTAACCTCAAAGTAACTTGAAAGTAACCTCAAAGTAACTTGAAAGTAACCTCAAAGTAACTTGAAAGTAACCTCGAAGTAACTTGAAAGTAACCTCGAAGTATCTTGAAAGTAACCTCAAAGTAACTGGAAAGTAACCTCAAAGTAACTTGATAGTAACCTCAAAGTAACATTTAAGTAACCTCAAAGCATCTTGAAAGTAACCTCAAAGTAACCTCAAAGTAACTTGGAAGCAACTTCAAAGTAACTTGTTAGTAACCCCAAAGTAACTTGGAAGTAACCCCAAAGTAACTTAGTGTAACCTGAAAGTAACTTAGTGTTAACTCTAAGTTACTTCACGTAACCTTAAAGTAACCTCAAAGCATCAAGTAACCTCAAAGCATCAAAGTAACCTCAAAGTTACTTCAAAGTACTTCAAACTAACCTTAAAGTAACTTCATAGTAACCTCAAAGTAACTTCAAAGTAACCTCAAAGTGACTTCAAAGTAAACTCAAAGTGACTTCAAAGTAAACTCAAAGTGACTTCAAAATACTTCAAAGTATCCTCAAAGTAACTTCAAAATACTTCAAAATATCCTCAAAGTAATTTCGAAGTAACCTCAAAGTAACTTCGAAGTAACATTAAAGTAACTTCGAAGTAACCACAATCCAAAAATGGAATGAACAGTTCACCTTAAAGTTACTTCAAAGTACTTCAAACTAACCTTAAAGTAACTTCAAAGTAACCTCAAAGTGATTTCAAAGTAAATCAAAGCGACTTCAAAATACTTCAAAGTATCCTCAAAGTAACTTCAAAATACTTCAATGTAACCTCAAAGTAACTTCAAAATACTTCAAAGTAACCTCAAAGTAACTTCGAAGTAACCTCAAAGTAACTTCGAAGTAACATCAAAGTTACTTCGAAGTAACCACAATCCAAAAATGTAATGATCAGTGGACTAGTAGTAACAAAGCAAGAATGACCATGGAACTGTTTTTTCCAACAGTTCACAATAGAGAAAAATGCAAAATCTTAACACCTAATTACATACTTACTCAATTTATAACTGACCACGGCAAAATTTTTGAATATCTCCATATATTTCATATTAAAGACTGCCCAAAATACATTTGTCGGGAAGAAAACCAGACTGTTTCACACTTGTTATTCAACTGTCCATGCTTTTCGCTCGATAGACTTGACTTAGAACTGTATTTAACCTCCATTGACTCCACCCTGTGTAAGCCACTAATTAATATAATAATCAATCCTAGGTCATACAAGTACTTCAATGTTTATATAAACAAGATTAAAAAAAATTATAAGTTGTGCTATAGAACTGTACAGTGACCGTCAATAACCCCGTATACTTCCTCTCGGGAGACAATCCATTCTCTTGTAAGCTTTGTGAAGTTACCATAATGTCTGTCCCACAAAAACGTATGTGTAAGAAACACTTCTAAGAACTGGGCAAAACAATTTAGGAGTTAAGTGATTAGTTTATTAATGGCCGGTTTCTATAAACTCGCGAATTATCTAATGCACAGAATTTACACAATTTACACAAGAATAACACCACACAAAAACAGATAATTTAAAGATAGCAATCACTTACACTTGTGGCGAGTTTCTAGATAAATGTCCTCTAGGTAAATATGAAAATGACAGAAAAAATGTTCCTACAAACTCGGGCTAGATCTGTCCAAGGGTAAATCTTTGGGTTAATTTGTCCTTTCATGGATGGCTGGATAAAATTTAACCTTTCATAGGATCAATAACGATGAGAATCAAAGCCTTCTGAATTAAATTAACTGTACAACTCCAAGGCCTTGCTCATTATACCATTGTAGGTTAAATGGAACTAATTTGTCCATGGGTAATTTACCCATAGGTAATTCACAAGTTTGTAGAAACCGGGCATAAGTTAATTAATTTAGGAAGTAAGTGTTATGTTAAATGTTAATTTATATTATGTAGTATATTTTACGTGCCATCTTAAGAGTCTATTAAGCTAATTCATTTAGTAAGTTGTTATGTTAAAAGTTAGTGCAATTGAGTAGTATACGTTACTTGCTATCTGAGCATTTTGTAGTTCGCATCTACAGTTCCAAATGTCAGTACAAAACATATAATTTAATATGTATATAACTATAACCCTAGTATACCAAGGTAAAATAGGGTTACACTGTTTGGAAAATAAATAAATAAATAAACCCTCACATTTTAAATAATAAACTTCAAGAGATAACTGACCAAGTCCAAGGATGGTGTAATGCAAGCAACCTTTTACTCAAAAACAAAACTGAAACTTTGAAATTTAGTCTAAGAGGAAATAATTATCCCAATAATGATCCTGTTAGGTTTCTGAGGATTCATCTTGAGCAGGGGCTGGGATGGCAAACTCACATAAATTATGTTGCAAAGAAAATTAGCAAGGCATATTTATGTTAAGAGTTCTTAGGTACAATATAAATACTGAATCCTTAATTACTGTATATTTTCGACATATCCACAGCCACCTAAATTATGGGCTTTTTCTACGGGGTAACCACATTTCAAGTTTGCATCTTCTTATTTTACAAAAGAGGGCCGTAAGATTAATTTATGGAGCTTCACCTGGGACACATTGTAAACCACTTTTTATTCGGTCAGGTATACTTTCTTACCCTCAATGTTTATCCTGGCTGTCTCCTTTATGCTAATTCAGAACCTGTGATTCAGTGCATAATTACTCTACATGCAATAATTGTAATATATACATAAACAAATGTAAATATACCTTAACTCAGAAAAGTTATCATTTCACATCACTGAAACTCTGTAATGGCCTTTCTATTAACGTCAGAAATCTAACACTAAAAGCATTTAAGAGATTGGTCAAGTCAACATTGGCTTACAACCCTTTGTACAATGTTGAATTTCATAATGTAAATGTTTGATCTTATTTTTATGACAATATTATACACATAACTGTGTGAAGTGCTTTTTGTAATTTAACAGCTCAGATAACTGTGTTATGTATTCATGTCAGCCATTTTTTGTTTTCAACACGCTGTTTTGAAGAAACAAAGTAATAAATTGTATGGTCCAGAAAATCAGCATATATGTCAAAACATTTAAATGAGGATGTTTATCCAGTATCCAGTGTTGATCCACCTCCCAGTGATGCACAATAGAAAGATTACCCAGTTATTGTGTGGGGACCTATAAAGCTTTAATTCTGTGACATGTATCCTAGATAACTATTAACCTAAAAGTTTTCAATAAAAATTGTTTACGTCATCATTGATGTTTAATATTAGTTTGTTCTTGTATACTAAAAATGGATGAACACTAATGACCCCTATATTTTATAAAACTATACTACTGTGCAGACATTTTGTATTTCCTACTGTGTAATTTGAAATGAACTAATAAAAATATAATCTAATCTATTCCAAAACCATGTTGCTACTGACAATCTCGTTTGGTTTTCATAAAATTCAAATAGGTCAGTGTTATACAAAAATGCTCTCTTTCTTATAGAAACCTTCTTTCCATAGAATAGGTTCAATCTATTAATCATAATCATAATGAATTCACAATTCATAATGAATTGATTGCAAAACATTTAAAACAGAAAATGAAAGCATCAATCAGTTGAATCATCTTCAGTTAGAGCAGATTTGCAACAAATTATGAAGGCTTATTGTATATATTGAATATGGTTAGTGATACAGGTTGACATTAAAAATCTGGCCATCGAAAATTTGATAACTTCAGATTTCTGGCATGGATTTCAGAAAGCATTTACAGATTTTCCATGTTGGTGAGCCACTGATTTCTGGAGGTGCCAATTATGTTTTAATGGTGTTGTACTCCAGACTTGGCTGTTGGGTGTTGCTTTCACATGCTAAGAGGCATTCCTGCTCATTCCCAAGGGTAGTATGTCTTGTTCGATGCGCATGCATATTGACCACCAGTTACATGATGTCAAACATCTTAAGATTGAACTAGCGATGTTTGAGGTCGAATTACTGTGAAATCTGTTTAGAAATAATCTACACATAACAAATGATATTAAAGCAGAGTCTTCAAAGTAGACACAAGAAGTTTTTATTTAATTTTCATAAATATTACAAATTCCAAAAATTCTAGGAGTGTGAAGCAAATTTTACTACGACAATTTTTTTCCGTGTCTCAAAAAAACTTAAAGCACCACAGTTTTAGTGAAATATTTAAATTTATCTTGAATTACGTTAGTATTACATGTCCAATTAGCTTAGCGAATGCCATTTTACTTTAATACGCTATTATGCATTCAGTTTCATATAATTTTACAACATAAAAATGAACACCGGTTAAGTTTAATTCTTTTTAATTTTTTGTTATATATAAAATTAGCAAAGATAAAAATATGAAATTGAACATTACAGAATGAAATGTACATTACAAATGTACATCAGTATAAATCTGAAGTAGACCTTTCATTGACAACTTAAGAGATAATACTCTCCTTAAAACAAAACTGTTTTGGTTATGGCGATTTTGTTTTCCTTTCATTCCCTTCACATGTAGGATCGTATGTAGCCTATCTTTAAGGAAACTTACTTTGTTGTAGTTAAGATGGTGTTTTTCTGTTATTCATTCCCAATAGTACCATTACATGTATCTCTCTAATCCACGCACCGATCGATTTGTGATGTCACAAGGCAATGTAGGGCTCTGCCCATAGCTCTTACAGGAACAAGGCAACCTTATAATATATACTACTCTTTGGTGATTCCTTTTCATTTTATCATTTATTCCTGCTATGGATTCAGCAAAGAAAAGAGGTGGTGAAAAGTAATTATCAAGCATTTTCAATTGCGGAGAAAGTGGAAAGCTTAAAAAAAACTTAATAACTTGGTATCAGTGTGAACCATTTGTGAAACATAAGATATTTGCTTTTCAACAGTGTATGATAAAAAGTGTAAAAGCCTGGCAGTTGCCAACTATTGAATGCCAACCTGTATAACATACAGGGCTGGCTCCAGTATTTTGGCACCCTTGGCAAGAAATAATTTCAACACCCCCCTTAAATTTCCACCTCATGATGATGATTATTTGATTAAACATCAAATTCCATATAAGTGGTTAAGTGGTTAAATAAAATTGATTTGAATTGACCTAGGCCTGTACTTTTTTAGATGTTGTAACATAATTATCTAGACAGCATGGGGATTAAATTAAAAAAAACTAATTTAATTGAAAAGTTTATAAATTGCAATATTTACACTGAACAAACAAGAAACGACTTCATAGATAAGTTTTTTTTTTTCTTCTTCAGAAGGCAGGAGTTTAAAAAAGGCTTAAAATCTCATGTCTTGCCTTAATATTGGCAAACTCTTTGACAGTATCTTTTACGTCCCTTTGAATGGATAAATCATTTTCGATGGAAATGGTAACAAGACCTGAAAGTCTTTCCTGGCTCATTGAGCGCAAGTTTATGTTTTTAACAAAGCCAATAAATATAGTGACATAATGCACTGAATTTATTTCTATAATTTGCTGTCTTTTTGCTCTTACTCTAGAACACTATTTTTTAAATTTTAATGTTGCAATGAAAATTTCAGCTTTTAAAAAAATTTAAATGTGGCCACCCAAAAGTTTCTAAAAAATTCCCACCATAGGCAGCTGCCTAGATTGAATATATGGAAGAGCCAGCCCTGATAACCATAAACTTGATTATATAAAGCTTACATAAAAAAAAAAAAAGGAAATTGAAATAAGACTTAAGCTTACTGGCTTCATATAGGATTATCTTCTTTGCACTGTGATGTTAAAAGAGTAATTGGTTTTGAGTCAATATTATCTATGCAAATAACATTGTTCTGCTTTTGTACACCATTTGTACCAAAGACTCTAGTACTTGTCTCTCGCCACCTCCTTGTCCATTTCATAGCTGGCAGCACTAGCAGAAGAGCTCCACATAAGATTATGAAGAATCCAGCCAAATAGAATGACAGATCGTAATTCCCTGTTGTGTCATACAGCCAACCTAGAATATTAAATAACAGACTATAATAAAAATTTATAATACAGATTAATTAATTTTATTGTAACACATCCAATTGTGGTACAAGCTGCAGTTAAATAAAAAAAACAGTATAATAGTAAGCTGCATTGCCAGCATGACGGATGAATAATGGTGTTGGCAGCATCATACAATCGTTTGAAGACAACTGCAAAACCACACAAAGCAGAAACTGCAAAACTGCAGTACCAGTATGATTGTCATTATTGTTATTGTTGTCATTATTATTATTATTATTATTATTATTATTATTATTATTATTATTATTATTATTATTATTATTATTATTATTATTATTATTATTACTTAGCTTTATTGCATGCATTAACTGCATATAGGTCATATCACAAGTTCAGAATATTCTTGAACCTGTAATCTACGAGCAACTCAACTGTTCAGTGATGTCTTCTTTTCCAATATTCAGTCCCATTTCAGAACAACAAACTTTTCAGACTAAGCGATAATAAAGTGTGATTACATAAATATGTATTATTATATATGATTACACAGTTTATTTTATAAGGTCTGTCTAAACCTAATCAAATCTTGGGACGAAATGGATGAAAAGAGTTAATTTTCTTGTAGTTTTCAGAAATACACTTTATATTACTTAGTATCACTGTGGTTTTATTGCAATCTTAATTATTTCTGTCTTTTTTATTTTGATTAAGTGGACTTTCAGATTTCTGAAGTTTGGATTATTGTGAAATATTTTTAGTAAATCTATCAATATGATAAAATTATGAAAATGGTAATTTATATATATAGCATAAAGAAAAATTAGAACAGGAATGGTTTGTACTTCCTCCAGCTCTGGAGATTACTGTACCTATCCAGTCCCTAGTAATAGGCAACCAGAGTCAACCAAGCTGCATTGCCGAATGGTTGAGCCAGTTCCAAACACTGCAAGACACAATGTGCTACTGTCAGCATGAGAAATGTCACTGATAGAAAGTCTTTCCCCATCAACAAGTAGCTTGATTTGCATACCACATTGACTTTAGTGAAACTGCTGACACTATCGGTTATAGTAAAATAAGGTGAACTGATAAAATAAAGTGTCAGATGGCATAATAGGTCATTCAGAAACTATTGAGTTTTATTAGATTACGGTTTCTTGAGAAAATCTGATCAGCATATCAAAGGAATACGTGGCATAACTAGCATGTTAATAGAATGAATTTACAACAAACCCTTCACACCAACTATATGTTTTTTTTTGCCAAAACATCTGAAGTCATATAAATATGCAGTCACTTGTCTTCAGTTCCCAAAAAGCACATTCAGTTCTATTTGCTATTAAAAAAGCATGTGACCATTATTTGATCGTTATGGGCTAATAATAATGAATAGGGGGCAGATTTCTATGACCTAAAAAATAGGATATATGCATGCATTTATGACCTACAAAAAAATAAAAATATGACCAATAAAATTTAAAATACTGTATGACTTTACCACTTACACTTTATGTATATTTTTTTAAGTTTCATTACAATTCATTTTATTAAAATATGTTAATTATTTAAAATATCTGTAAATGCTAAAAAATTATCAGTATAATGCAAAATTTACAAAATATGATATGAAACTTCAAAATTTCTTTAATATGCACACAAATATGCCAAAAATATAACCTAAATATGCATATTCATACTAAATATGCTACAATAGTTGAACATTTCCTATATATGCAGTTATATGCACAATAAAAGCCGCTCCATTTTCACCAGGTTGCTTGGAATCGGGTTTAAATTAGTCGGAAACCTGAAATAATGCAAAGGGTAAAAATATGACATGTCATAGAAATCCGCCCCCCTAATAATGAAATACTAACCTGCCAAAGGAGGACCCACAAGATTGGCAAGCCCTTGCACTAGAAGTAGGAGTCCATAGGCATTAGTGAAGCGTTCTAGAGTGATCAGTTCTACAAGAATGATTGATGCCATCGAATAGTTGGCAGCAATGGAGAGACCAAAGCCTCCTGTTACAATGCACAAGCCAGTATAATCTGACAGGAGTGGCATAATGGCTGTCATTACGCCACACATGGCCATGCAAAGTGCATAGATCATCCCAGCGTTCAACTTTGGTTGGTCACCTGCCCAACCAAGAATTACCTGAAATGCAGAAAATGATCTTAATGAATGAGTGATTAACTTGTGATTGCTCATGATATTGTATCGGAACTAACAACTGTGTATACATTTTAATAACTCGCTTATCGTGAAAGACAAAGTTGTTTTGCTAGCAATGCCTTCTGCAACATCTGTGCTTCATTATTTGTGCAAGTCAGCTTTAACATGATATCATACACGTGTCAGCAGTGGTATTATTAACAAAATTGTGCATTCATCCTGTAAGAAGTAACTTGAATAATTTTGATTCTCTGATTCCTTTTCACTTTTAAATGTTATAATAACACTATAATAATAATAGTAATAATAATAAATAATATCACCAATAATAAAAACCAAATAGCAATAATAAAATCAGGTAAACTGATATAACAAAGTGTCTGAATACTTTTGTTTAATCAGTGATAATTGCAATTATGATAGGCCTATGCTGAAAATAAGTTATTTGTGTAATCCAAAGTTTGTTCAACATATTATGTGAAGGAATATGTGGGTAGTGTTATTTGTCAAAGTTAACTGGATTGCTACTTCCAAAGCTGTACATGAACACAGTTAAACAATATGTTGTTACGAGAACTGATTTCCATTTGATAAATTCTGTCTAATACATTACCATAATTGGGCATTACTACAGTACCAGTCAACCGATTTGGTCCAAAATCAATAAGCCCTTCCCAGGGATGTTATAAATGCTTTTAAGAAGTTTCATGAAAATCCGATAAGGCATATTTTAGTTATTGCACGGACATTTGCCCGTCCACACAATTCATGAGTTCTGCAGAAAGTACCACTCTGGCACTAAATAATAATAATAATAATAATAATAATAATAATAATAATAATAATAATAATAATAATAATAATAATAATAATAATAATAATAATAATAATAATAATAATAATAATAATAATAATAATAATAATAATAATAATAATAAATACTAAATACTAATAGAAATTAAATGCTTACAAAAATCCCTTTAGGCAGGCCTACAGCCAGAGGTAGATTTCGAAGTGCTTTTGGTTTAATATATTGTCGCTGCATAGCACTCTTCTTCTTTAGCCTTGGCTTGGCAAACCCGCAGTAATAAGAACTGAATTCGGTAAAGAGGAAGAGCCTACAATCATTTGTTTTGACAACAAGAATAGGATATAATATTCTGGGAGGCCGTGCGCAAGATCAGCAATGAATAAAATTAGCAAAGCCGCTAAACAAGACAAAATTATGATATTATAATAATTCTTTTAAGTGTTATTATTTTCAAACATTAAAATCTCTCGTCATATGAGAGCTATCAAGAAACTAGTTATTGATTTGTAGAGTACTCATCAAGAGCTTTTCAACGATACCACAAGACGTAGTTTCAAAAAATTATAATTTCCATCCCCTCACCCCCACCCCCACTCGTACCCCGAAAAACCCCCGAATTGTTGGTGTCACTGTGAACTCCATAGGGAGTACTCTAATTTATTCAAACAAAGTTTCCCTCTATACTTCATAGGGGCAGAGATAAAAATGTTTTAAAATTTCAACCCCCTCCCCCGACCACCCCCTTGGGCCAATTTTGCTCATTAACGAACTTGTCCGAACTATTGGGCCTAGAAATAACATATTAAAATTTGGTTCAAATATCTTCAAAATTACGGCCGCTAGCGTGTAAAGATATATATATATATATATATAAATATCACAATTTTTTTTTTTTTTGAACAGGCGGTGGTTTCGTACTCAGGGGAGCATGAAATGTAAAGATATGAACGAATTTTTCGAAAATCATGACATGGTATCCATTGCAATAGGTAGATTTTTCTTCGAAATCTACCTAATACCAAAATCATGTAAAATAAAATCAGGTAAACTGATATAACAAAGTGCCAGTATGCTTTTTTAATCAGTTATAATTACAGTTATGATATACAGAAAATATATATATATTTTTTTTAATAGGTCTCCGAGTTAAACTCCAGATCGATTCATTAAGCAGGGCTTACGGAAGAACAAAGGTCTAAAGTTTGATTCTTAACCTTAATTCATAATATTGGTATACACTGATATACTAATTCTTAAAATATGTAAACTTTATACAAAATGCATTGACAATGAAATAGTACAGTAAGCCAATAAGAAGAGGATAGTTCCACCTAGCGGTATGCAGTTTTGTTCTGAGTATAGGCTTATGCAATTTTAACGCAACGCAATAACTTTAAAGCTAGTTTCTGTTCGTGAAATAACATTTATAGGCTTATGTTATTCTTTAGGAATGATGTTGTAGGTCAATGAAAGACAATGAATTCCCAGTTTTTTAAAAGAAAAATGAAATACTTATTTAAGCACATTGACAAAATAGAACACAAGAATGGAATAGGCTCAATTTAACACAATTGATAATAATAAAAAAAAAATTTGCTTTAGGGTGGACTCGAACGTGATATGTCTTGGTTACTAGACAAGCATCTTACCCCAAGACCAAACAACACAACGAATGTTGAGTGTCCAATCCGAGAGAATACTATCGCGCCGTAGCTCACAGAAAAGAAAAATCACCGTATTTCGAAATTAAGCTATGTTTCAAGCCTGCTAGTTTCCTTGTGTTACCATTATTGTATTATTTCATTCATAGGTAAAATAATATTCTAGATATCCCTGTGATAAATGCTGATATGTCTCTAGCTGAAGCAAAGGTACCAACGTAAGCATATCCTCATAGCTTAATGTTTTTATTTATTAAGAGGTCAGGAATTATTAATCTGACATAGACTGAAGTAAAATTCAATGCTTTAATTTAATTGTAATCAATTTTAGCAAAATAATTAGTCATTATACAACAGCATTTCATCTATAATCGAACATATGGGAACATTTGTTTTTCATGTAGATTTCAACTGTCCATGGCAACTGAAAGAGGCTTTATACGAGCGTGCTGATTGGTTGGCCGCGAGTCAATCAAAATGCTTCGAATTCAACAAATTATTATTATAAATGTTACTGTTAATTACTCTTTATTTCGGTACTGCGCAACCGATTAGGTCCAAATTCAATAGGCTTATTGCTATTATCGTTATAAATGAGTATACGAAGTTTCATGAAAATCCGATAAAGCGTATTTGAGTTACCGCGCCTTTTCTTATATGATACCATAAAAAGGCACTAAATTGGGTATTATTCCGGTACCGGCCAACCGATTTGGTCCACCATCAACAGACGTCTTCCCATAGACATTAAAAATGCGTATACCAAGTTTCATGAAAATCCGATAAAGCGTGTGCGAGTTATGGCACCTTTAAAATATACACTAAATTGGGTTTTACTCCGGTACCGGTGAACCGATTTGGTCCAATTTCAATAGGGTTCTTCCCATTGACATTATAAACGCGTATACCAAGTTTCATCAAAATTCGATAAAGCGTATTTGAGTTAGAGCGCGTACAGACACACGGACGGACGGACGGACGGACGGACGGACGGACGGACGGACGGACAGACGGACAGACATTTTTCGTCCCCCACACAATCTCATAAAGTACCATACTGGCACTTAATAATTCATACTTGAAAGGCCATTTATTATTATGCTTTTGAAAAAGCAACATAGCACTAATTGCTTTTATAAATGGTAAAATCAAATCAAAACTAATGCGCGAGTGATGCTGAGTTAAATAAGGGCTGAGAGTGAAATTAGAATTTCAAAGTCTTCAAATTTATTTCCTCCAGACCATTATAAAGGTGGCATAGGATAACTACTTCAAGATAGATTTACATTTACAATGAATGCATTATATTTAAATAGTATATATGTTACAGAAGAATGCCAGCGAATATAGGCTGACCATATTACCTTGAATTGGAAATGGGACATTGGGATGTTAAAAATTGGGCTGGATTATACGATATTCAGTCTTCATGAAAATGTTCTATCACATCAACAAATTAAACTAACAATTATTGTTAAGTGAGAAAAGAACCCATACAAAACATTAGGTGGATACAGAAGGCGACTAACTGTAGTTGAATGAATATTTCTCTGATGAAGTAATCTTATGTAGTAAATGCTGGTCTTTCACCACCTCATCATAACACTTCTCAATTCCCTGAAACTTTTGGTTAAACACTACATAGGTCATAGAAATCCACCCCTATTCATTATTATTAGCCCATAACGATCAAATAATGGTCACATGCTTTTTTAATAGCAAATAGAACTGAATGTGCTTTTTGGGAACTGAAGACAAGTGACTGCATATTTATATGACTTCAGATGTTTTGGCAAAAAAAAACAAACATATAGTTGGTGTGAAGGGTTTGTTGTAAATTCATTCTGTTAACATGCTAGTTATGCCACGTATTCCTTTGATATGCTGATCAGATTTTCTCAAGAAACCGTAATCTAATAAAACTCAATAGTTTCTGAATGACCTATTATGCCATCTGACACTTTATTTTATCAGTTCACCTGATTTTACTATAACCGATAGTGTCAGCAGTTTCACTAAAGTCAATGTGGTATGTAAATCAAGCTACTTGTTGATGGGGAAAGACTTTCTATCAGTGACATTTCTCAAGCTGACAGTAGCACATTGTGTCTTGCAGCGTTTGGAACTGGCTCAACCATTCGGCAATGCAGCTTGGTTGACTCTGGTTGCCTATTACTAGGGACATGAATTCTTCCTCCTCTCCGATATTGCAAGCATGTACTTACAGCATTAAAATAAAACTTCCCTACACCATACAATTTGACAACTTCTTTGAATACATTTGTGCTAGGCTAAAGTGATGGTAAAAATGAAGAAAAAGTCGTTGCCATGCTTGTACCTTATCCCAGAAGGAGACACAACCCATATAACTTCTGATGTAATAACCTATAGCTTTCTTTGCCTTCAGCATGGGAAATACATTTTTCATATTTCATATTTTGATAAAGAATAAGAGGCCGTATTGCTAGAAGTTTGTTTCAGTCTGATGCCACGATTTGTTGTTCACCACGCAATATGAGTTTCTGTGAACGGTGTCAAAGAATCTTTACTAAAAATGTTGAAATGAAAGTTTTAGCCCTTAGTATAAGCACTGTGTGCACAAAGTTGAAACAAAATCATTAGAGCAGTTTGAGGAAATTGTGAAAAAGCAATTTTCTTCATGTAAAGTGTCATTAAAAAAATAGAGAAAGTCATTGTTAATTTTTCATGTCACATCCCCATAGGATACCTAACCCAAAAATAGAATGTTTTTATACAACTTTTTCTTCTTGAGCTATGCTGTTCAAAGATACACACACATATATGTACACAGACTTGTTTCTGAAAAATAGTGTTTTTAGATTTAGGGTTCCTCACAATGTGTATTTACATTGAATAAGCGACACAAAATTTTAGGGTTGGAACACAATACTTCCTTTATCAATACCATAGGTACTATAGGTAGGGGAAGGAAGAGTATTGAAACCACACAAAAAATTGAAGTCAACGAATTTCATGGGTTAAAAAAATAGTTTTAGGGCATAAATTGCTGCTTCATTTCAGTTTTGACTTTTGGTTCCGGTAGTCTTAAAATATATTACATCAGTTACAAGTAACCATTTACTCACCTCACCAACTGTGTTGAATATGCCCAGATAGCTGATTATGCCAGAACTTTCATCCTCGGTAAAGCCCATCTCTCCTGCTTTGTCAGGCAGGAATGTGTATGGAACATGGTACCAGGAATAGAGAAGAAAATTCGATATTGCAAATAGCACAAAGCGGATATCTGTGAAGTGGGACACATCCACCATATCCACCAGCAAATCCCATAAATCATAGAAACCAGCAAACCACTGCAACAATTTAAAATTTAAATTAAATTTACTATCATAAATTACAAACAAAATTATTAACCTACACATGTCATTGCTAATGCTACTAAAAAAAAAAACAAGGCTTGTACTTAGGATAATGTAATAATGATAAAGCTATGTCTATCTATATAAACAACTTTGTCCTGACTGACAAAGAGAGAATCAATGTAGAGCCTCAACTGTAATGGGTAGATGTTTGGGATTTTGGTAGTACCTCCGTTTCATAAGGTAATTGCATATTAAGAAAGGATTTTGCAAAATTTTGATTTTTAATGCCAAAAAAAAATGTTTTTGAGGAGACGAAATACTTTCCATAAGAAACACACGAGGAATTCAACTGTTGTGGAAAACAGTATTAGCAAGACAGTATTCAATTGTGAAATTAATTCAAAATGGCCTTGCTCAGTTGCTATTTTGATTCATTTATTTACAATTTGCAGAGATCTGATTTTTTTAACATAGGTGGACAGAAGAGGATCATGAATGCACGCCTAAATGGGAAAACATTGAATTATTTGGACAAAACTCACTATGCAGGTTTTTTGGGCTAGGGAACTTGAATCTAAGGTCTTTTTTTTCCCCCCGGGTGGTGCACTTTGTTGTGAAATGCACCTCAAAGCCGGGTTTGTTATAATAAAATTGTTTATGCATGATTTGGGTAACGTTCATAAACCTATGGTTCGTTTAATCGTTCTATTTAGAATTTGTAAGCCCATATGGCAGCATAAGATTCGTTTTGTTCATTTAATTATATTTTTTTTAGTACACGCTCTCTAAAACAGCTGCTTATCGGACTGGTAATACACCGAAAAATTGCATTTTAGCAACCAAGGCCACTAAAATTGCATAAAAGTGCATTAAAACTGCATTCAAAATGCACTTTTATCAGCCTTGTCCTTTAAAGTTGTCATGGCAATCTATAAACAAAATCCAGATGGCATTGACCAGTCACACCAACTTTAACATGGATTTACACTAATAATTGGTCATAAAACAAATTTAAGCCAACACGTTTCTTTATGATAATCAGAAACTTTACCAGTATTTTTCACAAAACACGGTAGCCCACTTCATCATATGACAATAAATATAAGCCAACAACTTTTCACATTTTGGTTCACATGAAAATCATTCCTTACCATGGATGAAACAGCATTTAAATGCCGTAATAATCTTTTCTCATAGTCTATTTCTGCCGTGAAGTTGCTGGCAACAGCTCCAATTCAATGTTTCTGGCTTGGATTGAAATTTCCTTGGGATTATCAATTATATTTTCACAAGCTTTTCATAAATACTAGTTGGTATGCAATATTGTTTACAAACAAGGGACTCATATATTATGCATCTATACTACCATATTTGGTATTGGTATGTACGGTCATTGTTGTTTTATGATTCAGGCTGCCATGAGAATATAACTTTAAACGAATGGCTGACTGCCTTTCATTATAATTAATTATACGGTATTTTTGTTTTACCGGCCGCTATACTAGATTCATCTGCTAAAGCGTTATTTTGCATACTTGATACATAAATAGCTATAATGTTAAACTATATAATTAAGAATAAAATTATATAATCCCTGCAATTTATTTAAAAACGATGACAGTGTAATAAATATAATGTTTCAATTATTTTTCTGTTAAATAAATGATTTAAACAAAACATCTAGGATATAATCGAGGGCAAAGCTGCAGGCACCTGCTAGTCATACATAATGCCATGAGTGACTTTGAAATCGCCGAAACATTCGTACCTCGGGAATTTATCTTGAGAGCTCCAAGTCACAATTTACATTTATAATGACATAAACAATTAATATGTATTACAAATTGATAAAAGGCATTGAAAATGAATTATTTGAATAGCATTTTAAATTCACACAGTGATATTAGAAGGGATTCATGACATAGGCTACAATCCACGTGGCTGTTTTCTGTGAACAAAACACAATCAGTTAATAAACATCTACTTGAATCATTAAAAAATACACATATACACATATACAATGGATCTTTAAAACATCTATGGGTTTGAGCCAACACATGATAGAAACTGGTCATAGTATGGGTGAAATGAACATAATCAAAATAGAACAGGATAAGGTAAGGAGGAAAATTCATGAAGCTTATAAAATTATATTACTAAAAGAAAATAATCTTAATAGATATGAAGGGGATTTGGGGGACGAATGGTTACAGTTAATTAGGAATGTTACATCTACATTAATGATTTACCCAATATATTATGGTCATCAGCCAAGGGGTACTTATTCGCGGATGATTTTGCAATATGTATCAGTGAGCCAATAGAAAGAGATTTGAGTAACACAGTTTTAAAGGTTGAAGATTGGTGTAATGCCAATCTCTTGTGTCTAAATATGGATAAAATTCAGGAGCTCAGGATCTCCTTAAATGTTAAAAATCATAACAACGATGTTGTAAATTTTCTGGGTTTTAAGGTGGACTCCAGGTTGAACTGGCATAGTCATATGGATAATATAGCTTACAAACTGAGTAGAGGAATTTATATGCTGAGAAAATTAAGATCCTGCGTTAGTCTTGATGTTTTGAAACTGGTGTATTTTGCACATGTTCACAGCCACCTATCATATGGGACTTTGTTATGGGGGAATCAAACTTATAGCATAATGAATAGAATGAGAAAGTGTGATGACTTCGCCGCTAATACAATGGTAGGTATAGGGAGAGCGGCGGTCCACCGAAACACTGGCAGCACCTTCGTTTGCGTTTCAACTTCTCAATGCTGCGTCATGATAGTTTGGCATCTTATGATTAAACTCGCAATCTTTAATTAACCCTTGGTCCTATTTCTGTGAAATTTGTGCAGAAATAATCTGCACAACACAGTCCTTCTGATGGTTAAAACAGAAACTTAAAAAATGCGGACATAAATGTTTTTATTTCATTATATAAACATCACCAATTACACAAAATTCATGGAGGGTGAAACGGAATTTGACTATGCGACAATTTTTTTCATTTTTGTGTCCCGTAAAAACTTCAAGCGAGAAAGTTTTAGGGAAATATTTCAACTTTATTTTAAATTCAGTACCACCTTTATATCTTGAATGGTTTACGAGTAATTGAGTGGTAATTATTCCGGGCGCTCAGCTCTCTGAATGATGTGGGACGATCGTGAAATGTTGAGGGTGAAGCAAATTTGACTATGCGACATTTATTATTTTATTTTTGTGTCCAGAAAGAGATTAAGGGTGTAAGGTTTAGTGAAATATTTGGATCTTATTATAAATTGAGTACCACCTATATATCTATAATGGTTAACGAGTAATAGTAAATACTCTAAAGCTAAAGCTATCAGAATGGTATTGAGGTATTAGCAGGCAACTTTTCCATAAAATACCAGCAATAACGTAAAAAAATTTACATAATTTATTCGTGGTCTCAATAATAATACCATATTAACTAACTACTTGTACCCATACTGCAAGATTGACCCGCTGAGGAAGGGAGTGAATGAAGCTTTTTTCTAACTTAGTAAGTCTGCACTACTTTTATTTATGCATTTATTGGATTATTTATTTATCATATTTTCTGTTCACTTATGTTAGTAATTTTTATGTATAATTATCATAACAAATGTCTTATTAGTTTAATATCTTGTTCCTTTTTTTAATAATATAATTTAACAACATAAGATGCACATAATTTACAGCGAACGGCGAATGGTCGAGGGTTTGAGCAAATAGCGGGCTGTAGTTAAGGCAAGAGGATTTAATTTGTTTATGAAAAAATCAGGGAAAATGCTTTGAAATATTGTGTGATATATGTAGAATGCGTTGCAAAACAATTTTTGCGTATGTGCGTCTTTATCGGATGTTGAAACGCCAATTTTAAAGATCACGCGCCCTATTTTTGTAGTGCTGCTTATGAAATTTTCCGTGCCCTGCAATTCACAAACCACCCCTTAGTTTATATTATCTCTGTTCACATAATTTGTACACATATCTACACTTTTGACCGTGTTTCACCTACATAACTTACCCCATACAGCCAGGAGAAAATTAATATTATTATAAATAATATTTCTATTAATACAATATTAATACAAATTAATACTCAGTAATATTCTATACAATGTAATATTAATATTAATTTATAAAATATCCCTTAGCTGTTTTCTACCCTAATTATACGTTGTTATTTCCATACAAATGTACATTCTTTAACAAATTCTCATCAAATTATACTAACATACCATCTACCCTATTTTCTAGGCAATAAAATATTAGATCAAATCATCCCTTAGCTGTTTCATACCTATATTATATAATTGTTCATTGCTTGTGAACATCTTCGATTTTTTGAAAGATGTGGAACGAAATGTTACGGTCAAGCTTCTTGGAATCTGAGAAATTACTTTTACACACGGCCATGTTTATTTTTGGAGATGAGATCTTCCAAGACGTGTAAAGCAGCCCGAAAATTGTCAGAAGTATCTAACAATTCAATTTAGATAAGGCGAGTCATTTTGAAATAGATTAATGTATTATTTTGTTTAATAATGTTTGCAATTTTTCCTATACCGCCCGTAGTAATCTTGCTCCCGCGACTCACAAGCAGAGTAACTGCTACCTAGCGGCGGAACCAGTGAACTACCTCAGTCATCACACTTTCTCCTCTATTCATTATGCTTATAGTTTAAAATTGTTGAGATTGCAAAAAAGGACAATTAGGTTGATGTGTGGCTTACCATTAAATGGTCACTGTAGAAATAGTTTTAGGAATATTCAAATTATGACTCTGCCAGGGCTATTTGTTTTTCAGTGCTTATTGTATATAAAAGAAAATTATAATTTTCATCTAGAACATGGTATGTGTCATAACTATAACACAAGAGGTAAACACAATATAGTCACAACTCATTGTAATTATGTTAAAACTCAAAACAGTTTCAAAAATGTATCGATTAGGATGTTCAATTCTCTACCTACAACATGAGAAGGCTGCCGATCCATAGTTTCAAATTGGCCATTAAAAGGTTTATATTAAATAACCCTATGTACAGTGTTAATGAATTTTATGATTTTATTAGTGATGAATCTTAAGCTGATGAAGTGCTGATGTATGTTTGAATGTTTTATATTTCATTTATAATACTATATATAACCTGTATGAACATTTGTAATGCTCCTGATGAACTCAGGAGTTTGCTGCAAATAAAGATTTGATTTGATTTGGTTTATAATACATCTATAAAATTTCCCCCCACCACGGGATTGGCAGACCTGATCAGTGACTTCAATATCCCGGAGACATGGATAGTAAAGTATGGACGAATGGTGGATTTTGGTGAAGAATTTCTGAACAACCCAAGTGCCAGTGACTGATAGATATTTATTCATGAGAGCTTCGAGCTGTATTTTAGCTTTTTCTATTGTACCTGAGGAAGACCCACAGGAAGGGTTGAAACGTCTTAAATGTTTTAAAGATCCATTGTATATGTGTATATGTGTACTTTTTAATGATTCAAGTTAACTATAGACACTGGAAAAAGGACTATATGTGAATATAATAAACATCTATTTACTGTATTTAAGTATTGTTTGCTGAAATTTAATATTTAAGATATCTTGCGTAAAACTATTATATTATTGTTTTAGTTCCTAATGATCCATTCTGGTAAATGCTATTTCTTGAAAGATTTTAAGCTCCTAGGATCAGATGTAAGATGCTCAGCTACAGGCAAGTCTATTATGGTGAAAGTAGAGGAAAGATAGCTTCCACCTCCCAACTATGAACAGTCACTCGTGTTTGACCAGTTGAGTTCATGCTGTTGAGATTATGTCTTTATTATGTTTACTACAGGATGTGATAACAATTATTAAATGCCAATTCTTTTGAACTATGGAATATAATTCCCACAAAAAATCTTAACGTAAAGTGACAATAGTGATGTATGCATAAATCACTGCCTACAGAGTCTCTGAACTGATAAGAGTACAAAATAAAGAGGACGTGTCTTTATCACTCTATAAATACTGAGTGAGTCAGATCTGTGATTGGATGATTTCTGATTCACTCTTATATGTTATTTGCTCAAAATGAAAGAAAGACACAATTAGTCATAGGTAGGGTTTGGATATTTATGACCTAAAAAAACAGAAAATATGACTGCAAATATGCCCTTAAAAATAACTAAATATGACCTAATAAAAGTGAAGTATTTAAAAAAATTAAATGTTTCAATTTAAAACGTTTAAAAGACACTAAATTCTTACACCATACGAATTCAATCAAATAATCACTTTTTAACAATTTCGGTGATTTACAGTTTTTAAAGGATTTGGTCCCGTTTGCTTGTTTCATCAGCTCCAAATACTCATAATATTTTGTAGATCTTGCGTGTCCCTATAAAATATGAACAACTGCATTAATTTTAAAATTTAGGTTTCTATTAATTTGGCATAAACATTATGAAATTAATTTCAAATATAACACAACCATGCCAAACAGGCATCGTCCTCTTTTACCGAATTTATAACTGAAATATGACGTAAGTTACAGATATGGCAAAAATATTACTTTATATGCAAAATAAAAACGGTCCGATTAGAATAACAAGTGTGCAATTCGTGTTTAGTTTGTGTTTGCAGCAGGAACGGAGTTCAGGATAAAAATACGACATGTCATGAACCATCTGAACCTAGTCATAGGTATTGTAATGAAATTACTGTAATGTACTGTTAAATGCATAAACAATGGAGTCATGAGGGTATTTGTCTAGAGAATTTCAAAAGTGAGGAATGATTTAAAATGGCCATTTCATTAAACCTCCATTGGTCGCATGGGTATCATATTGATACAAGCATGCTTTAATGTGCACAATTTTTTTTAATTTTCAATGTTGAGTCATTTCTGTTACAATGCCATCATTTTTTTCAAATAACAAACTAGTAATACTCAATTGCTTTTATGTTTAGGTTGTGTGTTTTTTGGTGATCATTTTCAGTATTGTTTCATATAAAAATACATGGAAAAAGGGAAAACTTTGGTTATCTCACTAATATATTATATTTGCATTGATTAATAATAAAGTAATTTAATAAATTAATTTTCCTTTGCTTAAATATGTATATCAATAATCTTGTAGTTGAAAGTTCAAATCACGTGGCCTGGCAATCTGAGGATTATGATAATTCTTTCACACTGGCCATGTGTAGGCTAAGGTGGAAAGGTAGAGTAAGACTGAAAAATTCAATGCCACAGCCGGGATTTGAGTGAAAAAGATTGAAGACCACTGCTCTACATAAAGCTGATCATCTTCAACTGGCCAGCATTGTCCACTGCGGAAAGTGGCCTTTCAAAGTTGATACAGATCACTCTGAAAATAATTAAATATAAAGCACATTTCACACATTTCACACAGATAATGAGAAACTTCTAGATCATACCTTGTCTTTGATGTTGGATGCAGAGTTCAAGGGATCCCGACAGATATTGGGACATGACGATGCTCGCAGTCTATTCCGCTTCAAGTTCAGCATTGCCCCACGGTACGTTAATGAAAGCCTGTAGAACAAAAATAAAGTCTATTATTAATTAAATGAAAACACACTCATAATCAAAATATTAATTTAATATAACAATTATTGGATGCAGAATTTTTCTACAAAAATCTTCAAAGACATTAATAATTAAACTAAACTAATACTAAACTCTTGGTGCTACATTCCTGAAGGGACAAGACCTATCACCCATCTGCTGTGTCATCTACCATAGGCAGATGGCAAGATTGGGGGGCATGTGGTCAGCATCCCGACACCCACGGCTGTTAATGGTGGTTTCTGTGACCAAAGCCGTTACTTCTCTATCAAGTAGGTCCTCAGTTTGAATCACAAGGCTGAGTGCACCCCATTCCAGACCTCCCTACCTCAGAAAAATCCAAGGAGGTACCAGGGATCGAACCTGGGCCAGCAAATCTGTAACCACAAGACCACGCAGGTGGCCCTTGTATAATAATTAGGGGGGGACTAATTATCAAAATAAAAAATTTAGAATTCAAATCCTAGTCACCACTCTGTACGTATTTGTTATTCCAAGTACAAGGTAGACCAAAGTAATGGGCAGTTTCGGGTTTTATAAAATAGGCACGTGTTGTTTTGACTATTTACATTGTTATTGACTGATGTAAATAAAATAATATTGAATCTCAATGGAAAATTGGAAGAGTCCACAAAGTGCACATTATTCATTAAAAGCTTATTTTATAAAATTGGTAATCATTTCACTACAGCATAACATTTTAATATACTATGATGGTGCATTATAAGAGAATTCTAAAATATTATTGTGATTTCTGGTCACAAATGAAAGAGTTTAGCAAGATAAGGAACAGACTTAAAATGTGAAATTTTAACTTTTTTCCTGTTTACCAGATTGGTTTTAAATTGGACCACATTCAATACTGTATTGGATGAATGCAGAACTGAAACCACATATAATTACATATTATACAACTCATCAATTTCAGGAAAAAGCGAGCTGAGCTGTGAATTCTGCTAGTCCTAATATGTCTTCAGTGATCTTTATAATTATGGTTTCAGTCAAGTGTAGGAAACTTGACAATGAAGTGTAATTAGTCACTTCAAGAGCTGGACAGATGTCAAATTAGGAATGATTTCTTGCATACCATACTACATTTAGTGAAGACAAGTGCTTGTAAATGTTGTAATCTTCTGAAAAATTAAGAATTGAGAATATTGTTTTATCACACAAAAAATTAATGCAAAACAAGTAGCAAAAAGATTTGTAAAAATTAATTATTTTGAGTGATGATCGCTGCCATAAACAAATTCAGTGATAGTGGACATTCAACACTATATTCATGCAAACATGATTTTTATCTAGAGAACTCAAGTGATATTTCAACTCAACTATGCTTTATTAAATTTCGAATTACACAGCATTAAAAGATCTTTAGATTTACACTGCATTAAATTTATGTTATTGTTACTATTATTATTGTTTATTTATTTAATCTGGCAGAGCTAAGGCCACTTGGCTTTCTCTTCCTCTCTACCTGTCAAGATAAATAGTTAATAGCATCATAGGATTCTTCAGTGTGTTGTTCCCTCTTATTTTATTTGTGCTTTGTTTCATCTCATGCAGCTGCCTTCTTTTTCTCAACAGATTTTCTTTTATCTTTTGTTTTAGGTGACAGTGGACAGTAATGAGATTCCAAGTTCTACGTTTAACAATTGCTTCATTATCTCTCATCTGCAAAAACATTTGTTATTGATTTACTGAAGTTAATCATTCATTAATTGTTATAGGCCCTATAATGGGACTGTATTAGGCTATATGTTTATTGACGAAGCCAAAAATTTGTAAAATTTATATGGTGAATAAATAAATACAAATACAAATACAAATTAACTAGTGACAGAGTAATTTATTATACTGTTATCTTGGAACCCAACTATAGTGTGAAAGAATATAGACTTACTGAATAATGTTATTAACAAATAATCTGAAATAGGCAATATAAAATAAATTCAGGTAAACTGATATAACAAAGTGTCAGATTACTTTTGTTTACTCAATGATGATTGCAATTATGATATGCAGAAAATAAGTTATTTTTGTAATAATCAATCTCTGAGTTAAGCTTCAGATCAGTTCATTAAGCAGGGCTTGTGGAAGAACAAAGGTCTCAAGTTTGATTCTTCACCGTAATTCATACTCGTATACACTGATATAAGAAATATAGAAATATAAGAAACAGAAGCAACCACTGTAACTTATATATAGAAATTACTGTAGGCTTAGTAAGACCATGAACTCTTTTCAATCTGTTGGTATAAATTTATTTAATAAACTTCCTATTGCAGCACACCAAGTTAACAAGAAAAGATTTGCAAAGGTGCTACAAGAATGGCTTAGGAAGCACCCCATGTATGACATACATGAGGCCTATGTTGCTGATTTCAGTGAAATTAAATTTTAGATTTTAATTTTTAATTATTATTTGTGACATTTCACAAAATGCACTGGCAATAATATTAATGATGGAAGTGTAGGCCTACGATTTGCTGACATGTTTCAGGTTTAAAGCAGCTGTATAGGTTATGAATGAATTTAATTCAATCTGAAATCAATCTATTAGGAATTACATTAGGTAGCCTATATTGCTTGCACAGGTGCATTTAAACTGAAAAATACTCGCATTAAAATATAATTTAGACATCGGTAGCTATAGGCCTACAGTCTATCTCCAGCACTTCTTTCTGTGGGTCTAAGTGCCAGGCGCACATAATCTGCCATCTTGTCAACTCTTCCCGCTTAACGATTGCTATAACAGCAAGATTATTGTATCACACATTTTTGTTGAGTGTGATACTGTATTTTTCCTATGAAAACTTAGACAATATTTTGAAATGGAGGAGAATGCTTTGAGAAGGAGAAAGAGAGGTGAAGAAGTTTGTATGCCTCAACAATGCAAATGAGAAATTCGGGAGTAGGGAAAATGCCCATCTCACAGGTTAGTAAATAACATTATTGCTTAGGCTACAGATTACCAGAAAAACTGAAAGACTTAGAAAAATGATCCCATACATTCCAGAAGAAGCAAGATGTTTTCACTTGGACATTATCAATAATGCAAGGCTAAAGACTTGCTAAAGACTAATATGCTAAGGACTAGAGTTTAAAGACATATTAAGACTAGATGCTAAAATTCAGTGTTTCCTTTATCAATATATAGGCCTATATTTTTTTGTGCCTTTAGAATAAGTCTGGTGTTATTAAGCTGGTACATAGACTCTTTCTATTCACATTTTTTAAAAATACTGTAAGAACTGGAAAATGTTAATTTTTTGTCGTGGCTGATAATATGGATTATCTTCAGATGTATTTGTTACTTAACAGAAGCAATATCATGTTTTCATGCCCTAAATAAATGTCTAAATTTGCTTTTCAGTTATTTTTTCCTTGTTTTCTCCAAATCATGATTTTGGCACTTAGACCCTTATAAAACTAAATGCTTCAATTATAGAAGACAATGTGAGCATAGTATTGCTATTTAAGAAAGTGTTGCTGGTATAAATTTTATTTTTACCTGTGATGCTTGAGGTCTCTCGTGTGAACTGATGAACTTCTTCTGCTGCTGGGACGGTGATGAGCATTTTGCTGATACTGATACTTCTTCAGCCACCACAAATAAGCTTCTTCAGATGATACATTCTTTGCAAACTCTCTCTCAGCCTTATCATGGTAGTTGAGAGAAGACTGGCGGCAGATGGATGGATGCGGAATGACAACTGCAGCTGGGGGATGAGTTACATGGTTGTGATGAGTAACAACATGTTTATTTTCATGCAACTTCCCACTGTCACTCATACTTCTTGAAGTTGTCAGTAAGGTGGGATAGTTTTGCATCACAACATTGTATAGGTCTTGATTGGAGCTAAGGAGTTCCAGAACCTCAATAGGAACCTTTTCACCATTGTGCACGAATGTGGGCAAGTTGAGAACTGAACTGTAAAGACGGTTTGGATCTCCATTCTTTTTTGTAGAGTTTGCATCCTTATCTTCTTGTTTATCCGCAACTGTGCAACCTATAACACATAAAACGATTAACATTAAATAGCAATGCTCAAACAATGAACAATTGGACATAGTCCGTTTCTAGTACCAGCCTGGCTATTTTAATACATTGTCATCTGAAATGAAATCTGCTCTAGAACTTTACACTAAGATTAGTTTTAACTATCTGTAGTCATTGAAAGTGCTTTTTAGTGTGAGTGGATAGTAATCACTGGTATATTTTCGAGAGGGAAAAAGCAAAAACAGAATAGTTACAATTATAGATGTAACTGGGTTGTTAATTTTTGGCCCTTATACAGTATTAGACATCTCAAAAATGAACTTAAACTGGCCTTCAGTAAGACTGAGAATATCAATCGAACAAACAAAACTAAAACTGAAGTCAATTTTAGAGATTTGGAATGTAGTTCCAGAAAAACAGTTTGAAAACCTAATGTTACATATATACTGTATGTAAAATCTTGTGACTCTTTGGATCAACACACGTTTGTGAATAATTATGCAAAATGAAGTTCATAAAGTATAAACATAGGTCTTGTCTCACAAATGTTAACTTAGAAAATCTGCTAAGGATAGCTTAAACAATTCGGGAAAAAAATAGTTTTATGCTGCACCCTAGGCTCCACTCTAATGAGGTGCCTGGGAAGGTGGGGTTTAGGGTTTCGTCACAGAAGAAATTCAATGTGAGACATAATAAACCTCGTGCTATTCAGTATATTGCTCCTAAACTAACATAAACGTTCCTAACCTAACAAAACGGCAGAGCTTGGCTGGGGTGCAGCATAAATCTATCTATTGCCAACAATTCAACCAGTTTGCATTGACAAGATTGTGTAGGATAGTATCGGAATAAGCCCTTCTACTTCATCTTCAAAGAACTAGTCTACACAACGGTGAGTTAATTTAAAATTACAATACTAGTGTAGTAATAGACAAGTAGTGTACACCTGCAATGTGTAGTTGTAATAAGTAATGGTAGGAGTAGTAGGCCTAATAATAATTTAAATAATTTATTATTTATAATATAAACTGAAATAATAATAATTAATGGCTGTACGAATGAATATACCGGTAAATGAATGTTACTAACTTCGAATACTACTGTGCTGTGATACTCTACGAAAAATATTGTTTCCAATATTTGGCTCTATAGTTTAATTTATAGTGAAGTAGGCCTACTGCTGCTATAAACGAACAGTAAAAAAGTATCTATAGGCTACTGTAATATAATGCTTGAACAGAAGGTAGTAAGGAATCTGCGAAGACAACCCACTGGGCCAACTATTGTCTGTTTGCTTGTCCACATTAAAGCTACAAAATAGGGTGACCACCTTTAAGGAATGTGACAGAAAAAACGTTTTTCACTTATTTCATTTTCAGTTGTATTCAATGGGTAAAATTAATTTTTCTTCACCTTGTACAGATAAGTTACTCTACATACTGTATTATAAAGATTCCAAGAACAACGAGACTAGAAACGAGTCTGCGTTTTTTATTTATAATAAATGGATTTACTAATAATTATTAGAAGACCTACTGTCTAACTGCGAGCTGAAGGCCGAGCTAGCGTTCCCCCACTACCTTACCATGCATTGCATGTCTTTCCCCCACTAAGCCACCAGATCGGCCTTCCGCTCACCACTAGACAGTACATTACATGACATAATATAAACCATAATAAAAAAGAAAATTTCATTCAGGTTATATACAAAACTAGGTGATATTAAAAGAACAATTTTATGCAGATAACATTTTTCTTGATATGATGGCTCTCACTTGAAGTTCATGAGCTATCCCTGAATGTAAAGTAAAGTAAAGTAAAGTAAAGTATTCCCAAAACAGGCCATGGAGGCCCAGAGGGTTCCAGGACTTTGAGGCTCCCTGATTTTAGACATTCGGCACATGAAGGTGGTAAGGTTGTCAGCCTTACGCACCGGCTGCCTTTACCCCCAGAATTGCTCCTGGTACTCATATCTGTTAGAGGCTGAGTCGACCCCAGGGCCATAGTGCCACCAGAAGGATTAGGCCAGTTGAAAAACTCCAACAACCTCATCGGAGATCGAACCCACGACCTTCCGGTTTGTAGCGTAGCACCTCAACCACTACGCTACTGCGTACCCCAAAATCCCTGAATATAGGCTACATTATTTTGTTTACTTTTTACCTGGAGCAAGATCTACATTGAGATTACAATCTAATTACTGGTTGACACCCTATTTCTTAGCTCGAAGAGCATCTTATGTAGTAGACCTACTAGGAGTTTACTTCTTATGTGTAGTAAGTACAGTAATTACATAATACATGAAATGTTGTTACAAAAGTGACCATGAAAACCTGTTTTGAAATGCTAATTGCCATAGCTCTACCCTCAAGTTCAAGGTTTCAAGCATTTTCCTACAGTTGAGTGGCAAAAAGTGACACTAATAACAATAACTTTTTATAACAAAGTGTTCTAACATTCTCTCTTTCTTACACACATTAAGACAATATTCCTTGAAGTTGAGTGTTAACTGTGTTATGGTGTAACCTATACAACTTACGAAGAAAGATTCAGAACATTCTATTGCATAGATTGCAGTCACCCAAATTTGGTGGCAATGAAACATAAGCAAGCTCTAGACAAATAATAATAGTTTATATTAAAGGACTGTTCCACCCCGATGGATGAGTGGTTAGACAGCTCGCCTTCCACCGCTGGGACCTGGGATCAAATCTCGGTGGATCCATGTGGAATTTGTGAACAAAAAGGGGTCGGGACAGGTTTTCTCATTCCATCGTTTCTCCATTTGCCATAGTATGACAATTTGGTTGCAATAAAGAATTATTATATTAAAGGACTCTTGCAAATAGTCAATAAATTAAACAGTTTCTGTTTAAAGTCAGCCTTCCTATCCTATATATTACAAATAATTAAGCTCTTCAGCTCATTATGTTTAATGGAATTTGTGATAAAATGTAACATTTTGATCTATGTCGCTTTGGTAAGATTTTGAAGAAAAGCAAAAAATATAGAAGTAAAGTCTGGATTATTATGTCATATAAAATATCTATATAAATATCTATATATAAATAGAAACCTTGAAACATGTACAAATTTAAATTTGGTCAGAAGTTTTATTTCATAATGTAGAGACTCGAATTAAAAATAAATTTTTCAAAATTCAACCCTTAAAAGGGTCATGAGGGAGGTTAAAAGCTTGGAGAGAAAAGCATTATGATTTAATTTAATTAGCTTAGATTAGATTTTATTTAGTCCAACTGAACATAACCATTCTATGGGACTCTTCAAATGATTAGCCTACAACAAAGTATGCCTAAATACGAATTTAGCCTACAATTCCACAGTCGAAGAAAATAAAATACAGTTTTTAGCGAAATAGTCTAAGAAAATAAAAAATACAATATTTACATAAATACTTTAATGGTTCTATGGACTTGAAACCTGGTATAAGTGCCAGTACTCTGAAACATGAATACCGGTACTTAAAGAAGTCTTGTTTTTTTGGAAATCAATCCATGAGGATCTAATATGGCAATATGAAATTTATTTGGTCAGATTTTCTGAAAACTTAGCATAAATACTCACTAACACATACACAAATAACGGAACCTATATTTCAGAATTTCCAAGAATTCAACCCTAAGGGGATTACAAACAAAAAGTCCAAGGAATATAAACAAACAGTCCATGGAATGGTTGTGTCATCTTGGTTACTATTATGACTATAATATATAAGCTATAGTGTGCACTATATTCGCATTCCACTTCTACTTACAGATAAGCTTAGATTCTATGAAGGCATTTTTCAAAATACAACCCCTAAAGAGGCATAATGGGGTTAAAGGTTATAAGGACAAACATTATTTACAGTAATTAAAGTAAAACTTGGAGATAAACTACAAAACATAACTAATTAAATGAGTACACCTATTTCCATTTTTTTTAATCAATCCTAAGGGGATGAAAAGGGGATATAAAAGTCTGTATTGGATCGGACTGAACTAATCTATGGATTATAATCAAAAGTCCATGGAATGGTTGTGAGTTCTACTAGTCAATATTTGCAATCTGGTTACAACTGCTTTTTCTTAAAGATAGACGGTAAGAAGGAATTATAGATCATTATGTAAAACCATCTGCTCAGTTCCCACTTTTATACAACCCATTATAACCCTCTGTTGCAGAGATCAGGTATTTCTAATCAAACTGTGAATTGGACACACAGCTCTTACTCATTCATACATCCTTTCGAGGGAACTTCATCCTCGGTGCGATCTGTGTGCATCCGTGAAACATCTACTGATATACTGCCCCAAGTATACTGATCAACACACCTGGTGCAAAGTTCCTGTCAACTTCTCCATGGCTCTGGGCCAACCAATTTACCACATCAGTGTCTTAAAGTTCATGAAATACACCACACTTTGTAATGATACCTAATTGATTTTTGTATTAACTTATAGTGTTATACTCATGATATTATGACTTTTTAGTTACAGTGATGTTAATATGAATAAATAGAAAAAAAGAAAGGAAATTCTCAAAATATTGTCTCAATTAGTTTAGGAGCAATATACCGGTACTGAATAGCGCGAGGTTTATTATGTCTCACATTGAATCTCTTGTGCGACGAAACCCTAAACCCCACCTTCCCAGGCAGGTCCCATTAGAGAGTTATTGTTCAGCCAGATTGAATTTTGACAATGATACATTTGTAATACTAGCCATTTACAGGGCACCATCAGGTAATTTCAATTATTTTGTAAATCAGTTAGAAAGGGTTCTTAATTCACTGTATAGTACTAACGTAAATATTATACTGTGTGGGGATTTTAATGTAGATTTCTCAATTGATAGTGAGAAGAAGATCAGACTGATATCTTTATTGGGCGGTAGCTATAATCTAGATTTCATTGTAAACTTTCCAACGAGAATTCAGAACGACTCCCAAACAACAATAGGTAATATATTCATAGATATAGAAAAACATTTTAATTTTAAAGTACTTCCAATATTAAATGGATTATCAGATCATGATGCACAAATGTTAGTGCTGAACAATATTAAAGTAAATTCGAACAGTAAACATGCTTATAGTAATATGACTAGAGTAATGAATGACGATTCAATTTTAAATTTCAAACAAGATCTTGCGAATGAAAATTGGGAATCTATGTTATCCTATGACAAAGTAGATAGTAAATTAAGTGAATTCCTAAACATAGTGTCACGACATTTTGAGGCAAATTTTCCAAAAAAGAAAACTGCTAATTTACCAAATTCAAAGAATAACACATGGTTAACTGCTGGTATTAAAATATCATGTGCAAACAAAAGAGAGCTCTACCTAAAATATAGAACCAGTAACAACCAAACTCATAAGGAATACTATAAAAAGTATTGCAACATACTGAAGAAAGTAATCAAAGAAGCAAAAAGTAGGCATTTTTCACAAGTAATTAATAAATCAAATAATAAAGTTAAGACTGTATGGAATATAATAAAAAACGAAACGGGGAGAACAAAGGGAAACAATGATTGTACATCATTAATATACCAAAACATAAAACTAGATAATTTAAAACTAGATAAAACTAGATAATATTACAAATGCTTTTAATAGTCACTTTATAAATATTGCAGAGAAATGTATTCCTATAAATAATATTAACATTAAGGCAGTAGACCTACTAACAAAATCTACAGTTTGGAACCATAGATTTCAATTGAACCTGACTTCCCACATAGAAATTGAAAATATAATCAAGTCTCTAAAAAGTAAAAGCTCGTCTGGATGGGATGAGATAAGTAATAAGTTATTAAAAAGCTGCTCATCGGAACTCAGTAAACCTCTTAGTCACATATGCAATTGTTCATTAGAAAATGGAATATTTCCAGAAAGACTGAAGCATGCTATTGTTAAGCCCCTCTTTAAAAAAGGTGACAAAAATCTACCATCAAATTATAGACCTATATCACTCTTAACCTCATTTTCAAAGTTTTTGAAAAAGTCATGTACAACCGCATAATACACTATCTTAATTTGAATGACATTCTTACTTCATCTCAGTTTGGATTTAGAAGTGGCATGTCCACTGAGAATGCTACATTTCAACTTACTACAGAAATATTGGAAGCGTTAGATAAAAAGAAATATGCTCTGGGAATTTTCTGCGACTTAGCTAAAGCATTTGACTGTATAAATCATGAAATATTACTTCAAAAATTGGATCATTATGGGTTCATTAATTTAACACTTAAGTGGTTCAAATCATATCTTTCTGATAGAACTCAAAAGGTAATAATAAATGGAAATGAATCTAACTTAGGGATTGTTAAGAATGGGGTACCTCAGGGATCAATACTGGGACCTTTGCTCTTTTTAATTTTCATTAATGACTTGCCCTATAACTTAAGTGACGAATCAAAGGTATTGCTCTTCGCAGATGATACTAGTGTACTTGTAACAGGAACGTCACAAGAACATTTATCAAGAATAGCTACAAAGGCTTTTCACGAGTTAAACACATGGTTTCTAGCTAATAAAATGACACTTAATATTGATAAGACTCATTTTATACAATTTAGGACAAAAAACAGATGTATCTCAAATCTTGAAATTAATTATGGAACACAAATCGTACAAGAAATTAGCAATGTAAAATTTTTAGGACTGCAAATTGACCAAAATCTTGACTGGAAGACACACATAGAAATAATAAGTCCAAAACTGAGTTCAGCGTGTTTTGCTTTAAGAATTTTGAATAATATATTAAAACAGGATGCATTACTTATGGTATATTTTGCATATTTTCACTCGGTAATGAGGTACGGGATCATTTTCTGGGGCAACTCTACCCATAGGGAGAAAATATTTAGATTACAAAAGCGGGCAATAAGAATAATATGTGGAAAGAAAAAAAGGGAATCTTGTAAACCGCTATTTGAAAAATTAAAAGTCTTCACTCTTACAGGGGAGTATATATACTCTGTTATGTGTTATGTAGTGAATAATATTGATAAATTTCAAACTAATTTTAAACATGAATGATCTACACAGACCAAATAACTCGTTAAAACTCTTTCAGAAGGGTGCGTATTATTCTGCAGTACAGATATATAACAAGCTTCCAAACAACATTAAATTATGTATTCAAAGAAAGAGCAAACCTTTCAAAACAGCTGTCAAGGAATTTTTAATAACTCACACCTTCTACAATTTGGAGGAATATTTCCAGCTTGGATAAATTTGGCAGCTTGCAGTTTCTGTAGACCTATATTATTGTTATAACATGCATGTATTTTTTGATCTGACGTGTTCTATATCCTTGAGCCCCGCTCAACACAGGATCTACAGGATGAGATATCTACATCTACATCTACAAACCTAGTGCATGGCATAAAACTAATTTTTTCCAAAACTTATACATCCCCAGTAGCGCAGACAGAAAATAATTTCAGGGAGGGTCAAAAGTGCTGGGGGGGAGGGTTGGGGTGTAGAATATTTTAGCACTGAAAAACTAGTTAGGCCTAGCAAATTTGTTCACTATAACTTACTCTAAGACATTCCAATTTTAACAAGAAATTGTTACACTTACCAGTAGGCCAACTATTCATAATAAAAAATTAAATAACACATGGAACTAAGTATACCTGGAACTACTAGTATTTTATTACTAAATAAAATAATTAAATATGACAAAAAGGAGCTTAAATAACTTCAATAGAATTTTAGGTTTTGATTTCGGGGGGTCCGGACCCTCCTTCCCTACGCCACTGACTCTGATGTGCAATCAAAGTGTGTGTGTATACAGACATAATTAAGTCATATTTCAGAACAGAAAATTAAAATAATCTGTACCTCCTTCTTTACACTGGACATGCTCTTGAATTGAGTAGAAACAGTGACCAATTAAATATACAATTCTGCTGAAAGGAATTAACTACTTTGCTCAGATGACACTTAGATAATTTTAAATATGTAGTAATCATAGAAGGCAGAGTAGAATTTTCTTTCTTATGTCAATGCTAATTTTCGGTTAAGTTGGAGTTTAGAGGCCCTTCAACATGTGTCATTGGGGAATTTTAGGTTAAAAATGTATTCATATTACTGATCTATTATTTTAAAATGTAAATAAACACTTACAATGTTCTGTAGTTCTCTGAAGATGTTTCCAAGTTTGAATAATTGAAAATTTACACTACAAAAACGAAACTCAATTTCTCAGAACACCAGCTGACAGCGACCTCGGCATTTACCTTAGAGATAACGGATCCTTTGAAAAATCGGGTAGTGCTACCAACATAGCAAAATCAAAATTCCCAATTTCAAAAGAAAAGCAAAAAATCCCTACCGATTTAGATTTTATTATTATTATTATTATTATTATTATTATTATTATTATCATCATCATCATCATCATTATTGCTATTATTATTATTATCATCATCATCATTATTTATTATTATTACTACAATTACTTACGTACTCAATGGCAAAAGACAATTCCTAAGCAAGCTAAACGAATATTATCTATTTTATGGAATCCGGAGGTAATAACACTTATATGGGTGATTCTTCAAATACGGGAACATTTGGAGTCTGTAAAATCCAAATTTTTTATTTTGTTTAAAAATTCTCAAAAAAATTACTAAAATACTTCAGGGGTTACTTGATTATAATATGACACCCGCAGAGCTTAAATGTTTATATTTTTATTTTTTTAAAGCCATGTGAATGACATTCGTGTATATGTGGGTGGTAGAAGGCCACATTTAATGACTAACTTTGGCAACAATATGCTTTTCTTTATGTGGTTTCATATTTTTCTCAGTGTGCTTCAGTTGATTTTGCACCAAATTGGCAAATTTGTGTGCATACTCCGGAATTAATGTAATTTTAACTAGACTGCGTTTTTATGGTTGTTTTGGGGGGGATCAAGCAGAAATTCACTTAATCAGTTTTAAGATTTCAAGTACAGGTCACAGACACTGCAAACACAATAGTACCCTACATTTATCATCTACATGACTTGAGAGTCATCCACATATCCCTTCATGAGGCATGTGGATGACGCAAAAATCAGGCATGTGGATGACAAAAAAGGAGTTTTAGTGGTCTCAGCAAGCCATTTCTAAACCTCTGTAGGCTCAATTTCAGTCAGGTACTTTGAATTGGAAGGTTTATCATGGTGCATAATCAAAATTAATTAATATTCACTTTCTGCTTACTTTCTAGAAGTCATGTTAATGACGGGGAATAAAAACGCTTTCCTTGAAAATTATGCAAAGTCCTTTGTTAATCCCAAACTGTTTGTAAGCAAGCAAAATTCAACCTTACAATTCAACCACAAGTTGCCCTGTTGGCTTTCTAACACTGTTGCCAGTTATACAAATTTCTCATTTCTGCAGAAAAAATTCCATTCTTTTCAGCCATGTGGATGACGAAAAACTCTTGGGACATTCTTTATGTTCATTAGGTGGGGTGACAATTTTATTTCATTTTATTTTTTAGGGGTTAATATTCTTCACACATTCATACTCATTGGCAGGAAAAAAGTTGGAAAGGAAACAACATTTTGTTTTGTGGAAAAATGCATTAGAATATACAAAACCGGGGTATGGGACAGGGCATGTGGATGACATTTCATTGAATTAAATTTGATTTTGGAATATTAGAATTTAAAGTTAGTGACATTTCAAAGTGATAGTTGTAGTATGGAAGTAGTAGAAACAAACTTTTATTTTAATTTTTTTTAAAGTTGAATTTGAAGGGAAATATCACTCCGGAACACAAATTTTCCCGTATTTGAAGAATCACCCATATACTGTAAGAAAAGTTAAATAACGCATGGAACAGTGGAAATAATTGGCCTCCATTACTAGTTCAGTATTTTATTAAATAAAATAATTAAATATTACATAAAATAGAGCTGTCCCCCCTCTTCTCTTCGCCACTGAACATCCCGCAATTCCGAAAAGGGACTTTTTTTCCTTCGACTATGGCCGTCTGCGGACCGCATGGAACCTATGCTTTCACTTCTGAGAACAGGACATTATTATATCATTAGTTTCACATCATCAAGTAAAATGCAATACATGTAAACTAACAATTTCATCAACAAGAAACTTAAAGCAGTTAAAGAAATTGTTTATAACTTATCCTAATTTTAGTTTATTAGGTCAGTTTTGGGCAGACTTGTCAACGATGTCTTTGAAGGACTAAGGAATTTGAAGTCCAATTTGATCGATGGAAATATTTGCTAGCTTATGTGAATGTAGCCTATTCCTAGCGCCAAGAAAAACTATTTTTCTTCATCGCTTCTCGCTTCAACCAATTGCCTGCGTGTACTAGGACGTTCACAGTCTAACCATTTACGAGAGATGCTAGCGCCATCTGACTTCCGGATAATTAACTGAAGTTTTGAACCGAAGATGAGTATATCCTCTACAAACCCAAATTATTCACCATATTACAATGAAGATAATTATAACTAGGGCTCGGACTTTTAGGTGCTTATAAAAACGAAAATATTAACTTTTTATGTGGTTAAAAGGTCGAAAATATGTTTAAAAAATATGAAAATATTTTAATTAACTTATTGAACCAATATTTACAGAAGTACTCATCTAGTCATTCTAGTCAGCAAGTGTAGAACTGTCGCAGTGAACGACAAAAGTAGATCTTAAGTTGTGCATCTTAAAGCTGTGACGATTTTCACGGAACAGAGACTTGTATCTTGAAAATGTACGTTCGACATCGCAGGATGTTAATTTTGCATATTTGTAACACGCAATGTCACTGACACCCAGATGTTCCATCTGCTCCAAGTTCTCTACACTGTTATCCATTAAAATAACTGAAATCTTGCGCAACACTTTTAACCCTTCATTCTTATTTAGGCATGTCAGGAATTTTTCTTTAATTTTGTTTGCTTTTGAACCACTGATTTTGTTATGTTTTTTTTTAATGTGTTTGATTTATTTTATTGATTCTGTCAACAACTGTTTTGTTGTTTCCAATTTAGTAATGCCGTGTGAGAGGAAACAGAAATTTGCACTAATAAAGGCCAAATTAGCCCTGATTTATTGTCTGCCTCAACAATAACACAACACATTGAAAATATGGCGCAATTTTTAAAAAAACAATCAAAAGATTCATTTCTAAACATATGTGGTAAATCATGTAAAAAAATTAAGTTACCAAAAATATTTATTCAAATAAGAAATATGGAAACTATTTTTTTTATGTGAAATGCAACTCAGTATTTTTAATCCAAAGGTCCCAACTGGAACTTTGACTAGTCCAGAAATCATAATAGCAAAAAAAATATATGTATGTATTTACCTAAAAGTCCGAGCCCTCATTATAACTCAAGAGTTTGTTTGTATTGTATGTGTGGTGTTTGACGTAATGGAGTCTTAAGCACTCACAGCAGTCATAATTTTACAAAGAACCCTGATATTTTGACTGGTCTGAGATGTCGAGGATAGAATCCGTAACATCAAAAATTGAAAATGTATTATCGCGAATTTTGAATTCATGAGTTTGTCTGGTTAGAAACTGACTGAATAAATAAAAAATAAAACAAGTAACTTAAGTCAGGACAAAAGAATTAGGTGAAGTGCCCCTTCACTTTTCTTACCGAGAAGCCACTTCCGGGGCATTTCCTTCAGATAAAACCCACAAGTTATACCATTCTTACAGTTTAAGGAAAGTAAAACGAATTTCTGCTAGTAAATGCATAACTGATGTACAGGTACCTATCCACTAGTTCCAGTACTTTAAGATGTTAAATGGCTTACCTGGAGTTTGGAGCAATCGCCGCAACTCATCAAGATTAAGAAGATCTTGCTTTTCATTACATGATCCATCGCTGGAAGTTGCTGTCTTGAGGGATTGGACGTATGACTTTTGTTTTCTTCTGTTCAGGTTTTTCAATTTCCTATCTGCACGAAGTGCTTTCGATTTTGCCTTTGTCCATTCCAAATCGCGCATCAGAGCACCACAAACACATATATTGAAAAAAAGTCCCGCAAGAATTAGAGTCGTACCTCTCCATCCATATTCCGTTACAAGATACGTTGTCAACGGCGCGAAAAGAAATGTTCCAATTCCACTTCCACATACAGACAGTCCTGTTGCGAGTGATCGTCTTTTGTCAAAATAATACGCCACAATAACAACAGCAGTCACATAACATAAAGCCAAACCAAATCCAGAAAGAATTCCAAATGTAAATATTAGAAGTTCAATGGAATCTGCGAAAGAACTGATGACGAATCCCAAAGTAGATAGCAACGAACCGAACATACAGACTCGTCTGCATCCAAAGCGATCCGTCAAATAACTAGCAACTGGACCGGAGATTAATGGCATCGACATGAAAAGTCCACCAATCCACGCAGTTTTGCTCTTTCCTTCTCCAAAATAACGTAATAAATCAACATATATTATACCAAATGTAAAAGTTACTCCATCTGCAATCATATTTGTTACGAAAGCAGCTGCCACAACCACCCAACCCCACCCCCCGTCTGGGGGTTGGGAATCAGAAAACTGTTCTTCCAGAGACGATTCATCATCTTCATCCTCGTCGACATAGCCATCTTCTTCAGTTGAGCAGTTTTCACATTGACTTGAACCCGTAGTTATACTTCCACGACACTTCGCGGAAGAATGTGAATTCGGAGGTAAATTGTCGTTTACTATTTCACCAAGGACAGTCTGGGGAAGGGCACCGTTAGAAATAACTTCACTAGGTTCTTCAATAAACTGTACACTTCTTTTAATACTAGGATTCCTGTCGAGTCTTATGTGTTTAAGATGAAAAAATTCTTTGGCTTCGTTTTCTATTGCACTTATTCCACTCACGTTAACATTATTTGTATCGTCACACTTTTTAATATCACCAGTTGCAATTATAACATCCTTAACATTTTTTGAGCCACTAGCGGTCCTTCCGTGATTAGATTGAGATGATGATGGGGTTGAGTCTTGACAACTGGAATCTTTAAGAAGTTCGAAGTTTTGCTCCATTCCGGCAGTTCTCGTCGGAGATGGAGTCCTAAAATCCGCAGTGTTGATTTCATGCGGGATGCGGTTTCAGGATTACTGGAGACAAAATCACGACCGCGGAAAGACACTAAATTACGCGTTGAAGTTGGTGAGTCAGGATTTCCAAATTCGGGCAATACTTCTCCTCCTACTTCATTAATTGGAATTCTATGTCGCTGCTGCGAGTATCCTGTGATCCAGTGAGAAATTGGCATCTGGCACCTGACGCCCATATGTCAGTACAAGTTCTTTCGCAATATTTCCTGATTTATTATCTGTGGAGAAAGAAAAATAAATACATTATTTAGATAAAAGTAGTTACACTCAATAACATTATTCTCAGTGGTCTTAGAATATCGTTATTTCTGTCTGATGTTATTAGAAACCGATTTTTTTTTTTTTTACAATATGAAGGTTGGTTTACTATTCACTACTAAGTTGGAATTGTGAAAACTGTAACACAAAACGATTCCCTGCAAATATACGCTTTCGATTAGTCTAAAAAACACATAAAATCGCTCACAAACCACGTCAGAACCAAACGGATTGTTTTATCTGTAGGCCTTTAAGCTCAGCTTCTGTGAATGAAATATCAATTAAATAAACAGAAATGTATTCTATTGTAATTGTTCACCAGAAACAGTTGGTGTCTTATAACTGCCCTAAGTTTTGAATAAAAGTTTTAGCTCTTGGCATAAGCACCTCATGTCCAAAATCTAAACAAAAGCGTTACAGCCGTTTTCAAGTAAATCGCGACGAACTAATAATAATAATAATAATAATAATAATAATAATAATAATAATAATAATAATAATAAATATTTTATTGTCATTAAACTTGTGCAGTAATAGACGTCATTCTTAAAATTACATGTATCACATACAATATTGATACACTACACCTTCTTATACCGTAGTAAGAGAAAGTCGTCGCCAATCTTCGTGCCACATCACCAGCAGACGTATATAAAATGTTTTAATACGATTTCTCGTTCTCACGCTACGCTGTTAAGGGACATACATACGTGTTTCTGATAATAGCAGTTTTAGATTCAGGGAACCTCAAAACGTGTATTTATATTAACAACTCAACTCCGAATTTCGAGGTCTAATGCAATACTTTATCTATAGTACCAATGGTATGGGCAGGTGAAGTGAAAAGTTGCTCGAAGGTATTACGAATAAAGCGGAAATGTTATGAAACAAATTTTCCATTTTACGCATTTGTAACAGAAATCTGCCGTCTATCTGTCGCCTCTGATGGTAATACTGCTCCTAGTAATTTAAACTTTATGGAGGAATCTCACATAATCACGTAATTGCGAACTATGTCGCCAGTATTTATATAGGCCTAAGTAGTTCCAATGAAAGCACGACTACTTCTTGTTTACACGTATCAAGTTCGCGGAATTAATTAACTCTTGAGTTTATTCGATGAATCATATTTATAAATGCTATTGATATACCGCTACCGTATTTGTTCTTAATTGTCTGCGTTCAGCGTACATAACATACAGATAATTTATTTCCAACCAGTTTGAGTTTACGAATTACTTAGGATTGAAAATTATAACACTCCTGTGGAGAATCAAAAACATTGCATGAAAACTGCGTGTTCTATAATTAGATTCTACAATAATTTTGTTCTTTGTATCATTTAATGAAATTATAATTGTGCAACATTAGGCTAATGGATCCATAGTTTAAAATGTAAGTTCGGGAATCTTTATTACGCATTAAAGCAACATTGGATGTTAGCCATTCTTTTGTCATGTCCTTTTGTAAAAAGTCAGATTTAATGAACGGATCAAATTAATACCGAAATTTTTTAGGTTTGGATAGAATACCGGTATGAAAAAATACCCAAACACAACCTAACTGTAGAAATAAATGCATTTGTATATTTACTGTATAAATGTAATACTTAATGGCGAATAAAAGTCTTGAATCTTGAACCGTTATTATTACCAGTAAAATAATGCAATAACAATATTTTCATGCCGATATATTATAAAGGTTACACTAAAGGTAAAGTCTGGGCGCAAATGTAGCCTAATAGTAAAGAAATACTTTCTTGAAATAGAATACAGATTACGAAGAGATCGATTCCAAAATACAAGTTCACGAGCATACAGGTTATGTTGCACTAGTGAGACTAATTGTACCGAACCGAGTCGAAGGCAAAACAAAAATAGAATCAGAATGTTGATAGGGTTGTTGCATGCCCCCACTACCTAAGAAACAGCAGACTGCTCAAGTCATTGTTTACCTCAATGAAACAAGCAGTCGGTCAGAAGGGCCACTTCTGTAAATGTAATGTCTCTAGACCTATTAGAACTTCTTAAATCCCTTCTTAAGTATTCAGGTTTACTAATCTATACCGATATATAACTGAGGTACGTCTATACCTTTATGCACGTCCTATCACGACATAACACCGGCATTGACGATTTAAACGGTTTCCTATAGCGGTACTGACCAATTCCAAAATAATGTAGGTATTTTACCGATCGAGTGCGGATAACCAATAGTGACTAGTGAAAGAACAGAAGTGACTAAGTGCGAGGCAGCACTATCACTTATGCGGACTAGCTCCTAATGACAAGCTCTCGCTCGAAAGAGGAGGCCATAGCCCTTCAGGGACATAAATGCCTATTCATTCATTCATTCATACAATCATTGGAATGGAAACAAAGTGGAAATTACTAAACGAAATTCAGTGTTCAGGAATGTTTAAACAAGGCTGTTCTTATAGGCCTTTCAGCAACATTTTTACAAGATTAGTCCATTTCCCGACGGACACTAATAATTATTCCTAAAAAATCTAATCTATAAGACAATCTACATTATGGTATAATGCAATAGGAATTTAGAGGAAAATTAAAATAAGATTATTAGTCGAAGGAAGTCACCTTTTCTGTGCACTTTAGTAATTGTCATCCCATGTATTCAAAATTGCCATTTTAATGAAAGGAGTTTGAATTTATTAATATTTTTTTAAACAATTAAAATGTCTATATATAGGTAAATTATAAAAAGTATAAATGCAAATATATTTGTCTATTAATTGATATTTCCTTCCCAGAATATAATTCTGAAGGTTGCGCAAATTTATAATTAAAATTTAACACTTCAACAGAACATGTGGTTTTCCGTAATGTACTTCCTAAAGCACTATCTTTGTTATAGTCGAAGCAAATTTCTATCGGCACAATTGCCTGTTGAAAAAATTTGTATAGTTCACAATAATTATGCTCTAAAAAAGGAAACGCTACAATACAGACCAGAAACAAGTAACACGTAATTCAAAACAAGTTTTGTAAAAATCGGTATGCAAATCAGCAATAATTTCTAATTGAATGTTTTCGCTCTACATAGAGAACCAGACAACATAGGCGCAAGAATTAGGTTTCCATTTCGATGTCAAAGATTACAAGATTAGATAAACTCGACATATTTATGACTTTTTAATGTGCTGGCCTCTCAGCCGGACATAAAGTAATATTGCATAACGTTGACAATTCTCAAGTTACGGTACCTTGCAAATATTATACAGTATGATTAGTGGTTCACAGGTTAGTTACAAATCCCGCACCACCGAAATAACTTTTGAATCATGTGGGTCAGTGACATGAAAATCGGTGTGTTGGAACAGCCATAGCCATATATAGAAAACTCAAAAACGTTAATACCGAATTTTGCGAACTTCCGGTTTAACCGGAAGTAACTAGAACTCTATTATTTTTAATGAAATACTCTATTATCATTAATGAAATTTTAATGAAAATAATGAATATTTTTATTTTTAATGAAAAAAAGTAATGAAAAATATTTAATGAAAATATATTTATATTTTTTCAAATAGTGATCATCGAATGCTTTTCAGGAAGTACCCACACGAGATTCTTATGTGAAAATTTATTTTCGCTATACCAAGAGAACAGAAAACTGTCTGCAATAATAAAGTAATAAAATGCTCCTTCTTTTACAAAAAACAAAACTAAGTCACTTTTACCTTCTTACATATTATGAGCTTAACCTCTGTTGTGGCCATGACCGCGATACTGTATCGACACAGCCGGTTTCACTTCCCTCCCAGCCCTCCAAGCTCCGGCACACTGACTGAGTGTGCAGCACAAGCCAGCACAATTGTGCTTTGGGTTGACGACGACTGTACAAGTGGTACTCTATGAAGCCCGGACCTTAAAGCACTCGTAGGTTGTAAGTCGCCACTGGGTTATCTCAGATTAAGAACGCCTGGTGTATACCGGAACATGTTAGACAGTCGGAGAATTTAATATTGTACCAGCACGTTGTCGTGGTAGCTTAATGGTAGAGGGGCGGCAAGGAGAGCCGAAGATCCTGGTTGAAATCCCGGTTATGGCATTGCATTTTTCAGTCTGACTCTACCTTTCCTCCCATCGGGTCACCAGATTGGATGTTGTGTAACCACTAATTCACAGGACACCACAGTTTCACCAACAGATTTCTGCTCGAATTTTTAAGTGCCAAATGGTACTTTCTGAGATTGTGTGGTGGACGGGCAAATGTCTGTCTGTGTGTCTGTATGCGCGATAACTCAAATACGCTTTATCGTTTTTTCAGGAAACTTGGTATAGGCAGTTTTATCGTTCATGGGACGAAGCCTATTTGTTTTGGACCAAATCGGTTGACTGGTACCGGAGTAATGCCCAATTTAATGCCTATTTATTATAATATTTTAAAAAGAATTCATCAAATGCAAATCAGTTCTCATGACAACATATTGTTTTACTTGTTCATGGTCTTTGGAAGTTTCAATACAGTTAGCCTTGACAAATAACAACCCGCATATTCCTTCACATATGCTTATCAAACCTTAAACTTTTCTTTTTCCGCAAGCCCTTCTTAATGGATCTTAACTCGGAAATCGATTAATAAAATAACTTATTTTCTGCATATCATAATATTGCAATTATCACTGGTTAAACAAAACATTCTCTCACTTTGTTATATCACTTTACCTGACTTTATTGTTTTTCAACTTATAAGCCTACGGTCTGACAAACGCATACACAGACAGAAATGCAGATGATATTTTTACTGGACCGAGCGTCATTCAAAATATATAGGCCCATCCTAATTCCAATGAAAACTCTGAAAGTAGTTATTCATGATATTACTTCATTCTAGAGTGCCCTTTTATAAGTAAGTTCAATTCCGCATACATTTAAACATGGAAGCTCGAAATACTTACTCGAAGCATACTGCTTTTTGAAGGTACTGAACACAACATTTATCCTGATCCTCTTCAGCAGTCTTTGCTGTGGTTGTCCAACCTTTAGTAAAGTAATGAACTACAGACACTTCACTAATTTCTATTCAAGAACACGATAACTTAATATTTCTGTACACGACGAAGCAGTTCTGCTATACTGAAAAATCACCGTTTACACTTCACATATTTCCATATATAGAGATGAGTACCACACAGTGGTTCGTCCCCGAATTGGTAACGGGATTCCGGATAGATTGCCCGGGGTCAACTGCTTTTGATGGGCACAGCTAGTCCATATGCAAAACTGAAAGTTAAATGCATTTATCGCATTCCGGAAATCCGTCAACAGTAGAAAACAGGTCTACGTATTTTTATGTTCCGAGATTTGATTGTATAAACGGTATTCTCGCCTTTTTCCTAATTCACCTTATCTGGAGGTTTAAGGTCATAAGGGTCTTATTCAGTAAACAGCTTTTCTTGAGAAAGATTATTTTCTTCATGTAACCCTATTTGACATTGGATTTATCAACTTATCCAGGAAAAATGTTATCAGTCTTCTTGTCATTATTCCTATTTTCTGCTGGGATGAATATAAAACCTTGGAAAAGGGCTGTGTGTAAGCTGCATAGAAAACTGGTACGGGTGGCCATTTTGTATTTAAAGTATACCTTCTTTGTATATCTTAAAGAGAAATATAAGCTGTCAGAGTTCTATAAATAATTATATGACTGATGAATTAAGCGGTTCGCGTAGAAGGACAAATATGTGGGAATCAGATTACAGGGTTGTGCTGTTTTAAGATTTGGAGAATTTTGAAGTGCGATTTTCCAGAGCTTTTTTTATATTTAAATTTATGTACCATTACCTGCATAACTTTTTAAGATATACGAAATTTCTACTATTTTTTTTCATACCTTGAAACTACCTATTGTTACACGGCTATTACTCAATATTGTTTTAAAATTATCTTGTAAAACTCATTATTAACTTTGCATTAACAATTTATGTAAATATTTTGGTATACTCTTTTGCACAGTAAGTCGTGTTAAATAATTATGTGCAATATATAAAGTAGGCCGTCTTTAATTAAAACACACGAAAATTTATTTCCAAAGGAACGAGTGTATTTTGAAAATAAGTAACTGAAGTATACATTGCAAGTGTAAATCAGTTTCAGAATCTGAAATTACTTTTGGAGTGACCTCATTCACTATCGACTGATATAACTAGGCTTTGCATTTACTTTAGCTAATTAAATCAAGAAGGTAACTGTTCACTTAGCACTACCTGGAAGGATAGGAGTTTAGTTTCTGCTCGTATAACTCAGCAATAGAACAAGTGAAGCACAACTGATATATGCTGCTTCGGCTGTGTGAATTTCAATACAGTTTAATTGATACAAATACTGTATGTTTACTAAACTCCCAAGACAAAAATAGTAGTGTATAATCTACTATGGCACTAAACTTAATATCTAAATCTCTATTCACAAAAAATAAACACGTTTAACCTTGAACCAAGGGAAGTTCGTGCAATAACGCAAGTGTGGGGTCCAAGACCTATCTGATTGGGTAACTATTGCATGAAAAATTACTCGAATTAATAATCTTACAAACACTAGACGATTTAGAAAATAACTTTTTCCTATTACTCAGAAAATTATTTATGTTGTATACATAGCCACTCATCCACAACTGATCACAAATATATCTAATGGCCGTATCCTCAAAATTCACAAATAATGTGATTAATTAATTTAATTTCGGGGCTAAATTTATGAATTTATTGTAAATGCAAAAAAATAATTTCGTTCGATCACAGACTAATCCATCAAATTAGCCCAGCACACTTTTCAAGCAAATTGATCTTTAAATTGTAGCTTAATCGGAATTTAAATAGTATATCCATTTCTGTATTATATTGTAGGTCCCCTTAGCTGAGAATCATTATCAAAAATAGCCTATGTACAAGAAATATAGGGATAAAAATGTGGTTGTGATCCTTACGGCCCTTGTGATATTTTAGATATAAAAGGAACACTTAAAAATAATATTTGACGTATGGAGAATCTTTCGCAGTATTAAAAATAATAAGTAAAACATGTTATATATATATTGATTTAAATTTTGTGTGGCCATTGCGTTTTGTAAGAAAACGCTGTTCTAGGCAATTTTATTATTTTCTTTCTTATGTACATAATCGATTATAGTTTAAAGTTACTAGGGTGATTAGGTATAATGCTGAGGCTCAGCACTGCACTGAGCACTGCTAGTTATAGAACGGAAAGGTATATCATAGCCAAATAGAGAAAGATAAATATGTAAATTACAAATTTAATTTGTTAAAGCTATAACCCTAATGTACCTTGGGGTAAGATAGGGTTAATAAATAAATAAACATGTCCAATCTATGGTAAAATTGTCATTACAGTCAAAAGGGAAATATGAATTGAAAATTTATTTCATGGAGTTTCTCGGATCACCGGCTATACCGATAAACATACTACAGGGACTTATAGCTAGAAAAGTGATCAAAATCTTGACGACCCTCCCAGAATCGTCACCGGTAAATGCTATCAGCACTATCTACCTACTTAGCAAGTACGGCACCCATGGCAATTATTTGGAACCCAAACCAGGTGATCGCACATGAATCAATGACTGACTCGCTTTCAGTATATTTCTGTTTGATGAATCACGTGTGACATCTGCAGATGTGTTTTCTTTTAATTTATATTTCAAATTCGGCTTATCTATCTTCACACACAAAATATGCATTTGCTCACATATTTCATTTTTCACATATTTTATATTTCCGTTTCATTCAGTCTGGTCAGACCAACAAGCAAAATAGTGAGGGACTAATATATGTAAGCAAATCTATGTAAGCAATACTGTAAGCTATCTACTTGTGAAGCAAACTGCTGAAGTTGAAGTTGGTATTAGAAGAAAATATACTATGTCAAAGCTAGAAAATGCTGTGTTTGTGGGACCTTATGGTTATAAATTGCTTTAAAAGTCAATACTGTGCATTCTACTACATTCTTACGTTATGAACTGTATGCAAGCTGGACATTAGGTTGCCCTGAGTGGAACATACATATAGTTTGCGGTCCATCGGCATATGAAAATCGTAACTTTAAGATTAGTTTTATAAACACAGGAATCTACGCTTATTCGAATTTTTCTACATATTTGTGTACGTGTTAGGCATTGAATTTCATCTTTAAGTTAGTGGGGAAACTGAAAAGTTATATTAATGCTTGAAACTCGGCATATAGTACTAGAGAACTTAATAAACTCCAAATATAATTTATTCTAAAGAAATATATTGAACCTTTGACCAAAGAGATGTAAGTTATAATCAGGCTTTAAAACTTAGTGCCCGATCGAATATGTTAACAGCAACCGTACCGTACAGACTTTGCTCGGCGTATGCCCTAGCTACCATATGCTAGTTCACGTGATAGTAAACAAACCGAAGTACAGATATAGGAAGACCACAAAATAACTTCTCATTATCTAAACTCACATTACAAGCATGCAAAACGATACTTTCTCCTGTTTGTGTATAATAGTCCCTCCCAAATGTTTCAATATAATTATGTTTGCGTTTTAGAACACTTTACTTTCGGCATGCCGAACACGTATAAACACGCACAATGACAAGGTACACTGTTGACCAATTTGAGAGGCACCGTACCACAAGCGCATTCACTTCTCAGTACTGCTATCAGCTACTGTCTTATCAGCCTACGCAATCAACCCCCACCCCCTATACTCAGGTTGTTGGTAACCGGAATCAACTCCCTCTGTGTGTTCGGGCACTAAGTTTTAAAGCCTGGTTATAATGCACACATTAAAATTATTTTGTTCATAGCAAGTTCAAGGTTTTGCGCCTCAAGTTTCACAAACATTCTACAATAAATATAAAATTCCACTTTTAACTCAAGCAACATAAATAACCATTTTATCGTCTACTTTAACTCAAGCATCATAAATAACCATTTTATCACCTATGTTAGCCAGGAAGGTAAGTTATATGGTTATATGGATATGTGGTAAAATGATTTTCCAAATTGCTGAGTTGTATCCTTCGTGATTCCAAATGGACATTTCCACCTATAGTAATTATTTTCTTCCCAGAACAATTTTTAATATTAAAGCAATCTGAAAATGTAATAAATTTCTTCTATACTCTGTGGTAATTCTGAGACAGTATTTATATACCATGTAATTATTTGTTGGTGTGTTCTTTTAATTCATTCATAGAAATTCTTCGAGGATATTTGAATTATTTTCTCTGTTAAACCGCTTTCTTGTATAATTGTTTTTGAGTATTTATCCAGTGTGCTTTGTCTGTGCGGATCCTAGGTAGAGGAAGCAGAAATGGATAAATAAATTAGTTTTTATAGATAGATAGATAGATAGATAGGTGTCGTGCACATTGGCACACGTGCACATCGGCACAATCGCTTTTTCGTGCACATCGGCATAGTACTTTTATCTTGTAATGGTTATCGTGCTCATCGCCACACACCACGTTGGGGGCAGGGGTGGACATAGAGACTCAAACCTACAGCCTCCTTCACCACGGCTCCAAGGCAGCACCCCTTAGCTACCGCGGCTAAGGAAACCGACCGTTGATATCGTAGATAGGTTGTCAGGGTCAGGGTCAGGGTCAGAGGTCTGAGGTTGGGTTCTGAGGTTGGGTTCTGTGGTTGGGTTCTGAGGTTGGGTTCTGAGGTTGGGTTCTGAGGTTGGGTTCTGAGGTTGGGTTCTGAGGTTGGGTTCTGAGGTTGGGTTCTGAGGTTGGGTTCTGAGGTTGGGTTCTGAGGTTGGGTTCTGAGGTTGGGTTCTGAGGTTGGGTTCTGAGGTTGGGTTCTGAGGTTGGGTTCTGAGGTTGGGTTCTGCGGTTGACTTCTGAGGTTGGGTTCTGAGGTTGGGTTCTGAGGTTGGGTTCTGAGGATAGTTCCTGAGGTTGGGTTCTGAGGTTGGGTTCTGAGGTTGGGTTCTGAGGTTGGGTTCTGATGTTGGGTTCTGATGTTGGGTTCTGATGTTGGGTTCTGAGGTTGGGTTCTGAGGTTGGGTTCTGAGGTTGGGGTCTGAGGTTGGGTTCTGAGGTTGGGGTCTGAGGTTGGGGGTCTGAGGTTAGGGGTCTGAGGTTAGGGGTCTGAGGTTAGGGGTCTGAGGTTAGGGGTCTGAGGTTAGGGGTCTGAGGATAGGGGTCTGAGGATAGGGTCTGAGGATAGGGTCTGAGGTTAGGGTCTGAGGTTAGGGTCTGAGGTTAGGTTAGGTTAGGTTAGGTAGGTTAGGTTAGGTTAGGTTAGGTTAGGTAGGTTAGGTTAGGTTAGGTTAGGTTAGGTTAGGTAGGGTTAGGATAGGTTAGGTTAGGTTAGGTTAGGTTAGGTTAGGATAGGTTAGGATAGGTTAGGATAGGTTAGGTTAGGTTAGGTTAGGTTAGGTTAAGTCAGGTTAATTCAAAGTCTCATTCAATCGCAGGCCGATGCTTCATGAATGATTTCTAAGCAATACCATTATAATATTAATGTACACAGTATGTATCTATAATAATAAAAGGAAGTTTTTTTTCTGTCTATCTTGCAGTTACTGTGAACTCTGTTTCATAATGTAATTGCAACTTTGTCTCTATGTCCACCCCTACGAAGGGTGTGTGGCGATGAGCACGATGATATTGCAAGATAAAAATAATATGCCGATGTGCACGAAAATGCGATTGTGCCGATGTGCACGCGTGCCAATGTGCACGCAACCGATAGATAGATAGACAGACAGATAAAATGAGAGCGAGATAGATAGATAGATAGATAGACAGACAGACAGATAAAATGAGAGATAGATGAATGGATAGATAGATGGATGGACCACTTATGCTGAGGGCAGGTAAAATGTATAGCATCGTCACATATAAAAAATATATACATAATTACCATTTAAATTTATAGAATTCATCTACAATCGGCAAGGTTAGCCGAAAATTTAGATTTGAGTGACCTCTTAAAAGAATAAGTGAGGTCCTTTATTAAGTGCCAGTATGGTACTTTATGAGATTGTGTGGGGGACGAAAAATGTCTGTCCGTCTGTCCGTCCGTCCGTCCGTCCGTGTGTCTGTACGCGCTCTAACTCAAATACGCTTTATCGAATTTTAATGAAACTTGGTATACGCGTTTATAATGTCCATGGGAAGAACCCTATTGAAATTGGACCAAATCGGTTCACCGGTACCGGTGTAAAACCCAATTTTGTGTATATTTTAAAGGCGCCATAACTCACATACGCTTTATCGGATTTTCATGAAAATTGGAATACCTATTTATAATGTCTATGGGAAGATGTCTGTTGATATTGGACCAAATCGGTTGGCCGGTACCGGAATAATACCCAATTTAGTGCCCTTTTATGGTATCATATAAGAAAAGGCGCGGTAACTCAAATACGCTTTATCGGATTTTCATGAAACTTCGTATACTTATTTATAACAATCATGGCAATAAGCCTATTGAATTTGGACCTAATCGGTTGTCCAGTACCGAAATAAAGAGTAATTATCAGTCAAATTAATTATAATATTTTGGTTCATTTCGAAGCATTTTGATTGGCTCGCGGCCAACCAATCAGCGGGCGAGTCCCGTAGCTAAGGTAAATAAAGGGTAATTCTGGTACAACCCTTCAATTCCTGTCGAAACCTTCGTTAGTAAAGGAGGGTAAAAAGAAGGCACCTTCTTCAAATGCAAAATCAAATTCTCGGTTCTTTCTTATAGCGTCATCAATTAATGACAGCTTATAAAGCTTCCTTCAGTTGCCATGGACAGTTGACACCTACATGAAAAACAAATGTTCCCATATGTACGATTATAGACGAAATGCTGTTGTATAATGACTAATTATTTTGCTAAAATTGATTACAATTAGATTAAAGCATTGAATTTTACTTCAGCCTATGTCAGATTTATAATCCCTGACCTCTTAATAAATAAAAACATTAACTTCTGAGAATTTGCTTAAGTTGGTAGGCCTACTCTGCTTTAGTGAGGGCCAAATTCACATCGCATCGAATATCGCGAATATTATGTTATCAATGAATGAAATTATTCTATATTGTAACATAAGATAACTAGAAGGCTCGAAATATAGCCTAATTTCGAAATACGATGATTTTTATTTTCTGTGAGCTACACCGAGATAGTATTCTATGGTATTGGACACTGAAAAGTCGCAGTGTAGTTTGGTCTTGGGGTAAGATGCTTGTCTAGTAATCAAGAGATATCACGTTCGAGTCCACCCTGAAGCAAGATTTTTTTTTATTATAATCAATTGTGTTAAATTGAGCCTATTCCATTCTTGTGTCCTATTTTGTCAATGTGCTTAAATAAGTATTGCATTTTTCTTAAAAAAAAACTGGGAATTCATTGTCTTTCATTGACCTACATCATTCCTAAAGAATAACATAAGCCTATAAATGTTATTTCACGAACAGAAACTAGCTTTAAAGTTATTGCGTTGCGTTAAAATTGCATAAGCCTATACTCAGAACAAAACTGCATACCGCTAGGTGAAACTATCCTCTTCTTATTGGCTTACTGTACTACTTCATTGTCAATGCATTTTGTAAAATGTTTACATATTTTAAGAATTAGTATATCAGTGTATACCAATATGAATTAAGGGTAAGAATCAAACTTTAGACCTTTGTTCTTCCGTAAGCCCTGCTTAATGAATCGATCTGGAGTTTAACTCGGAGATCTATTTAAAAAAAAAAAAAAAAAAACCTTATTTTCTGTATATCATAACTGCAATTATTACTGATTAAAAAAGCATACTGGCACTTTGTTATATCAGTTTACCTGATTTTATTCTGTCTGGCAAAGTATTGAAAAGCTTAATGGACACTGTTTCAAAGCTATTCTGAGAGTTATGAATTTCTTCTTTTTTGGGTAAAAATTACTTCCGTTTCGAGTAATATTGTTATGTATATTACTACTAACAGTGTAGTTACTAGTACTCTTAAAAGGAATATTCGATTTTAAGAATTGCGGAAATACCCTGAAGTACTGCAAAAAGTTACGGCCCTATGACGTCATAACTTTAATAGCAGCGATTTAAATTCATCTAAGTTTCAAAATGTTTATGAAGCGTGATTTATGAGATAGCAGCTGACACCGGTGGCACACTTCATCTCTATGCAAAACAAACATGAATTATCTCCCGTGCAAACATCCTGCAGTAACTCTCTCTTAAGATGTGCAAATTCTTCCAAGGACGCTGCAAAATGCATTTCGAGATTGTAAATAATTCTGAGACTAGAAAATCCCACGGCTTCTTAAGTCCAATTTTTAATCCCACATTTTACGGGCTCCCTAAAGGAGGAAAATATTTAATTACGTAATTAAGGGACTATTAGAATACACCAGAAAGTTCCTGGAGCTATGTATGGTGTTTGTTTATATTGAAGAATAAATCAGGAACGGGTTACAGTCGCAGAGACGGTACAGCTAATTATATGAATTACCCAAGGCAGGGACTCGCTTAGTAACAGGTTAATGTAGTACATTACTTACTTACTAAATGGCAATATATAATTCCTCAGCAAGCTAAAAGAATATTATCTATTTTATGGAACCCGAAGGTTTATTGCAAAGCTTACTCGAGCCCGCCATTCAACCCTATTCTGTGCTAACTCTATCCAATCATCCCTCGCAAATCCTACTTCCCTTAAATCTATCCTAATATTGTCCTCCCACCTACCTAGGTCTTTCACATGGTCTTTTCTTTTTGGGTCTCCCATTCTTTACTTTTGAGATATATCTTTCCTCCCCCATGCGCGCAACATGTCCAGCTCATTTCATGTGTCCCGTGCGCCGGTTAATGTAAATAATGTGGTTTATATGTAAGAATGTTTTTGTGAGAAATAAATACACTACACTACTACATTAATTTAAAATAAATGAATACAATATTGACTATAAGTGCTGAAAAAGTGTTAAAATATTTACTTTTGAATATCACTCTTAACTAGCTAAGTGTTCCTATATTATAGTGATTAGATAAAATTGCTCTTGACCTACGATTTCGTTTTGGCAGCGAATAGCTGTTGCTAAAGGAATACGAATACTGCTAGTGTGAAGACAGGAGCATGGATAGGGATCAGGCTGACAGCGCATTCCCAAATTATAATAGGTACATACATAGTTTGCGGTCAATCGGCATATGAAAATCGTAACTTTAAGATTAATTTTACAAACAAGGAATCTACGCTTATTCGAATTTTTCTACGTATTTGCGTATGTTGTTCTCTCACTGAGGGCCTATTAACAAAACTCAACAACTCATGTACAGTCATTAAAATAAAATGTTTTCTCGCGCATATTTGTAAATAAAAACGGAAGTAAAAAAACTGAAATTCTCTTTTCGGTTCATCTTTCTGCTTGTTGTCCCCTCTGCAGCAACATTTCTGTCATTAAATTTTAATTTAATTTAAATGTAATTAATTTACTTAGCCTGGTAGAGACGAGACCATCAGATCTTCTCTTCCCCTCTACCAAGATTCCAAAGACTACAAATACAATACTAAAATTACAAGACAAGGAAAAGAAAACAGTACTGACATTACAGTTAAGATTTGAAATTACAATTATAATAATGATAATTATAAAAGTAACTATAATAGTAATTACTGTGTAACCCGAGAAGAAGCCGTTAACCCTATCAGGATCTATCTTCATCTACCGATATCAGCACTTGTTACCTTGTTCCTATGAGAATTCTATGGCAAATTAAGGACTTGAAACAAGTGCTTCAAAGATATTGCCTTAGTGAGAAAGGACCGACTAGGAGGATAGTTCGACGTTGGTTGTAGCCTACACCTTTGCATATTGTTTGACGGTTTGCCGATATAGCCAAGGGTCAGATAATTTCATTTTATCCATGATCTTTATGTTCGGACTTGCAAGGCTCTGATAGATACAGTAACGTGCCACTATAAGAAGATGCTGAGTGAAGCAGATGTGTCGAGGTATATTTCCATCGCGTGTGCATGTTGCGATGTGATGAGAAAAAATGCAAAGGAAACTGAGGTTGAAGAAGAAATGAAGAGGAGTCATGCGAGCTGGAGCTCATTTACACACAACGTGAACGGAATGTTAAAGTGATCGTCTCATTTCCAATCTAACTGGCTTTCACTCATGTCGAGATTCCTCGCATCGTGAAAAACAAAGATCTCTCGGACATTTCAAACGGGACGCATAAAAACTATTTTACTAACACTCACTGATTTCAGTAGGGTTGCCAACTATTTAAGTGCAAGTAAGGGATAATAATGTATAACAGGAGTGAAAAGAAGGAAGAAATGACAAAAAATAAGGGAATCAAAGTTTAATACTCTTACAGCATGACGAATGGTCACTCAGGGTTCGGGCAAAAGATAGATTTATGCTGCACCCCAGCCAAGCTCCGCCGTTTTGTTAGGTTAGGAACATTTATGTTAGTTTAGGAGCAATACACTGAATAGCACGAGGTTTATTATGTCTCACATTGAATTTCTTCTGTGACGAAACCCTAAACCCCACCTTCCCAGGCGGGCCTCATTAAAGAGGAGCCTAGGGTGCAGCATAAAACTATTTTTTCCCTTCGAATCAAACATTTTGACGAGGGAAGGGAAATAAGCTAAATGTTGGTCAAAATTTATTCACGCACTCTCTGTAGAAGACATACTCGACAGGCTACCATGGAACGCCAATCACTACTGCACAGAAAGTATTCTTTAACCGTATTCTTACAAACCAACACAAAACCGTAATATAAATTCCGTTTGGTAGTACTTTTTGTTTCCGAACTATGTTGTTAACTGGCAGACGCATACATTTTTTTAAACTTTTTTAAAACTAGCATTTTATAACTTAGATGATCTCAAAATTTGCCCTATTGCTGAAAACTCTAAATCCTACTTTCTTGTAGAAAGGATGGGTACCCCTGAAGCAATGTAGGTTGTCCACTGGTCACTGATGATTTATTTTCGATGTTATTTATAGAACTACTAACAGGCATGCTAATGCATTATTAACGTACCGGTAATCAAAGACTTTTAATTCCGTGGGAACCTTTCGCTCCTTTTCACAGTTTACCTAGGGAAATTGGACATTTAGCTAAGAAATTTAAATCATTCCTGTACAATCTAATACAGTCAATTAAGAAAATGCTTAAATGTACGAATATTTCACAGTAATACTTAATTATAAATGTTTTTATATGACTCGCTGACATGGTTAGATTATACTGTAGCTCTAGAGCGGCCTTGATGGTTAGGAATGTCTCTATTTGCGGAGCACTTTCGGTTTATTTAGATTCTGCTAGGGACACAAATACCAGGATAACTCTAGTGGATACATTATTAATACACGTTATTATATTATGGGTATAATTATGAAGCAACTTACGATTGGTTTTTATACGCATGCATTTCACTTTACGTAATGAATACACGCTTCTTGAAGCGTTACATTCTTCTCGAGAACTTATTATAGTAGCTCAAACACGTCATATGTTTACATTCGGATTTCATATCGATCTGAATCCGTTCCTCGTATCGAGATCGTCATGTAAATACGGACTCAATCCAGAAGAATTTTCGATCCGGTCCTCTGCAAATGGAGGAACTGGTCGGATTCAGTTCCATGTTAACGCTAGCGAACTCAATCCTGGTGCGCGCGCATACACTCTCACGGCCTTTCGTCATCCGTTCTGTCAGCTGATCGTCAATTTAATCCGAAACTGCTTGATTTCCTAACATGTGGCGATTTTTAAATTTTGTCAACAATTGTTCAATCTGATGTTTTTATAATAGAATGAAACTCGGTTTTGTTTAAAAGAATTTTGAAAGATGGTAGGCTACCTCACGGTACCGCTAGGCAGATATGGTTGCTATAATTGTTCTCTTCCGATTTGGTCATTTTTAACTCGTTTTCTTTGGAATTACAAGAAAATTCATGTTATAACTTAGCTCGAAAGCTTTTATTATTCTATATATTGTGAGATAATAAAGAAACAGAGTTAATTTTTATAAATACCAAGCGTTCGCACTTCAACAGTATTTGGTTAGGTGCATTTTTATGTTTTCTGGCTGTACTTTTCAAAACTTCCAAGGAATCTTTGAATTGTACAAAATCCTTTGGAACACGATTGTCCAATATTGTATCTGTAGCACTGTAGCCTCGTGTTTCAAGTGATTTATAAGGTTGATGTCTGTAAACAGGTTATCAAAATACAGATGAAAGGGTAGGTTCTTCATGTTATGTGGCAAATTTTTCAACGAGGGATGCTGAAAATTTACCAAACTAAGGTTCAAACTCAACATTTTCATTCACTCTTTTGTCTTGGTATATTTCAAAAGATACTAGATATCCAGAAGCAGTGTTTGGCACCACGCTTTGAAGCTGAATCTCATGGCCTTTCCTCTGATGAATTGTATGCAGGAAAGACATCCAAAATATGGAATCATGCGTTCATCAATATCCATACATTGTTCTGGAATTTAATATTTCATAATCCTTTCCTTCAATACATTTTCTAGAGGTCGGGGCATAGGTATTTTTTCTTGCCTCTTCATTCTTAGACTCAGTAGGCCTATTCTTTGGTTTCTTCCAAGTAGAAGTTTCATCAGATTGTCTTATTTCTTCTATACTTTCTTATTTTGCTACGTAATTGTCTTCATCATGGATAGGTAGTTCATTTTTATACTTTTCCGGCCTAAGCACAACTTCTGCCTTTGACCGAAACTGATTTCCTGAAATATTATCAAGTAAACCGCCGGTATCTTCTCTCCATAATCTTTATTGGAATTCAATGTGATATAATGGTGGTTCAACTTAGAATTCGTGAGGCAAGCCTGAGTTTGCGGATGAAGTGAGTAGCTTATAACGACCCCTCGGTTAATTTATTTGAAAATGTTTCCGTTGAAAGAGTTAACTCTTAGTATATCGTATGCAATTTGTGTACAAAATTTAATCAAACCCGAGATTTTCGAGAAAATCGCAAGAATAAACCTACTAAGTAAAGTCGCCACCGTACTTCAAGAGTAATGTCTTGATTCGCCCCCGAAAAACAATGAATACAAATAAAAAAAAATGTTTTAATTGGTTTTCGTTTTCGAACTACTCGGTTCGCATACACACATACAAGCAGGTCAGCACACAGACATGGGACCGAAATTTGTCATTTTTTATTCAAGGGACCTCAAAGTGTATTAATTCTAATATGAAATAAGTCCCAGTAAAACTATTGATATTGAACATTTCTATCTGTAAATGATAGATGTACATAATTATTTTAACAGTTTTCCTGCCAAATATTTATTTATTTGCCTCCCTCTGGTGTAGTTAAGGCGTTAGGCATTCTCTTCCACTAATCAGATGAGGATACACAAAAATGACAGGTTAATCAATAATCTGAGTGGATAAAATACAGCACTATGGCATATAGAATATACTTACACACAGCTGAGAGTTCATTAAGTACTAAAGAAAATTAAAAGTAAAAGTAAGTAATTGTGTAATACTAATAATAATAATAATAACAACAATAATAATAACACATTGATAAATATAACAGACATGGTCACCAATAAATTAGAACATGAAACATGTAAGGCTCCTCTTATGCTTTCTCGAGTGAAGACGTATAAACCTCAAAATGTTTAATATTTAATAATGATACTACATTCCTGTTCAGATTCAGAATTCAGATTATATTATTTCAAGAAATATGCACAAGGAAACATCTACTATAAAAAGTTGTTTTGTGAAAAAAGGAATAACTTGTTTCTTGCAAAAAAAAGTGAGGAAATACTTTAAAACGTAAATTTGGTTGGATATCATTTATAATACTATGTTAGTTGGTTCCGTATGACAATTTGAAATAAAAATTGTTTCAGTAATTTATAACAATTCTTCAATCTTCAAATCTCATTTTCTCTCAAAACGTAATTTGAAGACATACTCCCCTTCTCCCGAAGGCCACAGAATTAATAGTAGTAAGCAGAAAAATGGAAAAAATAACGGAAAATAACCACAATACACAAAAGAAGTAATGATATTTTAAAATGTAAACATTATATAAGCCTAGTCTAATATGAATTAATGATTGATGGTAAAATTGTGAACTAACTAGATCTTGAACGTTCTGAGAGTTCGAAAGATTTTTATATCCTAAGATAAGGAATTCCAGAGACGAGCTATCCCAATAATGAAGGACCTAGAATAAAATACAATATTTTGAGGGGGTAGAATTTCGATGAAATCTTGTTCCGAGATCGCGAATTCTGATAGGTACTGAAAATGTCAGGGCAAATAAGGAGTAGTTTATCGAACATTAAAATAGAATTTAGATTTCTGCGATCGTGAGTTTTGTGCGTTCGTGAAGTTTTTTGCGTAAGTAAATGAGTAAGCTTACGCGTGCTTATGTGAGTAAGCACATAAGTTTTAAGACTGGAACAGAAATAACACACTCTACAATTAATTGAAGTAACTTACTTCTGTAATGACCAAAATTGGCCATCGATATGAAAAATCACTGCTTTCAGAAACAAAGCATAGCCAAAATAGGAAAAGCTATACGGTAATCATGCACACTGAGAAAAGTTTTGGTGACCAAAGCTATAATTCCTGCTGGAAGTCTTATAGTAAAAGACATACGAACCCCATCTGTTTACGGCAGGTAATCCTTCCATTCGAACACCCTGTTCCACTCTAATTGCTTGGAAGTCTTATACAACATCGGTCTGTCTCATTATCACTTCTGCATGTTTATCACAACTGCAAACTATTCATACTAATTTCATGCACAGCCCGGCTTTCTGTTCTAGTTGAAACCAGTAAGAAACCATTCGACCACGTGCCTCAGCATCTTGCACGCTGGTCAATATTATATCCATAGAACCTTCTTTAACAGATATCGACAATCCCTGTCTCGTTTCCGGCCATTCACGTTTGTTTACTCGTAGGCCTCGTAAATCAATGTTGACCTACCTGCACGTAATCTAAAGATAAAGATATGTCAAGTGATCACTGTAGGCCTATGAAATAATAACAGACGTAATTTTAATTATATACTTTCCGTTGTTTATTCCGTTCATTATAAATATAGTACTGGATAAATTCGATTTTTGAAAATTAGGTTTTTACTTTATTTTATTTTATTTAGTCCATCGAAACATCGAATATGTTGTGGGACATGTCAAAAAATTACAAATAGGAATATAAATTTACGGCTGTAAGATATATATATACGCAATTTAATTTATATTGTTTTACAAATATGTATTATGTAACTATTAATGCATTAGTATGATAATTTATAAGATGTAATAAATATATAAATTTATAGGATGTTATATATATATTGTTGTTGAGTTATTCTATAGTTTCAGTGGAAATATCAATAATATGTTTCTTTTTTATTGTGTTAATATGTTTATGCTATAAATACCGTCTTCCTTCAAGGCTAATGCAGCAATAACAATGAATTTCTGATAACAGAATAAATACCTACTAATGTACGGTAATAGATCTATTAAAATTGTTAGTAATACTATCGAATTAAATAAATGAATGCAAAATTCAGAACAAGAAAAGTAGGCACCAGAAGAGGCTACTTATGTTAAAAAGAACTCTTTCATTCTATCACTATCTTGGTAACTCTGACGATGTATTGCCTTTATTAAAATATACCTTTCGTATGCTATTGTGAACCACCTTCAATATTTTTGCATCAAGAAACATATCTGAGAAATACAAAGATATTAAAAAAAAAAGCTGTGGTTGTGTTCAAATTAAACAAGAAACTAATGTGTTAATTAAAAACGGATGGTATGATAGGAATATGCATTCATTTATACAAAAAAAAATCGATTTCTCTTATTAATACGACAGTCGTGATCGTTCTTTTGTAGTATTACAAGCTATAGCCGTTGTAGGTAATCGAGGTTACAACATCAAAGTTCCACATAGTTCATTTCATAGGTACCGGTGCGCTTTTAAAGAATATTGTATTCCGATTATTGCCTTATGTATTCCTCCCTCACAATACGGTATTTTATTCTGCATCCTTCGTTATCGGGACAACTCGTCTGTGAAATTCCTTACATGAAGATATAAAAGTCTACCGAACACTCAGAACGTTCCAGATCAAGTTAGTTAACCACTTGACCACCAACCATTATTTTTTTTTAAATACTATACTAGTTTCATATTAAAATTATTTATCTTGTTGTATTGTTTCACTTGTTTTATTTTATTTTTCCTTTCTGCCTATTATTTTTCTTTCGTTCCTTCTACTTACCAAGATGAATTTTCATTATATAGTTTAATAAAGTTTTGATTATAGTTTTCATTTCATAACTTAAACTTACATTTATATAATGTAATCATATGTCTCGCTTATTTATTCTTAATTAGAGTATTTGATAACGTTTAATGTATCCACCTCTGGCTGGTGGAAGAGAAGGCCTTAAGGCGTTAACTACACCAGAGAAAATAAAAATAAATAGGTAATTTACTATCTCAGAAAATATTATAACAAGGAAAAATTATTCCTTTAGCAGTATATTAATATTTCATTGGGTTGGAACATTAATTGACGTTAACACACTAGTTGACTCCTGGGATACAAAAGAAGACAGCTCAGTTGGCTCCTGACAGAAACTAGAAGGGCTGTCCAAGCAGATTTCTATTTTTTTGGATGGCGACGTGATAGAGATTTTAATTTTATGGTTGGCACTGAGTTTGTCAATTGTTCGTCGTTTAACTGGTGAGTTATGAGTGTGAAATAGAAATCGAAGTTATTTTTAGTGATGCACGGTTTTAAATACATTTTTCATAAGGATTTATGCGATGGTACAAAGCAATGGAAGTATACAAAAAGACCTTGTCGAGCATTTAATTCTGAAAATGAGATAATTTTAGTGCAATAGATTATAACCATGAATAGAATCGGAAGCTCCATTTAACAGACACAAGGGGAGCAATTCTGTTAAAAAGAAGCCAGTCCAAGATCCCTTTGAGCGACTTTCAAAATGATTACACAAGGAATTATAACAACATAGTGCAGAAACTCTAATTAATTAGAAAAAGTATTTCAAGAGCAAGGCCAAAATTTCCGACAAATTTAGAAAAATAACATCAATTGTTTTTAAATTAATCAATATAAAAAAACTAACAAAAGTGACTTTTTAAAATTAATCAATATATAAACAATTGTTTACTAATTAATGACAATGAGAAACATATTTGAGAAACATAATAGTTTTTTCTTGCAAGTCAAATTTAAATTTCTTTGCACTTGTAAGAATTGTTTCTTAAGAAATAACTGATGAAACTGATTCCCGAATCAGGGAATAGTTCTACGTTACAGTTCCTCAAAAGCGTTTCATTAAAATGTTTACCTGTAAACTTGTTAATGCTGTAGGCCTACTTTATGTTTATTTGCAAATTAATGTGTTTTACGTAAATTCTAACCACTAATACTTTATTATAATAATTTAGTTTATTCCTATATTTGGGCGTTTAGAAAGATAACACATGGTAGCCAACTGGGCCACAGCATAAAATGTTTGGGAGAGAATTCGGATGAAGATTTTAATCTGGGAGCCAATTTGTAAACACCGGTTTCATTCATTCTACAAATAAGTATAGTGATAAGTTGTCATGAGCGCCAAAATAAATTACTGAATACATTAGAGTAATGATAACCTATCACATAGTACGTGAATGTTTCTTTGTTGCACATTATAACTTTTTGAAAACTATGTTAAGCAGAATTAGATGCATTCTTATTTTAATATCCACCATTGTAGGCTTAACCTACAGATAAAATTTTCTCTGTCACGCCTGTGAATCCTTAACGTAAGACATTACTGAAATTAATTATTTACTTTTTTAAAATAAAGACATCCAATTTTGAACATTGATATGCTGCTTAACAGTGACATACACATGAAATTTAATCTTTCTACATTAATATTAATGAATTAAACATAATGCTTTATATAAAAAACTTAAATTGTGCACGAAGCAATTCTAATTAGATTTAACTGAAATTAAGAAGTGTGTTTCATAATGCATATGGGAAAAAAATTAGTCTGGGTTCGCTTTAAAATAAATAGATTACTACAGATTTCATGCCATGCTGTTTTCACTTTTGTTTGAATATTTATATTACTTTGCAAGCCTCATTGCAACCCTTAGTTATATTTTATTACAGAACCTAGAACACATTTTAGTTTTCATCTGAAATATAGATCGTCTATCCAAAATTACAATCCATTCGGAAAAAAAAAAAAATACGGTGCAAGAGTAAGGTAAAAAAATATTTCGAGAAAACTGAAGTATATTGCATTATAAGTAATACTTTTGATTCTACAGACTTGATCTGTTTCGCTTCAAAAATGTAACCGACATATCTTACAGGTGGTATTTAAAACTTGAAAGTATTAATGAAAATAAATATTAAATTTTGGATGCCCATTAAGCGGGTATGTACAGTATACCATATTTTAGGGGAGGTTTATCATACACAAGATGAGATTTCAGGTCCTTCAGAAAAAGCTAATGTTAAATAACACTATCTGTCGTACAAAAAACTATTTTTAAGTGGAAACATATAAAAAACTATCGAGGTTTTGTCAAAGATCATTAATTTTCAGTACAGTGTCTCCTTAAAAGACAAAAGGAATGAATACAGTAATGTAATATCAGGATTTGAATAAGCCAGACTGAAATGAAATGAACTTTTTACTCACATTTTTCTTGTTGTAGAAATGAAGTTTCTTCATTGTCAAATTTCACAACTGTCAAAGTGACTAACAACCATCTTAATATATATTCAGGCCTAGGTAGATAAACGTCATAGAGTCCGAGCATCTGTTGAGACAAAAACATGTCTTGAATTTCCTTAAAATAGTCAGCTCAAGGGTCCTTTCCATAATCACTCTGATTTGGCAATGATCTAAACATAACTTATGATATCATTTCTTCATAATCCAGATAAACACATCGCGGATCTGTAGAAATCCATCTAAGAAAAATCACAATAAAATTTGCCATCGCAAATATTACGATATTTGCTAGATCCGAGAAATTTCACAATTATTTTCATCACATTTTATTGTTAATAGTAATTTAAATTTTAACTGTCTAAACGAACAAAAGTATAACTTTACTACTCATAAAATGTCCACACACCTTCCAAACTTGTAGATGTATTTATGCGAGGTCATTCAGGTTCACTGAATAATGATATCATTATCGACTAATTTGGAGATTATCGAAGATGCCTGAGATATCGCACTGATAAATAAAGTAGAAACATTCCAGTAGGGTTTTACTTCGTAGACAAAGAGCGGCCACCAACGTTTTATCAAATCCGAAGTGCCTTAGTCGAGATCGTGAGATCTGTAATCTGTATCTCTGCTCCCAGATTTTTAAGAGCTATTTTGCACAGTTCATGGGTTCTTCTCTCTTCTCTCAAACGTTTTGTCCTTTTATTCGAGACCTTTGAGGTCACAGACGTGATAGGATTCTCGACAGCGTTGATGAGACAGGCAACTTGATCTCCTGGACTGTTCTTCTCTGCTATCATTAGCCTGCCTATCACAATATACAACGCAGTAGAGATTCTATCTGCTTTCTTTTTCATATTTATCTTAAAGATAATGTGACGGACCTTTGTACATGTACCCTTTTTATTTTCACTTAAGTTAGTTCAGAACTGTCTTCGCTACCAGCGTTTACGAATTGCTTGCGGAGAGGATAACACTTCCGAATTGCGTGCCAATTCTTTCCAGAAGGTATTCGAGTTGCGTGCCAATTCTTTCCAGGATGTATTCGAGTTGCGTGCCAATTCTTTCCAGGAGGTATTCGAGTTGCGTGCCAATCCTTTCCAGGAGGTATTCGAGTTGCGTGCCAATTCTGTCCAGAAGGTATTCGAGTTGCGTGCCAATTCTTTCCAGAAGGTATTCGAGTTGCGTGCCAATTCTTTCCAGGAGGTATTCGAGTTGCGCGCCAAATGTGTAAAAAAATTCTTCCCATTTTCAGACTATTCTGTAGGCCTACAATTTCGCACTGTTAATAATTTTAACATAAGCTTTAAAAAATATCTTTCAAACGCCTTTAGTTGCCTTTTGAAAATAAAATTTGAAGGCATTGATGACGAACAGTTTCCTGTTTTTCTCTCATCATAGTAGCAACAGTTGGTTCCGTGATCCAGCAGTCCCTTGTTCAAGTAACCAAAATGCAACACGTTTCTTTAGGTACTATAGACCTAAGTCAAAATAAATATTATTTGCGTAAACTGCTGAAAACTTGTTTGAATACCTAAGATTAAACAGTTTTATGATAAATACATTTCTTTAGTCGAAATCTTTAATTGGTAAGAAATGATGTATAAATATAAATAAATGCCAGTTGTGGGCTCAGTTGAGGCAACGACAAGTAAGCGTTACTTTAACTTTAATTTTATATGTGAAAAATGTAAAATTAAAATATAATTATACTCAATGTAATACCTTCGTATGGTATTTACTGTTTATTATACCAGTTACACCTTGTACTGTTGTAATAGGCTCATTCAAGAAACCTCTATGTACGTCCATTTTCATAGCCTGGTTCCTACTAGACTATTAAAGATACAGCCAAGGGCAGCATGCAATTCAAGGGTGTGTTTAAAAATCTCGCATGAAATTAGGTTGTTTACTATTTCCACTTGACTGATCCCGCAGGCAATTCGAGTTCTCCCATCGCTACAAACAACCGACTATAACCTACTATAACCTACTGCTAAGAACCTAAGAAGCTAAGATTTTAAAGAAAATGTTATAATATAGTGAATAGGCCTAAGCCTATTTTGAAACCTTCGGTTTTACACACTACCTACACAAGTAGTTGGCGATACATTGATCAAGTTTGTACTTTTGTATTTGAAAACACTTGTTCTAAGTGATCAACATTATGTTCATATAAGGAACATTTTTATCATCAGATAAATCGTGAACATAGAAAAAATAATATGCTACAGTTTCCTCTGTTCTCCTATGATGCATTTACGACATCGTATTGCAATATATTACAGTATATTTCCGCCATTGCTACTACCCTATGACCTTGCTGTTGTTTCATTATCAAGGCAGATGCCTTTGTTTTATAGCTTGTTTGGCTAATCATTAAGATAATATTAATTGCCTTGCTAGTGATTTACATGGTAAGTGCACAGTCTAAGAGATTACGAACACGCATTAATACAATGACTACTAGTAATCTGTGGAATGGATAGTTTTTCTTTGCCCTTCGTTGATAAAATAACCCGAGAAAGGGGAATTTCAATCTCTACATATACACAAAGATTAATAATCATTATGGTAAGGTGTTAATAACTTCATACTGAAAACTGACAACTAATTGCTCATGCTAAAAAAAATGTTCTAGATGCTACGATAGGCCTTTCATAATCAAGAGCGCTGGGAGCATAGGTAGCCTGTAGATTATTTAACTTAAAGCCACATTTTTCCATCTTGGGCAGTAAAGTATACAACTTTTTCAGGGATCTCTATTTCGATAACATGCAAAATCTCTATCACTGAAGTGTCATCAGAGGTATAGCATAAGAAACTTTTTAATTCTCATACATGCTATTTTTAATTTTCCCATTATCTTATATGATACATATTAAGATGTTGCCCATTTTCATTGCGTATTATAAATAGAAGCAGTATATGCTTTCATAATAGCAGGATTTGTTAAGTGATATCCTTTATTTTATCAAACTTTTCTCTTACTAATTAGTTCAGGTTTTAAGTTAAGTAAGAAATCAATTTAAAGGCCCCCCCCCAAAAAAAAAGCTGAGCTTGAACTGCTCTAAAGAGAAATCTACATGTATCCCACTTTAGCAATTAAATAGGCCTGCAGAAAGCTTAAGGCTGCTATGAATTTCGGAAATAGCATCTCCACAATATGTTATATTGTTTATCAATAAGTGAAGGAAAATTTAAATAAAATTAAGATTTGGCGTTATGCCCAATGTTTCCTATGTGGAGAAAAAACTATCCTACATGGAAATTAGAAGGAAGAAAATGAACCGTTGAAAAAGGTATTTGCCCTTTATGTAATCTCAGTGAGAATGCCAAACACATTTTAATTGAATGCAATAGGATAGCAAGTGCAGAACACATTTTCTTGAATAATACTTTAGTAATATTAATGAAGAAATTGCTTATATTAAAATAGTTAATACACATAATGCTGAAATCCTCAGACAAATAGGTAAATACCTGTTCACAGTTAGAACATTATGGCAGGGGTCCGTCAATAATGCCTAAAGTTCCTATTAGTTACTAGTTATTAGTGGATTTTTTCGGGTTTGTTTTGTTTTGAATTGTACTTTTTTTTTTCTCAGACGTACAAACAACCTTGTGAATAGCCTACGCTTCACCAAATATGTGAAATATACTTGAAAATTATTATTACTAATATTATTTATATTATTACTGTCGGCGATATGGTTTAAAAGAGTGTTAAGTTCTTGAGTTAAGTCATTATCTATTCTCGGCTTGAAACGAACTTACAAGAAGTGCCTGCCTCTCTGAGCTTCCTAAGGTAAATATAACGCAAAGCAGATAAATATTTTTTCTATACTAGTGTTTCTTTATTAATTTACATTTTATTTGTGAAATAGATATTACCCTATGTCTGCAACTATTTTGCATGCTGTTTTGAAAATGGAGATGGTTTAAAATTATTATCCTCTATTTGGCAAAAATTAAGACGCTTTACAATTTAGTAGCTGAACGCGTTAATATCTGAACGAACCACAGTATACGTATTAATACAGTAAAGAAACTCAGCCCGTTTTTCTGCCAGACGGACATGCGCGCACAGATTACCTAGCGATCCTACCGGCCATTGAGTAATACTACAATCACTACTGCGGGAAGAATGGAAATAAATAGGAGTCTTGAATTTTTATAGCAATGCGTGTTTCGAAAGGATGTTATTGTTCTGCTATAAATTGCAGTAACAATAAAGGAAGAAATCCTGAATTGCATTTCTTCACTTTCCCAAAAGATCCAGAAAGGTAAGAAGAAAAATACGTAATATTTATTGTATGCCTGCTGGCTTACTCTTGACACATGTTCTGGTGTGGTTATGTTTACATTTACTTTACTGTAATATTTTTATCTTTATTTATGTTGTAATTTCTAACAATAGATACTAATGAAATGAAAATGTCAGCAGTCTATATCACGGTTAAAGATAACAATATTTAGGATGTCGTATTGTGATCGCTTAAGATAACACAATATTTGCTGCGGTGCAGCTTATTTCCTATGTGCATTGTAATGTATATGTCAAGGCCGGTTATGTATACAAACATGTGTTCCGTGTTGGCAGTCAAGAATGGCTATGTGAGCTCTAATGCACATGGCCATTTTGCAGCATGTAGCCGATTTTTTTTCTTTGCTTGCACAAACCTGACAATCAAAGATCCACATGCCCGGTTGTAAGGATCAATGCTAAGGAATATCAGTGCACATAACTCAATTTCGTAAAAAAGTGCACATAGCCGATTTTACAGGCGGTACGATATTTATTTTCTCGAACACGATGTAGGCGTAAAGATGACGAAAACATAATCTTACATCATAAATTCTCGGATACATGTGCCATTAAGGTGTTTGCGACAGTAAACTAACATGACATAATTATCCAAACCTAGGCAAGCAATAGGCTTACCTAAAATAGGCTACTGTTAAGAAGCGTATCTAGTCCAAGGTTTTTCCCACCTTTAAAATCAACGTTTAAGTTATAAATTATATTAAAGAGTGACCTTTGAATATAGATTTGTCACACTGCTCGTCCTCAACTTCATTGTTGAGATTGTATTTTGTTTCTGTATCTTACGGCTTCGATCTACCTTCAATTGTTGTAATGATTTCAGGTGTAAAAAATGGGTCATCAATAGTCGGCGAGAAGACCTACTAACAAAAACTGTAAAATATTTAAATGTAAATTGCCGCCTATGTTTGGAACACTTCGAAAACAGCCAGTTTATGAATTCCAATAAGAACTCTTTAATTAAAACTGCTGTACCGACTGTATACTAAAAGCAGTTTTGGAGTATTAGAAATTGAGAAATATTGATAGAAACCTATATTTTTATTTGAATTTTTTTTTTTTTTTTTTTAATTTTAATTTATTAATACTGCATGCTCCGTTACGTAGTAACACTACATGCAATTCTTAACCTATAGCATAAGATAAGTTGTGATTACCATTCTACTTTATAGTTTCTCAAAATCTATTGTGTTAATAAATTGTAGAAATTCTTTTAAGTATTTCTTAACTAATTCGTGGTTTGCTACTGGCCACTGACCACCTCTTATAGTAATGTTTTGTTTTAATATTAGTCTTTCACTGTTCAATAGATTGCACTCATATATTTGAATTTTGTATTGTATTTTATGTAATATTGTATTATTTTTGTAAAATGATGACATTTCTATTCTAATGTAATATTAGGCTACTTTTAAAAATAAAAATGAGTTATAATTGGTTTTCCAAGAATCATCTTGAAGTTATTAAAACTTGTAATAAGAATAGCCCTAGGAACTGCAGTGCAAGTTAACTATCCGTCACAGGTAAGTGGCATTTAAAAATTGTGCCAGATCTTAACTAAAATATAATACATGCTTCATTGTTTCTTAAATTTAAAATTCAGTTTTGAAAGAAGATTTTTTTCTCTTATTATAACATATTTTGTTATGTGTTTATGCATTTTCCCAAGTTATTTTATATGGTGAGAATGCAGTTTTACTCAACCGCCGCATGGAGCGCTAGTGTCGCCCAGCTAACAAGTTGTCATAGGACTTTTAACACACAGTTTCCTTACTGTATTAATACTTATACTGTGAATGAACTGAAGGATGCAGGTATGCAGTTGCTAAACCCCAACTTCTGGCTACACTCATGCACCTTTTAGCCTACTATTTTTTTTTAACCACGTTGTTTTGTTTTGGATTGCATGAAATATATCTTAGGATTCTTTAAGTTTCGTTTAGGCATATGCGGCCCTCGCTCACTTCATGCACTTCGAGTCCATCGATATCTTCACAGGCTTTTGGGCCGCTTTCAGTTCATTTCGATCATCTTTTATTTATATCATTATGGTTCCCTTATCGGGGTCTCTGTCATTTCGGGGATTGCACTTATCGAACTAACCTTTCCCGAAGAACACCGAGTATCCTTACAGCTTTAAGACGAGAAATAAGTGTTTTTAAGGTAAAATGATATGAAGGGGTTTAAATTATCGCTATAGAAAAATGTTTACCTTAGAAAGCAATAGTGTTAGAAAGTTTCTAATATTAAATCGTTTGCTTTTCAGTTTATCTTTCGTTTAATCCATTTTGTAATTTAAAATATGTATCAAAGGTGGTCATGAAATAACTCGGGGCGTCTAAAGTGCAGAAAGAATGTAATGGGCATATTGGAAGTACCTAGATACCGAACTTATTGGTACAAAATTAGTTGAGTGACCAAGATAGTTTAATTATGAACAATTTATTAATTATACAGTATCTGTGGTCAATGGGTCATCTCTAGAACCTTGTAACTGAACTTCGCACAAACCAGATGTTTAGTTTATTCATACAAAGTATAAAAGCGCTGAGGTCACATAGGCGTACATCAAGAAAGAAAAAGAGATTGAAACAAAGTGCTCCGACCTTAACTATCTTACTTTTGGAAAACTGTGGGCTTTTACAAGATTATTTCTAATTAAATGATGATTTTGATGACGAAATTATGATTCTGATAACAAGACGCCGATTATGATGACGATAAGGAAATAATCATCATTTTCCCTTACTGTCGCACTTACGCTCGAAGAAGCTATAATTATTAGGCATTTGTATATACCGTATTAGTAGATAGAAATGTCAGATTGCTAGAATATTCTTTAGCAGAAAGGCTTGACTACGAAATTAATAAATAACAAAGGAGAGAGGGATGTGCTAGGTATTAGGTCTGACGTGAAATAAACAAATACTTCTTTCCCTGAGTTTTACCTCCCCTGCTATATGTACATTTACGTAGCCCATGCCACCCGGGCCTTAAAGGACCACGACCCGTCGGGGAGTTTCTATGGATAACATGCATATGTTTTGACCACACAAGGACATGGAGGACCTCCCAGGAAGAACGATCAGTCCAATGCAGGGGGCCACCTCTGAGTCAACACGAACACATAGGAAGATACACACCAATCACACACGCCCACACATTTCGAACAAGACACGGATGGGATGAAGGTGATAATGACGGCCATATGATATCTAAGGACCATAAGGGCCTAAAGTTACCCGATATTCGCCTCACAGGTGAGGAAAACCCAGGGAAATTCCCACCTAAATAACAAATTATAAATGTACACACTTTTAATTTAATAATATTCTGCATTATAGGGACAGTTCAACTAATTATTTAACATAACTATATACTTTCAACTCAAATTAAAATTTAGTGCATGTTCTTCCATATTTCGTTGTATTCACGCAAAATAATATACTCTCAATTCGTTTTTAGTAAAATCAATTTATATAATTAAGTTATGTCCTTAGAAATGTGTGAGCCGTATAGTCTATTTTTAAAATGTGATTTCAAATGTGTTTTGGATGTGGTATTTTTAATTCTGGCCCTTTTATATAGAACAAGTAAGGATTTTGCCATCTATGCTGCTGAAGACACTCCGTGCTGTTATGATGTCATTAAGTTGTTTCGCAACACTTATCGTAGAAAACATATTTTACTATCGAACTTGCAACATCGATAACAAGAACTAGAGAATTTTAAAATTCCAATATTAATTTATGGGTTATTCATTGCAGCACGTAGAACCAAGTATTCAAGTTAAATTTGCTTTTCAAATTATCTGTAATCGTGTAGATTGAATGACTTATTAAAGTCAAAGACAGGTACCATAATAACTTAAAAATGCTTATTATAATTACCAACGACAAAATGCTGTATTATCAATAAGTTTGGCAATATTCTAAAAGCGTCCTATCTGATTAAAGTATCTAAGAATGTTTCTTGTTAATTTGTTTTGTATTTAGATCGCTTTTATATTTTAGTCTAGATCTCGGCATGTCCACCGCTGTGGCTCAGGGGATGCGTCCAATCCTCTCACGCAGCGGGCCGGGTTCGATTCCTGGTCGGGACAAGTTACCTAGGTGAGGTTTTTCCGGGGTTTTCCCTCACCTATGAGACAAATGTCAGGTAACTTTAGGCCCTTGTGGTCCCCGGATATCATCTGGCCGTCATTATCATCTTCATCCTCATCCTCGCCTTGTTCTGAGTGAGTGTGTGTGTGAATGGTGTGTATCGTCCTATGTGTTCGTGTTGTCTCGGAGGTGGCCCCGGCATTGGGCTGATCACTCATCCGGGGAGGCCCTCCATGTCCTTGTCTGGTCAAAAAAGTATGTATGTGATCCAAAGGTAATCCCTCTCCCGACAGGTCGCGGCCCTGTAAGGCCCGGGCGGCTTGGGTCGCTTAAATCCTAAAAGGGAGAGGTAAAACTACGAAAAAGAAAGAAAGAAAGAAAGATCTCGGCATAAGAAAAAACTTTTTTCCAATTCGAGATTGTACTGAAAACGCCAACATTGGCGACTCCTATATTGCAGGAAGAGTAGTTATTCTGTAAGTACTTTACTTAGAATTTGTAAGGATATTATTATTATCAAAACATTTTTTTGCTTTTGTAATTTAAAATGTACAATACTAGGCCTATAACTGTGTGTTTACATTCTTCTTTTGTATTGGTTGATGTACAAAGTTCAATTCCGGGGTAGTTCTTTGTACGCCAACTTGTCATCGACTATGCAAGGTATGATTTAGCTATAGACAGAGGGAATCTAACGTAGGCCTATAGGAATAAAAAAATCCGGGATTTAATTATAAATAATAGGCCTAAACATAATGTCAGGCTTATTTAAACTAACTTATACTACAGCGGAATATAGTTAATAGAACATTTAAGATTTTCCCTCTGGTGATATAAATACATTGTATTATTTAGATAAACATTTGCTAGGACAAAGTTTCCTGTAACTAAACGTCACTCCGTAGCATTATTTACCTTGGAGGGAGAGGTCCTACCGTTACTTTCATGTACCTCCGTCTTATGACTTCATTGGTATATGGAAGGAGTTTTACACGTAGTCAGCATGCAGACTTCCACGGCAATTTCTTTGACCATATCTCTAGTTCTTTATTGAAGTAGACTTGTGGCAAGTAAACAAATACAGCACCACGAAAAAAGACCTGTATCTTATTCGTTTGCAAAACATAGGACCAGAAACTTGTAACAATTAAAATAATTAATGGACTTTCGTGATTCGAATGAAGAGCCAATACTGGGGAATGTTTTTCAGATCTACTAATTAAAAACTGTAGCCATTTTGCCCTCTGATGTAGCGCAGCCAATCACGTGGCTATAGGCCTATTTAATTCTCCAGATAAATTAGTGTACCTATACCCGAGACGAGCTAAGAAAGAAACCTGAGGTAAACAAAAACCTGTATGTCTGTCTCATTCTTAAGTCGTTCGAGTAATGTGCTAGGGTGAAACACATGTACTGGCTTTTGTTTACTTCAGGTTTCCTTCTTAGAACGGTTTCCTTCTTAGAATCTAGTATTTGATTCAATAACAAATGTCGACAGTTTCCCTAATATTCGTCATTTCAACATCGATAAAGAAGTTGATAAATGCTAGTAAAAAAACAGAAGAGAAAAGAGGTGGGTGCAAAGCGGTCTTAATCTTACCCATAGTAAACAGATGCTAATTTACAAAAATGGCGTTCCATAACCACGACAAATGCCTGTTAATAAGAAGGCAAACACTCAAACACTGCTCATGTGAGGCAAACATTGATGTGAACCCGTCATATGACTTCAATTAATCATTCTCTCCTACAGTAATTAACCCATTTATTGTCCACATGGACGGGGGCGCCACCTATGTTTCCAGCAAGATCCCTGCCAATTTCATTTTGCAATGAGACAACCTTTACCTCCGGTGGCAATTAAGCGTTATTAAATACTTCCATTTATCAAACAATTTTGACCTTGAGAATGCCGTGTCATGCTATAATGAATAGCCTATTACATTCTCTATATAAATAAAAATGTAAGAGATCGTGTTTCTGCTACTACTTAGACGTTCTTGAAATACAATTGAACTTGAATAATTCGAAGCTGAAGGGATCAGCAAAAAATCTAATTAATCACGATTTCCAATTAGAATAATTATTTGCTTTCAGTAGAGCTGTCAAGGTACCAATGGTAAAAGTATGGTTTATTCACGATTTCGAATTTAAAAAAATCGAAATAATCAAGTTCGACTGTAAAATCGAAATAATCAAGTTCGACTGTACTGTTCAATAGTTATTAATAATCAAATCAAGATGACATGAGAATCGTACTGATTTTTAGCTTTCATGTCTGTCTCGTACAATCGTTGTACGTAAATTATTGAACAGTTTTAGAATAGAATATATTTATTTTACCTGGTGGAATTATGGATGGTCATTGGGTTTTCCGTCCAATCAACCAGGATAATTAACTACAGTAATTAAAATTACAGTACTTACAGTAATAAAATTACAAATGCAAAAAGCAATCCTATTAAAATAAAGGCTTAAAATAAGACAATTTTCGCACTGTTACTAAGAAAGTGTTCTGTTACTTCAAGAGAAATGGAAAATGGGAAAAGAAATAGTATGTTATGATTATTAATAACTGAAACAATCATTATGTGATATTTACAAAAGATATAAATTAGGAAAGTAAAGAAGGTAAAGAATTTGAAACGATATTATTGGTTACTCCTAATATTACTGAGAAATTAAGACCTAACTGGTCAGCATTCGTAAGAATATTTTGTGTTTGACAGTTCCTGTTGTTCCCAGATAATGTATTCCAAGAACAAGACATAAGTTAGGTGTTTATGGTGCATGGGACCCTATGAAGCCTACCTAAATGGGGCTTAAACTCTGTCTTCAAATTCTGCATCCTGAAATTGTTTGGTAACTTTGTTTTAGTGAGCATAGGCTACACTTTTTAAAAAATTATGTAGGCCTACTATCAATCCTAAGAAACGATTTTTTACATTTATGCATTTATTTATGCCTTTATACATTTTGTTTTGCAGGCTAAATGTTCGCCAGAACAGTAAATGCCGATTTATAAAAATGGAATTGCATTAGTAGACTAACTATAATGTAGTATGTGAAACTAAACTATCTATGGAAATTTACATAATATCTGCATCATATAGTAAATAGGTTAGGCTTGATAAATCTGCGATAAACGTGAGGGAACCACAACAGTAAATTTTGCAGGAAGCCATGGAACTCTTTAGACCAACCCTGATAAGATCTAAATTTAATTTAGTTTGTCTACCTTAAAATATTTCTAAATATATACAATTTTGAGTACATTAAGCTAAAAATGAAACTAAATGAATACCGGTATGTCTAAAGATGTGACTAGTCTGAAGATTTTGATAAAAATATTTTTATGGACATGTTAGCTGTAAAATCAAAGGATTATGATTTTTTAAAATAAAATTTCCCCTTCCCTTTTGTGCATACTGAACAATGAACTGGAATGAAATTAGATTTACCAGTATACAGTTCTTACGGTAGAACATTTATTGGTACATTTATAAGAACTTGCAGATATAAAGAAATAGTACGCTATGTTTTTTAATCAGAGAAGTCGAGGTATTGATAGATGTTTTAATTAACCTTAATATTACTAGATATTTTAGTCCATTCCACACATTCAGCTAAACAAGAGTAAGAGTGCTATACGACATGGGCAAAACACCAAATTGCGCCAATATAGGCCTAATACGCTGTATGATAAATTCTATTTTATATGTAGGCCTTAGGGAATGACACTTACCTAAAGAATGAGTTATTCGTTTATATTATTGACGGTCATTGATGTTTGATTTCATTAGCTTTTACTTTATACATATTAAAACCTCCATTTTAAATAATCGATGATGAATGGTTAGTGCCATTGGATGCCTATAACTGTGAATTGATGTACATAAGCCTACACGTAATATCCATGACATTAAATATATTAACGGCTGTGAATAACTTCGAATTTGTCAATGTCTTTTTTATGGGTACTATCAGCAAGTAAAGCCCGAATACAGTGATATTTACATTTCTTAAGTTCAGTTTGACCCATAAAGATTAATTATTCATATTTATAATGGAAGTAGCTTGTAGGCAACAATATTTATGTTTAATAGTATTGAGACAACTAGTTACAAAGTAGAGCTTTAGGAACGAGAGAATCAAGTTAGAACACGACCGGAGGGAGAAGAAAATGAATCTGATGGTCCACCAGTTGCAATCTCAGAAGCAGTGAAACATGCAACTTTGGAGTTCTGCTTCCTGAAAAATCAACTTAGACGAATTTCAAGGACCGGTGTTTAAGTAATGGAGCAAGAATAAATTGAGATGCAATATTAGCGCATTTTTACGAAAAGTAGAAGATGATTAAAGCCTCTAGTCTTTGGTCAGAATATTATATTATAAAATCAACTATTATGATTGACGATAATGTTGATATCAGCAAGTTTGAAAAACATGAGGCATTCTTGAAGAGACAATCTAATGGTGTTGAAAGGGTGTGTTTTACGTTTTAAAGGTATTTTATGTTAACAGAAGATAACAAAAGATTAGCTTTTGTTATCTGGAAACAGTAAATTAAACCTTCAATTTAGTAACAAAAGTAGATAAAAGAATATATATAGTGTTGTACATAAGGTGATTCTGATATCTGGGTTCATAATTTGCAACCACGGCATGACTATGACTACTGCAAAGGAAAGGCTTAGCACCTCGTTCATATGACCGATAGCGATAAGCAGTTACAGGCTTACGTCACCTGTGTTTCTCTCCGAAACTTGAAGAAACGCGAGAATTCGTGGACTGAATTCATATAATGGTCATAGCATAAGAGGCATTCTGTCACCTTCCGCTCAGTAAGATTGCTCGAGAGAAAAATATGATCCAGTATGGTTTTATCCTCAATAACGAATTTATACCGCATGGAACAAGCCTTACAATTGTCTCTTTACCTAATACTACATCTAACAAGGACTTTACTCTAAACAGAATTCAAGTAATCTCGCCCTTTTGCTCAGAGTAAGTCTACGATCAGGAGTTGAGGAAAAAATTAAACCTGTAGCATTTATTCTAATTTATAAATGAAACGTTTGCGTCCGATCCATGGCGATCTTTAAAACAAAATTCGATAACTTCAAGCTTTCTGTTCGTGCTAATATGAGGAAGTTTAGCTATTACACCTGAAATTACACATTATTACACGAGAAAAATATGATCCAGTATGGCTTTAACCTCAATAACGAATTTATACCGTACGGAACAAACCTTAATATTATCTCTTTACCTAATAACTTACTACATCTAACAAGGACTTTACTCTATACAGAATTCAAGTAATCTCAAGTAATATGATGAGAATGTGCACTATTTCAAACTAGAAGAATAATAAGAAGCAAACTGTGCACTTTCACGAGGGCAGGTGTGGACTTCGACTCCCTGAGAAATAAACGCAATTTCGTCCTACTGACAACTAGTAAATCACTGATCTCAAGTTGAGCAAAGAAGGATTCTTGCAATTAATTTCCCTGCTGGTATACAATGATACCATACCTTATTCGTATGTTCAACGGTGGTTATGATTATTTAAATATTATGGCTTCTGGTTATGCTATTATTAGAAGGATGTTTGCAGCGGTATATCTGATGAATTTATACATAGGAAATGTTTCAACACACAATTTCAACGGATCCCTTTTATACGCTTATAATGACTTCAGATCTTCGAAACATGGGAAGACTTTTAATCACATTATGAATGAATTCATGCTCAGCAGTCAAGAAAATTCCGGGATTTTAGAATGTTTAAGTTACCTTGCGATAAACAATTTTCAACGTGGAACCACAATTACTCTTTTCCACAGTGATGCAAGAAACGTTCAAACTAGACAATATGAGGGAAAATCATTTGAAGAATCTAATTATTTAGATCACTACATATATGATGAATTCGTTGAGTTTTTACAAAGGAAAAAAGATTGGACTATTTCGATCATTTCAGGATTTACATCTTCTTACGCACCGAAACATAGCTTTTCTCAAAATTACGTTATATTGTCGTACACAGAAGAAACCTTTCAAGACATAAAGACGAAAATATTATACTTAAAATCGTCTCCAGGGTGGAATCCACGAGCTAAATTCTTTGTAATTTTGATCAATAGCGTGAACAGTTATCACGAATTGAACTCAGAACAAACACTGTCAAGTAGTATTCTGGATACGCTATGGAACCTTAATGCAATAGACTCCATTATAGTTTATCAGACTAAAGGAAATGGTTCAGAAGACAATTCAGTTTATTTTCATATATATACATATATTCCGATATATTCAGCGGATCAGTGTGGTCACTTATCAAACCTGATCCTTATTGAACGAATGACTGTAAATAGAACTGGAAATGCTAGCTTGACAATGAGCAGTGATTTATTTCCGAACAAAGTACGAGTCAATTTTCGTGATTGCCCTATAAGGATATCTACTTTTGAAGACGATCCCTTTGTAATAAAAGGTGGAAATAATAGCGGTAATCCAAGAGCATTATACCAAGATGGACTGGAAGTAAGATTGATAAATTTTATTGCAAGCTCCTACAGCATGTCTGTAGAATTTCTTCCTCCTCCACCTGATGGTGGCAAGTGGGGAATTCTTATGGAAAATGGAAGTTGGACTGGTGTCCTAGGCGAAGTAGTGAGCGGAAAGTGTGATGTTGCTTTTGGAGGAGTCTTCTATAGGTGCCACATATCACAGGATCTAGATTGTACTATGCCTCATCTGGTTGATGCAGTGAGATGGTATGTCCCATGTGCCAAGCCTTACCCGCATTGGATCAGTCCCTTGAGGGTTTTCAGTCCAATTGCTTGGATTCTGTTGGGTCTCACGTACCTATTCATAACGTTCGTATTCAGCATATTTGTAGTCCTGTCATCGAATATAGTGAATGAAAACTTGGGACAGGGGTTCATAACAAATTGGGAAGCATTCATAGAAGTGCCTGGTTTGGAGAGTATTCCAAGCAGTCTCGGCGTCAGGAAAATTTTCATACTGTGGGCATTGTACTGCTTTGTGATTAACACGATTTTCCAGTCGTACCTTTTCAGCTTCATGCTTCATCCTGGCCTTCAGAAACAAATCAGTTCAGAGGATGAACTTTTGCGCTCTGGAATAGGATATGAACATGACCATACTATTGAATCTGTGTTGCCTGACCTTAAAACATCAAGGTACTACCGTACTGTTTACTGCGATGATCTGGATAACTGTGTGAGGAGACTTGCACAAGGAGCGAATATAGCTGTGATGCATTCGGTAATCAGCATAGACTACATGGCTGCTGTTAGGTAAGCAAATATCATCTATTACAGCTTACATTCCATCAATAATTATAAAGGTATTGGAGATGTTCACTTGTGAGCATCATTAACTTCAAAAAGTTATTAATAGGTATAACACTTAATATAATATAGCTTTAATTTTCTATTTCTCATAAAACATATTATGTTAAAATCCTTGATTTTGACCATGCTAATAAAAATTGAAATAATTTTAGGCGAATACTGAGCTTCCTTTTATCGTACAAGACACAATAAAACAATTATGGGGAAAAAATCATTTTCATTAATGATTAATACCGATTTTAAAAAGATTTAACTATTTTTAATGGCATGTAGAATCAAATTTAGATTGAGAAACTAGTAACTAGTAATGGCGTGGTAATATAATTAATTCAGCTGCCTTTTAAGATGAAGCGGGAAAGTTTTCTTTACCTATGGCTAAAACCTTCGATTTTGTTTTCCAACACGAGATTTTTATTTATGTACACTACTTAAACTCATAGCTCAAAACTTAAAGACCTAATCACGGATATTTACTTCTAAGAGGGAGTACTTCAGATAGATGTCAGAATATTTAGACCCGATTCATATCTTTGATACTTTTCAACAAAAGCAACGAAATATGAGAATTCTCTGACTGTGATTAAAAAAAAATCTGTCATTATTAATAGTGCTGTTATGGTTATTGTTTTTAAATACTTCTAATTCTGATAACTAGGAAGACGTTCTGAATCGGTGAGGGGGAGAGTGAATGGAAGAGAAATCTACCCTTGCATTGCAGGGTACCATCAGCGCTCAAACGTCTTCCTAGCTAGCTAGCTCTCTACGTTTCCCCCACTTTGCAGTAGGTCTTTTTATACTGCTGGAAATACTAGTAGGCCTACTTATATTGCTGGAAATACTAAGTCTGTAGATGGGAATGAAAATTTTGATTAAGAGACCTTATGTTTTAGACTCAACTGTTTAAAATTACCGAACTTTATTTCTATTCATCTATATTAAGAGCAAGTAAACTTACAGTTAGTATTATTGGTATCAGTTGCTGATCCTAGATAAAAAAAATTCTAACCAAAAACTATGGGTGCCGATCTATGCAAGAGGCGAGGGAAGCATTTTAGACCTACATACTCTTAGCCAGAGGCGAGGCGGCAATTTACTGGGCTCGGTACAGTACACGAAAATGATTACACCTCAGGTTGCTTTGGTGTTTCAGGTATGTTGATTCCGAAGGAAAACCTCTATACTGTCATTTGAAGGAGAACTTCGTCATACAGCACATACCGTTTTATCTCCAGAAAGGAAGTCCAATGCTAGATATATTTAACGACAAGATCTTGAGAGCATTGGAAGCTGGTTTCATGGACCAGTGGTGGAAAGACGTAAAGTATAGCGCAATTCTCTCCGCATCCAAGAACTCAACATTAGCACCTGATGATTTCGTAGCCCTCAAAGTTAAAAATCTACAGTTTGCTTTTGCTTCCCTAATTACGGGTTCTCTAATTTCTCTATGTTTTCTATTGTGTGAGATATTGATAAATGTTATTAAGTTAGATCGTTTTAATTTTTTCAAGGAAACTCCGAAGAGAAATAAAAGGAAGCGAAGAAATAGGATAGCTGGACACTGTTGGCCTTTTAAAGGATACACCCATTTGTATGGAGTTTGGAATCCTAATCTTGCTACAGTGTACTCGTATGGTATGAGCAGACTACAGTATTTTAAAAATACATAGCTCTAAAAGACCGTACTGTAATGTATTTGTCTGGTCATTCCCGGCGGAATAAACTGATGTAAGTTACAAGATAAGTAATAACTAAATAGGATCGGTGTCACGTCACAAAATTAAGGACAGGCCTAAGAGAGCAAATATTGCAAAGTTTCCTTTTTTAAATAGGGGGATTCAAGATTGGAATGACTTACCTGCAGAAAATTTCGAAATGTTTCCTGCTAACGCCATTTTTTTCTTTTTATTAGCTATGTTCAGGCCAATATATATATTATCTCTTCTTCTCTATATATATAAAAGGCTTTGTCCTGACTGACAGGAATCAACGTAGAGCCTAAACTATAACAGGTAGAGACTTGGAATTTTGACAGTACAGTCGGTCAAATAAAAAACGTCGGGCGGTATTTGATTAAGTATCACGAACGAGCATATGCGCATGTACAGGAAGACTTAAGGTTAGGTTCACACACGCCTCTTGTCTATCCATGTATTTTCTTGATTATTTAGTCAGTTTTGTTCCAAAACAAACATGTATAGAAGGCTGTGGCTATATGCCTCAAATCCGCCATATTCTTGGTTGCAAATTTTTATAATATTAATAATTAATAGATTCGCGAGGAATATGTTTATTCAAGGAGCATTTTTTTAAGATTTTAATTTATAATACCGGTACTTCTAGTGCAAAATCAATAACTTACGCTCAACTTCTGCAACCAAATCTTAGCATCGAAATACGCGTCCAGCCAGATCAACGTTTGCTATGAAAACTTCCGGTCGCATTATAGTAAAGTTCCCACCTCTTAGCTGCTCTTTCATAAATATCGAACCTTCTCGCTGCTTCAGAGACCGAAAAATGCAGGTCAATTACAGCCCTAACTACACTTTCTCTCACGTTAGCATTTGTATGTGGCGATGACACAAAGCAAAATGAATTATGACAATGCATTAAGTTGAATTACGTATGTTGCGCATTCCGCGATGTTCATTTTTCCCTCCTTGTTCAACATTTTCCCTCCTGCGGCATGGCCTCATATGTTCCGAAAATGACCTGTATTTTGTGTTTTTTATAGGAAACTTGTGAACTAATGCGTCAAAACTTTAATTTTAACAGCATACGAGTCCCGACGTTTTTTATTTGACCGACTGTACCTTCGTTTCATGATGTAGGTGCTCAGTAAGAAAGGATTTTGAAATATTTTGATTTTAAATGCCAAAAATCAAATGTTTTTGAGAATACTTAATCCCTTTTTACACAGAATTGTGAAACTCAAATCACAGTTCACATGACAACAGTGTATTGTTGGCATAGGTATCAGGTATGTTTGGAAATAATTGAAATGGGACATTGACGAAACTATTGATTTTATGCATTGCTGTAATTATATATTGAAGATGAAATCTATATTATTATATCGCAGGTTTTTGGGGAGGGAAGTATAAAAGTGAAATTGATTTACTTTTTAATTTCATCCCCGAAACGGTTGTATGGTAACATGAGAGTGAGAAATAAAATATTCCGCGAAGACAATACTATTTTATGTTACCGGAACTTCTATTTCTAATTTTAACCCCTACCAGGCTTGGTGTGTAGAAGCGATGGGGTACAAAATTCTACATCCTCTATGAGCCATAAAAAACTATATCAAGCGTTTTCAGCGGGAATAGTTTAGTGAAATAAGTCGTTCTTCTTCATTTCAAATTTTCAATACGTATATAAGGACCTAGAATTTGAAAGTCGGAAGTCCTGCATAAGTTAATTTTGAATTACAAAACACAAAACCCGGGCAACGCCGGGACTTTTAAGCTATTATAATGCATGCCAATGAAGTGCATAATATGTAGTTGCGATTGTAAATATTTCAATATGTTATAGTTTTGAATGGGCAGAGAGTTTTTGTCTTATTATGTATATTAATGTGGGTATTGGTAAGTAAGTAATGTGTAGTGTGCGTGTACAGAGATACTCATGAAAGATCTCATAAGATTATTTGGCAATATAAGTTTTTTTTATTTCTACGTCTGATCTGTGTTTTCATTGTAAATAAGGACATAAAATTAAACATTCTAGTAGTAGACCTAATATTATAAACATGCAATGTAATGAATATGAAACTAAAAATAAAAATAAATACAGCAAGTTATAAGAAAGTAATTTCTTCAGAACGAATTGTAGAGTGTGGGATGGAGAACATAAGTATTAAGCCTCCAAAAAAGTTATTACAGTTAAAGTTATGCGTGATTTTACGTGAGGAAGTTCAAACGAACGAGTCGCATTTATAATGCACATTTCAGAGGTATTATATAATATGCAACAAATAAAGCCGAAAAATATTACAGAACGCAAGAATAGTCTGATATACTTCTCTGTTGTAAACGGTCAAGTAGGATGTATCGTGGACTTAGTCGCATTGTACGTGAAATGTCTTGTGCGTGCTGCCTAAATCGAGCGTGCTCCGTATGGTAAGATTGTTTTCATATTTGCAATAATTAGAAAAAGTAGTATGTATAGTTGCTTCTCGTTAGTTATAAAACATTATTATTCAATATTTTAAAATTAATACAGCTATAATGGAACAAGCATTTACTGTTAAATTTATACAACTAAATCTATATAGCTTATCTAAATTTATACATCTATCTAAATTTATATATTTCTATAACTGTTTCCGAGTGAAGGGCCAGATGACGCTTTCAAAATTAATTTGGGGGCCGGAATGATATTAAAAGTTTAATCATTATAATTATTAGAAAATGGGAAGAATATGATACATCAAGCTAGATTGTATTAGAGGCCTGTTTACAAACTCAAATAATATTAAGATAACAATCACGTGAGAAAATTGGGCCATGTGTTGGTTTACTACACATTTAATATTTACTTGCGTTTATTTGAGTAATGACAAGCAACAGACACTATTTCAGTAAATCTTGTTTGTAACAATTTCATAGTAGAAAATGCATACTCACGCATAGGCCCATACGTACTACAAAACAATGATTGTATTTTCAAAGCACAATTGCGCTGGTTTGGATACTGTTCCTTGCTAAGCAGTCTCCTAATCTAGATAGGCTGGCAATTTCTCATTGATATAATAAAATTGTCACTCTTTAGGCCAGATTGCTCCAAAAATGTAGAAGGTATTGCCGCTGCCAATGCTACATGACAGTGAATAATGTTGAAAATAGAGTGCCTGCAGATTACAAAGACATGCATAAAGTTAGAAGGAGCTCGGGGACGATGTGGCCCACGGGATGCCATTTGGACCACACTGGTCTAAAAGCAAGGTGTGACATAATAAATTTACAAAATTCAGACTGCATTGCAAGTCTACTGAGACAGTGGTTTCAACATTCATTTGTCCAGTCTTGATGTATTTCCACTAGATGCGTTGTCAGTAGATCCCCCCCACCCAAGAGAGATTTTAAAGATTATTAAACGCAATTACCTGTTCTCGAAATCGATAGAGATCCTGTGAATCTATGCAATCTTATGTTGTGTTTCAAGTGATCCTCGGTTACGTCATGGGGGAGAGAAAACTCCAACCTTCTTCTCATAAAAATCCAAGGAGAAATTGGGGATAAATCCTTGATCTCCGGATTCTTTCTCAAGGGAAAAGAATCATTAAGAACTTCACGGTTTGGTTTATTAGGCCTCTATATATATATATATATATATATTACTTCCGGTCTTCAAGATATATATACATTGAACAAATGAAGACGGAAGAGGTCTATCGTTAATAAAGTGAATTTGATCTCAACATAATAAAAATTGACATTTAAACTAAATTCCCTAGCGCTACACCCCTTGTGAGACCAGACCTACTACTCGACCGCTTCGTCATCTACCATGGGCAAAAGGCAAGGACTGGAACCATGTGGTCAGCATGCCGATTTCCACGGCCGTTTCAGAACTTTTGTTTTACCGAAGCCGTTACTTCTTTACCAAGCAGCTCCTTAGTTGGTGTCACGAGGCTGAATGCAGCCCGTTCCAAATTCTCCTACTTCAAAAAAATCATAGGTATTACATAAATCGAACTGCACTCAGCAACGCTAACCATAGACCATGCAAGTGGTCAAACTATCATTTAGCCAGACGAATTATGAGTAAAGTTTAAAATATTATAACGTAAATGTAATACGATACACAATAATTCAATGCATAGAATTGATAGGCCTAATAAATAAATTAATTTGTTGACCGCTCCCTTTGAAGTTTAGCTTACTGTCACTATACTGCCTTCTAAAAAAGACTAGCCTACCGCAGTAAAGAGAAAGATGGGTTTTCTATAGGCGAAACTAGAAGATAGTCGAAACTGGATGGAACTGAACAAAATTGTTTCACATGATTAGTGGTTAGCAAAATTAATTAATAGGCCTACATTATATCGTTTATATAAAACGCATTATTCTAGTTGGATAATCCAACTATGGAAATATATTTTTAAAAATTCATGCTTACCGAATGTTCAGTACCAGTATGTTAAAGGTTTTAAATGCTATCTACGAAGATGAGGCAAAGACCGGGGGAATTTTATAAGGTTCAAATCAACATAATTTCTTTTTTACGATCGGTCATTTAACTGCTATAAAACGAGACCAATGCTCCGTAATATGCCACGAGACACTGCAAGATCTTTTCTTTTATCACCAATTCTTGTACAATGATATAACAGAATGTGTAGGCCTACACTTCAAAATGAATAAAATTAGGCACAACAGACAAAGAAAAAGGTAATTAAAATTTCAAATAATTTTTATCACGAAGGATAACGAAAAGAAAAATCGACTAGTTTTAAGAGGAGAGAAGTTAATTTACTAAGAAGAACTTCCTTTACCCGTTCCATAGGTTCTATAGATAAAAGCGTAGAGAAATGTTTGTGTTCGGCCCTGAAATTTCCAGCAGAAATACACGTTTTAAAGTCTCGTTTTGTTCATAAGCAGCTTACATACACAAATCGTTGTGTTCAATTATTATTTTTAATCAAAGGAGCTACAGGTTTGAAGATGTTTCAGTGTTCAGTCCTTGCGATTTACATTTTTTTAAAAAGAGATGGTAGTTGCGATAAAATGAAAGTGACAAAAACAAAACGATAATTATGTCGATAAACATTTGATTTTTTGTTGAATTTCCACATATTCTTATATTGGATTGGTCACTAATCCGCGAGACCAATAAATGAAATATCAGAGCACGTTTTAACTGTCATCTTTTCTAAAATAATTACACAGACCAACAACCATTTTGGTGCCTTGGAATTTATACTTATCCTTGGGTATATTTAGGTCGCTGATGCCAAATGTGCCATCAGTTTTGCCCTATCAGCTTTAGTTTTGTGAAATATAGTATTACCATTATGCATATTATTCCATTTTATGTTTTATATAAATAAAAAACAGTGTCTATTTTTAGCTTCTAAATCATGTGAAGAAAAAGCAAAACACTAGCATGACATTAACATTACAATAACAATATAACATGTGGTCTTTCAAAAAATTGATATACTATCACATATTGTACTGTCTTTTATGACTTATGAGCTGTCAATTTGAGGGCCAAAAAATAATCCAGCTTTTAGATTTTCTGTACTTCGTACAGTTTTCGTCCTACGGTCCAAAGTATGGTCAAGAACCTTCACTAGCTATATTATCAAGCAAGATTTTGTTTCGCTAGTCTAAGAGTTCACGAATAAAATCTAAATAAAAGTAGAGCTGGTAGAGATAAACTGTTTACATATTTGGAATAAGCACACTAAGTATAGCCAAAATCCGGTAAAACATCTGAGACACCAAACAAAAAGTTATTTTCTGTTGCGCTGTGTTATTTAACAATACAGAAAGTTGAACATTCTTGTACGAAAAAGTCTTACAGTACCGGCCACTGATTACCTAAGGCTTTTTTTTTAATTTTTCTAATCAGTTTAGCATGGAAATCAGCACAAGATATTCTACGGTGCATTATTTTAGAATCAAAAATAGTTAGCACCGTCAATAGGCAAAATTGTAGTATGTAAACCTCCAAACTCTATAGGCCTTTAACCAACCCGACCTACTGTGAGGGACCTAGCACAAACCTGCTAGGAGTTCTCTTACTCTATGCTAGAATGAAAAGTTAGAAGATCACAAAGGCGTGAATGTCACGTGAACATCTCCAATCAGGTTTGTAGGCTTTCATTTTAATTTTATCGAAGTGAACTTGAGCGAGCTGAGTAGGCGTACTATTAATTCCCGATCTAAATGACGCGAAACCCCTCATGGTCAAACTGTTTAACCGATATCTTCCGAACCTGCACGAATATTAAGAATATCGTGAAAAAAGTTTATTAAAAATAAAATCCAAAATCCAATGAGCAAATGACAATCAATAAAAAAATAAAAAAATAATAATAAATAAATTTAAAAAATAAAAACCTGCGCCATTTTATTTAATATCACATTGCGATCTTCATGGCCAAATTCTCATATAATTTTTCGTGGTCAGAGAGTCATTATCAATGAAAATGATTATGTTGTGCATTTACGAAATTGTACAAAATAAAGTTAAATTTAGGATTATGATGTTCTAACTGCAGAAATCTGTGCAGCAACGAAAATGCAACTTCAAGCTTGTTACGTAGGCTAACTATTATATGTAGAAAGAAAGAAATAAAGTAATTTCCCACAATCGTCACGCAAACACTGGAATGTACTAGCGGTATAATTGTTGTAAAGTGCTGTAAACCTTAGGTTAATAGCCTGTATGACTAGTTAAGAAATGATATTCCTGTGACGATATTGCCGAAAAGAAGTAAGAAACAAAGAAAAATATTTTAATATAGTCTTATATGACATGGATAAGTAGCCTATCCCTCTTTATGAACAGTCTATATTCGAATCATAATGAATTGTCACATTCAGTGAAATGTATCGTGTTTTTAGAGACTTGTCGACTTTTAGAGATAAGTTAGTACCTTCACTCCAATTTTGACTTTATAATATTCTCATGAAATGTCCAACAGATATAATAATCTGTAGTTCATGAATGCATATATCCATCTTGTATGTTACTGTACAATAGCAGTGGAAGCCCATTCACAAAAATCACTAAGTAGTATGTCTCACAGGAGTGCATATGACATAATTGTCTGTTAGTGAGGTAGATCATTAAGGCCAATTAATCTTAGGAGATAGGTTCCACTTGGCGCTATGAATTGAACTCCGGCTAGCTCAGTTAGTAGAGCGGCGGCACTGATAGCCGAAGGTCCTGGGTTCGAGTCACAGTGTCGGAGGAATTTTCGCCCATAATATTCTCATTAAGTGTCCAACAGAGACAATAATCTGTGGTTCATGAATGCATATATACATTTTGACTTTATAGTTTCATTGTACTGAAAAACCGCTACGCCACAATTTCAACAATTAACACGAGTATTTTGGGTTGAGAATGATAAGAGTATGACTACTTTGTGATTCACTATACATATAAACAGTTGCTACGCAGTCACAATTTCACTTACTGTATGCATTTCAAGGAGGCCTTGGATTTATTTTAATATATGATTTATAAGGTTACTCGCATTTTAGCTGGACTAAAAAAAATAGCTTTTCTTTAACTCTCACAATAGCCTATAACAAAATAAATTTGCATTTGAGCACTTACCCCAGGCAATATTTCCTGTACTGTGAGGTTCACGTTATGAATGACAGCTTACTGCGACAGATCCATCCATCAGCTTACGTAAAGCACCGTTTCCATATCCGAGTTGCTACTGCCAACAAGCGTCTGTGGGTGGATGACTGCCCAGTACAGTCAGTGCGAAAGCAGAGCTGGTTATCAGCTGAAACCAATCAAACAGCAGCGGTTATACTTACTTAACTCAAACATGAGTGAGTGTTCTCCCAAATCGAAATATCGTGTGGTCGAAGGACAAACTTCCTTTTACAGTAACCGATGCATATTTCTTATCGTTTTGGCATGCCTTATCATCTGATTCAGATCTGTCTTAACCTTATGAGCTGGTTCTTAAAGTATGACCGAAGTGTTAAGAGGGATTTTCTAAACTAGTTTTCGAAGAAACTTGAAATTTCGCCAACGTAATAAAAACATAAATTGAAATTAAAGTTTCAGATTTCATTTAGTATCTTAATTTGTTTTTGAGATGTTAATTACTTAAATTAATTATAACCACAAACAATTGAAACGTATCTACTCCGCCAGATATGAAATGTGAACCTGATTTTTTTTATGTGAGATTCTTTGCTTTATGAACCCATCAGAACACTACCTTATCTATTCCCCCACACAATACTGTATTTTATTCTTCATCCTTCACTGTCGGGACAGCTCGTCTGTGGAATTCTTTACCTGAGAATATAAAAGGCTGCCGAACACTCAGAACGTTCAAGATGAAGTTAGTTGATCACTTGACCACCAGCCATTAACATTTATATTATATAATACTTTATGTTAAAATTGCAGCTTTTGTATTAGTTTCATTCATTTTTATTTTACTTTTCTTCCTTTTGTACCTATTATTATTATTTTTCTCACTAATTTGTTCTACTTACAATCTTGAATTTCCATTATTAGGCTATAGCTTGATATAGTCTTAATTATAGTTTTCACCGACATAATCTACATCTATATAATATAATCATGTTTCTCTTTTTATTATTATTATTATTATTATTATTATTATCATCATCATTATTATAATTATTATTATTATTATTTTCTTTATTCTTAATTAGATTATTTGGTAAGGTTTGAATGTATCCACCTCTGGTTAGTGGAAGAGAAGGCCTTAAGGCCTTAACTACACCAGAGGGAAATATAAATAAATAAATAAATAACTTACTGTTTATATTTTTTGGTAAAAAATTACCCAGAAAAGTGAAAATCTAAAAAGGTCGGAACGTGATAATATTAGATGTAAAAACTAAGGCATATAAAAAATATGTTGAGAAACAAAACTACCTCTGCCCAAATAAAAAGTTTTGGTCTCTTTGGTCTCGTGTAAATTGGTAGTAAAAATAAAGAGGATGTCATCGCAACCCCGCAGGATACACCACCCAAATAAAATCTGATTAATTCACTCACCTAAGTTTCTTTATCCTAAGCATGGGCAAGACACCTTCCTCCCATCATATTCTGATAAAGTATAAGAGGCCATATTGCAAAGAGTGAATTCAGTTGTTTCAGCCTGATACCATACTTATTACATAGGCAAGACTAATTGTAAGTTTCTACACACAATGAGTGGCTTATAACAACCCTTCAGAGAATTTTTGTGAATAAATGTTTCAAATAAAAGTTTCAGCTTTTAATATAAGCACCTCAAGTACAATATTTAAACAAAATTGTTAAAGTAGTTTTCGAGAAAATCGAGGAAAACGAAATTTTCTTAATGTCAGGTGACATTAAAAGTAAGATAAAATCGTCGCCATATAAAATTTTGTTTTATACATTCCTTATCTAATGAGTAGGCCTACCAGGAACAATCCTGGGGTAAAGGCGGCCGGTGCGAAAGGCTGACAACCTTACCACCTTCACGTGCCGAATGTAAAAAATCTGGGAGCCTCAACCTCCTGGAACCCTCTGGGCCTCCAATGCCTGTATAGGGATCACTTTACTTCACTCACATTCCTTATCTATAGTACCTATCTTACAGGCAAAGGAAGAAAAAAAATCTGATCAATAATTTAATTGCACACATTGCAAAGTGCATTGTGAGAAATTTTTATAGCTGTATCTATATTTTTATGGGAGAAGATAGATTTTGAATGTACAAAAATAACATGAAAATTGAAAATGAGTAAACAGGCGATTAAAGTTTGCAACCACTACGAATGCTTGATTTTTTTCAACTAAAATTTAAAAATTTCATTATTTTTACCATAATGGCTAAATTACCACTTGTCACTCTTTAATGGGATTCTATACTTTCAGTAACCGCGAAGAACCCATTGCTCTTGTCCTTAAATTCGTTAATTTATTAATTTGCTCTATTAGAGGGTTTCCGAAATAAATATATTATTTTCATTAAATATACAGTAAAATTGTAAGAGTTATTCAACAATTACGTATGATCAATGGATGAGTATCTGAAATTTTTCGAATAGAATATTTTTTAATTAAAAAGTTTCAAGTCTGAATTTAACAAAATCAGGGAAATCAGTGCAAAAACAATAAATAATATTCATACACCATATAAAACCCTGTATTTAATATTTTAATTTTGATGGGTACAATATTAAATCATTTGCATATTTCTGTCAAATGATGGGAGCAAGAGGGACCTAGGAATCCTTAGAGGATATCTTTATTTATTAATATAATGACCATATTTAGGCTACTAACATTTGATTTTAAGTAATTTATATTTAAATGATTAAATTTATCCATTAATATACGTCTTAAGGAACTTCATGGGGGTAGGTAAATCAGAAATTAATATAAATATAATGTATTTATAATATTGAAAGTTAATATAAGTAATAACATATTTCGTACGGATTTAATCACGACCTACTGACCTCACTACGACCTCACATCCATGGTGAGTGAGTTATCGGCAAACTGACCTGAAAGCTTAGAAAGGTAAAGCCTGTAGAGAGGTATCATACAGAAGTCTTTCTTATAAAGATAGTATTTGTACCTACTACGTGACTTCGACTCATAATTTGGATTATATTTAATCATTTACTAAACGGACAGCTTAAAAGAAATAAAATACTGGGAGTATAAAATATAATGAAAAAAACTTCTGCAGAACTAGTTGTCCGATCATATCTGCAGGGGTGAAGTGTTAGATTTTTATCTGTGCTTGCTTTCTGGGTACATGGTGTGTTAGGGAGAATTTGTTTATTCATAGAGATAACATTTATTCCATCTCTGTCTCATTTCTCGAGCATATGTATCTACATTTTCCATTTTCAGATTGTCAAGAAGTGCTAAACAGTTGAATTTGGTATGTTTATGTTAAAGTTGTCGGCCGCGGTGGTCTAGAGGTGGCGTGCCTGTATCTGGATCTGAAGGTCGCGTAAAAATCCTGGACACGCGGAGTTCTCCGGGAGGGACTTTAAGCTGGGGGGGGGGCCGTGTCGTAGATTTACGGCACGTGAAAGCCTGTATAACCATTTGAATCAAGCCTAAATTAGAGCCTCTGGACAACATTTCTCGCCCCTTTCACGTCCACGTCATACCTTAGTTTGGGGAGTTGAGAGGCGATGGGCTTACCACCTGTCCCTCTGCCCTCTCTCGGAAAATAAGCGTACCAGAATTCACATAGGTAACAGAAACCTCCACTTGGAGCTAGTTTCAGTAGCTGAAATACTCGTAGCTGTGATGTCCCTTATTGGATGACTTTCTGTCTTAGCATTGAAGTTATGACTAGGATCCGCTTTAGATTTCTTACTGCCAGTGTGTACTTTTTAAAATCCTGGCAGAAGAACAATGCCCAGCGGGTATCATAAGTAGACAGAATCATTTTAGGTTAACTTTCTATCCACTTCCTAACAATAGAATTTGTAGGTTATCAAGAACAATATAAGATCAAATTCTGCCATTTTCAGGTTTCTAAAACCAAAATATCACACCAAGCACTCAACTATATAATCCCCTCCTGGTTTTATGGATTCTGAGGTCCGTTACCAGCTACAGCTTCTTTCCAGGATTCCTTGAAGTAGGTTTCCAGGTTATATTGTGTTGCAGGTTATATTGGTTTCAGTTGAAGTTGTTACCACCATAGCAGTGGTAGGATTGTAATTCTGCATCTTAATGTTAACACTTGTCTGTAAAGAAATTATTTCATTACCAATTTCACAAGGAGACTATAATGTTATATCTTTTATGGAAATAGTTTGTGAGTGTAACTGATCCAGATATCACCAACTTCATGGTTATGGGTTGGATTCTCTTAAGGGAAATCCCTATCCAAATTGTATATTCAGTGCCTTAATTGGAAATACGTCTTACATTAATTAACAAAAATGTGATGAAAATGATGTAATAAGACAGTTACACCACAAGAACGTGGTATTCACGTTATAGCAAGAAATAGAGGGATACTCCTGTATAACCATTTGAATCAAGCCGCCATTTTCATCCGGCCATTTTGTTTTCGATCGATATATATATATCGAGAATACTTGCTGGCTATGTAAAGTAATCGATACAATTTGCAATCGAATGCCAATTGTCAACAAGTGAGCCGAATATCAGACTAAAATAATTCAAAGCAAATTATGATTGTTCCTAGCTCTAATATGGGTTCTGATGATTCAGATGATGAGGTTGAACACAGCGAAGTGGATACTTACCGCCGTAAATACCAGTTACTTCTGGAAAGATGTGAAGTCTTACAACAGGTTAGGGTTGACAGTTTTCTTTATATTAAGTTTTATTTTAAATCTACATGACTGTGAATTTGTATCTTAATAAATTAAAATGAATTGACAAAAACAACATAAAATAGTATTAACATCAAAACTTTCTGCAAGTCTCCAACATGCTATAAAGTCTAATTTTTTTGTAAACATAACCTCTACCTCCAAAACTTAATCCAAAAAATTTTCGGAGATTCGCTAGCTTAAGAAATAGGCCTACCTATACTAGATTATCGCCATACGATAGGTTGGGCAACTTATAGTAATGAATAATGTTTATAATTTTAGTTTACTACACAGCTCTCTGCTTATACACTCAGTGCCGTTACATGGCCTGTGGATTTCTCCCAGTAGGCTACTCGGTTACTCTCCCATATTTTTAGGTAGTGCTGCGCCATGTGAGATTGAAAAGAGAGTTTCCCCCAAATTATTATAATCTATTTTAGTACCAACTGACTTAGAACTTCAGGAGCAGATTTAAAGTCATTATTTTGTGGACCAGTAATTTTTTTGTTCCTTATTTATGTTTGCTTGACTCTATTTTAAGTAACTTAGCTACTGGCAGAAAAAGCAAACCAGATCAGCATAAAAGCAATTTTATGATGAAAAATTAAAATAGACCCATTAACTTATAAGGTCTATAGGCTATATGCTTATAGCTGCCGATAAATGTAATCTTTTTAGTCTGTATGGGCTGTGCTATGTTTCTCCATTAAATATTTTAGGTAATCTTCAACATTAGTGTATGCGAACATGGCTGCAGGCACTGCCTTCCTTATAATAGATCTGATGGATGGGCACTACAGAAGTTAAAATAGGCTAAGTGCAGAGCTGAATATATACTTTCAAGGCTGCCAACAGTATAACATCGTACATATTAAATACATTAAAGTCCAGGTTTATAATGTTATGAAAAAATTAATTTAATGTCTTTTGAAATACCACGTTCTTAGTCTGGGGTTCATTAGACCTATTTTCATACAACTGTATGTGGGACTGTCCATTGTTAGTATCAGGACACTTTGGTTGAAATTTAAACTTCATAATTTGAAGTACAGTGTGATATTTGACTTACAGAAAACAATTTTGCTGTATACATCTTGAACACCACTCTTAGTTTCTATTCCCAGTATCTTATTTGGGATTGATGACAAAAATATACTGTTTATTGTTCGTTTTTGTTTTGTTAGTATACGGACGAGGAAATAAGGTTAAACAATTTGAATGAATTATTGTAAAAGTTCCTCCTAATTTACTGCATGTATTCAAATTTTGCTTAAAGCAGTTGAATCATACACTATTCAAGATTCAGTTGGTATATTTTGTTTTATGGATTTTTAATTTTAATACTTTGTAATACTAGTAATTGTAACTGCATGTGCGTTAGTATCCGGACAGTTAGTATCAGGACAAAATGACTTTCAAATGGATGAGCATATTACAGTCAAATTATAATTGTAACTAATGTCATTATTAAGTACCAGTATGGTACTTTATGAGATTGTGTGTGGGGGACGGAAAAATGTCTGTCCGTCTCTCTGCTGTCCGTCTGTCTGTCCATGTGTCTGTACGCACCATAATTCAAATACGCTTTATCGGATTTTCATGAAACTTCGTATATACATTTATAATGTCCACAGGAAGAACCCTATTGATATTGAACGAAATCGGTTCACCGGTACCGGCGTCAAACCCAATTTAGTGTTTTTATTTAAAAGCGCCATAACTCAAATCCGCTTCATCGGATTTTCATGAAACTTGGTATACACATTTATAATGTCCATGGGAAGACGTCTGTTGATATTGGACCAAATCGGTTGGCCGGTACCGGAATAATGCCCAATTTAGTGCATTGTTATGGTATTATATTACAAAAGCCCCTAACTCAAATGTGCTTTATCGGATTTTCATGAAACTTGGTATAAACATTTATAACGTCCATGGCAAGAAGCCTATTAATTTTGGACCTAATCGGTTGACCGGTACCAGAGTAACAACTAATTAAAGGTCACATGTTTTTTAATTCTTGTCTAACGGTATAATTTGACAGTTAACACTATTCCTTCAAATACGCTTATCAAACAACACAGTCAAACTGACTGAGTTGGCCAAATGGTAACATCTTGGACTCGTATTCTGTAGGTCCCCGGATCAAATCCCGGAACTGGTCAATTTGACATGGATATTTTTATTTTTATGTGAGTGCGCAATTGTCAAGGTATCACAAATCTGTAGTTCTGCTGACGCTGGTCGATTTTAATCTGATTAGAAAAACTTATTTTCTGCATATCATATCTGCATATAATTGATTCAACATTAACATACTGGCACTTTGTCATATCAGTTTACCTGATTTTATTATTATATAATATTAATTTTTTTAAATAGAACATAACAATTGTATTAAATTACATTGAGCCAACGTTACGAAGTTACAGAATACATGTTTACAATGCAATTGTATTGTTATTCAGGAAAGGAGCACACTGCTTGTCTTGAATATGAAGCTAAGACAGGAACTCCTATCACAGTGAGAATAGATTTATATGAAATTGTATCAAAGTCATATTTTTACTTTTATTGAGCGGTAGGCTATTCTAAAATTTTAAGCAAGTTTATATAATATATATGCCACTTTTTCTAGAACTCCATGGCATTGCTCTTTCAGTTCTTTTATAGGCTTTACCAACAGCAGATGGTGAAAGCTTTATCTGCTTGCTTTTTAGTAGCACGGCTTAGTCTTTTTCTTTCTGCCTCCTTTCCTTAATGTTGCTTCTAGTGCTGTTATTTCTTTTTCAGTTTTTTCACCCTGTATAATTCTTTATTATGTTCTTTCTCTTCAATTTAAATTTTTCATCAGTCTTGTGACTTTCCATAAATAACTTCTGCCTTTCACAATTTGTTTTGCCCATGTTGTTGAAAAAAGCATACGTACAGCTTATAATTTCAAGGAAATAAAATATTTTTGGCTTGTAAATATATTCAGAAGTATATCTGTTTGTTGACAGATATGTGCCTACAGTTTTCTCTCTTGAAATTATATGAATATATTGAATATATGCACACAAAAGCAGTCCAACAGTGTGCACTTTAGAGTTTCTCTCCAGAAGTCGTTAGTATCGGGACATAATACAAAACATTATAAAAAAAATTCTAGATGATTTTTTTAAAATGTGTCTACTGCTATCTATTACCTGGGTCATAAACTAGCAGTTCCTAGCATCTTGTTCACATAGCCTCAGTGAAAACATTATAACACAATGTTTTTGTATTTTCTGTTAGTATCAGGACAGCAAATATTTGTCATTTTTCAAAGTGGGGTTTTCTGCATTTTGAAAAATCTTATGCTGAAATAAAAATTATTAAACATACCTTAAATACACAGAGAAACATTCAGAAAATGTTTTTGTCCCATGTCTTGGTAGTTTAATTAAAATATAATTTTTTTTAGTATACAAATTTTGTCAAGTACTTGCTGCAAAATTCAAATGTAAGTTTGGGCTTCAAAAACATGGAGAAATACCCAAAATAACATATTTTAAAATTGAGTTATCAAAAATAGTGTATTATAGCTTTCTTTTGGTCTACCAATCAACACTGTATTATTACTTTCAATTTTTGGAGAATGTGGACCTCTTCTCATGGACAGACCCATGTATAACAATGGATCCTTAATATAGTATACTAAAACTAAACTAAACTCCATGGCGCTGCATCACTGGAGGGACTAGGCCTACCATCTGACTGTTGCGTCATCTAGCATAGGCAGGTATGGGGTGGGACATGCAATCAGCATGGCCATTAATGAATCTTCCATGACTGGAGCTGTTACTTCTTAATTAAGTGCTCCTCATTTTGAATCACAAGGCTGAGTGCACCTGGTTCCAGACCTCGCTACCTCAGAAAAATCTGAGGTGGGATAAATCCCAGGCCTGCTTATCTGTAGCCAGCAATGCTAACTACAAGACCTGAACTTACTGTTCTAAGCATATTTAACTGATGGATTTTTTTTTTTTTTAATACAGACTGACAATAACTTAAATAATTATTAAATAGGCTACATTCAAATTTAATGAAAATATGAATGTAAAATAATTTATGCAGTGGTGGCATCCATCTCAAAATAAATTCACAGATTTATGTATAAAAATATTAATAAGTTAAATCTAAAAAAAGTGGAGGGAAAATCCAGAAAAGCAGAATAATTAGGATATGGAGAGAGAGCGAGAGCATGACAGAGAGAGAGAAAAAAAAGAAGAAAAATTATTTTCTAGTAAGCAGAACTTGTTTTGTCAAGAATGTCTAACCAAAAGAGAATGAACATTTCAAAATCTCAATGAGTAATTAATATTACATAGACTTTGCAGAAAATTTTCAGCTCAGTATCAGAATTGCTACAAGGTTACACACAAGCTCTTATGTTCTGGATTAGGGAAGTGCGCAAATGTGAATATAAAGGGAATAGACAAACAAAAGAAAGAGTGCAGTGCGTCATTCCAGCAATGCTGCACTCTTTCGCATGGAAGCATGTGTACATGTAAAGGCAGAAGACAAACAAAACTTACCAACAGCTCATCGCAAGCATTTTTTCACCGTGTGCAATTCCCTGCACGCTCTTTCCCACGATATTGCTCACATGCTCCCAGGAGTGTGCTAAAGTGATTGCTTGTAAGACTAGCTAATGAAATTATACATTCGACCCATTGGATGCATGGATAAGTTACCGGTACAAATTGAAGTTATTTAAAGATAAAAATATTGAGTACCAGCAACCCTATGTTCATTTTACATGTCCTAGAATATTAAGATAATTATCTTCAATTCAAAGTACATAATAGGCTATAGTTCGATCAGTGCATTGTGTCACACCCATAATGGAAATAAAATGGTTGTACAATTTTTAAGAATGACACTTTGGGTTTTAATGAATAACTTACTGATGAATTATCTGTTCTTCCATTAAAAAATAAATTTTTTTTTTACATTTCAATTCACTGTCTTATGAAGTAATATTCCAGGGTGTGAGTTACTATATATGTCACACACGTAAGGAATGTTTTATTACATAGATTTTGGTATTTTAATATATATTTATATTTATATTTAGTGATTTAAACATTAATGGTGCTTACAGGATTCTGACGTCCAGTTTTATTGATTACACTTTTAAACTTGCTGTTGTACAAGATAATTAAGATACGGTATAAAGCTTTAAATGATAGATTATGAAGTCCAATGTCACACCTGTAAGCATGGAATGACCCAATAACAGATTTCCTCAAATTATAATTATAATTATTTTTTGTAGGAAAAATATTCATAAGAGCAAATTTTTGTAAATTATATATGTGTGACTTCTTGCCCAAACACTTTCATAAAATCATGTTCTTAATCTTTTAAATAGGCTATCAGGAAAATGATCTAAAACATGTAGGCCTAGTTCGCGGGAAGAGAGCATTAAACATACAACATTCAATTACACATGTGGCTGATATCTACGCAGCATCTACCGGTACTGTTTCAATTAATTGCTTTAAAATAATGCAGATATTTAAACCATTTTTGTACTAGAATGAACTTAAGAAGGAGCTAAATATTTTAAAAATTATTTTGAAAAATAATTAATAACTGTATTTTTCTTCAAATGGAACCTCTTTTTAAATTCATGTCACTGTAGAATTTAAATGGTTTTATCATGTTTTGCAAATAACACTTTGGGGTGCGATTTTCTTTTAATACCTCAAATAGATCCTCAAAATCACTGTTGATGATTCTGGCTTAAACTGAAATAAGTCGAGGAGACCCTTGACTTCATGAAGTTTAGCTTATTTCGACAAATAAGTCGTACTTTATGACTATAAACAGCAATAAGTTATACTTTGTCAAGTCTCACTTTATAAAGTAAGCTGTACCAAACCCCCTAATGGAAAGGCATTTTCTTATCTATTGAACAAGACTAAGACTTACTATTTTGAAATCCAGAGAATTTGGAGCAGGTAGGCTATTTCATCTTATTTAGGATAGGCCTCATGCAGATGGTTGAGGCTCTGTAAACAAACAGAAAGTCAAAGATTTACTTCTTGATGAGGTAATTGTTATTATTCAACTGGCCTATTCTTTCTGGCTCAAGGTTTGACTAATGATTTAACAGAAATGAATATGATATAAGACAAGCAATCTGGGAGGAGGAAAGGAGGCACCTATATTGGCTGTCTAAAAATCAGGGAGCTTTAGCCTCCAGGAACCCTAAGGGCACCCATGGCTTGCATAATTGGGGAACTCTTTACTTTACGATTTTGCTCACATGTTAAAACTACTTCTGCTAGAATTCATTTAGCATCTTGGATTCGGTCCATGTTAATATTTTTGCTTTACTACATGAATTTATGTTATTTCAGCTCAAGTACTGGTACAATACATTTTTTTTAGTTATAGCAGAAATTAGGTCAATAAAAAAAAATTTCAAATTTAAAATTGTCGAAGTGAGACCAATTTGAATTATCAAGTTACATAAATATCATGGATCTCTATCCTTATGGTTAGTCATCAGCCAGTTACTTCACATACAGTGCCATCAAGAAGAAGTTGCTCCAGAGCTCTTGTGCATTCAAGAATCTGCTATGAAACGGAATTCAGTTGGCAGCACTAGCATATGGTTATGATGTTCCGCTACGATCATTTATGAAGAAATAAGTACAATTAACACAAAACCTACCTAACTTATTTAATGATAAAGATGTTCAAAATGTTTGCCGTTTTCTTGAAGTCACAAATTCATGCACTTTAAATTTATTTTTGAAAACTTTAATTAAAAATGAAATGTAACTTAATTACTTATTCCAGTGTTTTACTAATCAACAATAATAAACACATGCACAACAGTAGTTAACAAGGCCTACTCTGGTATATATCTGCTACAAGTCTGAAAGGAAGGTTGGGAGAAATACCAAATTTAAAATTGTAGAAGTGAGAACAATTCCTTATGGTTAGTCATCAGCCAGTTACTTCACATACAGTGCCATCAGTGCACTCTTTCTTTGGCAAATATACCCAGAGCTGCAGAGACACTTATTGATGGCACTGTATTTACTTACTGGAATTATGTTAGTGTATTCCTTCAATCTATTTGTCAAAACCTCATTAGTGCTAAATTTCTACAATGCTTCACTTTCATACTACAGGACAATGAACGACTGGTGCACAGGATTCAACAAGTGAGGAAACTGCTACGGCGTTCAAGGAAGGAGAGAAAGTGAGTTAATTCATAGAAAAAACAATTTTATTTATAATTCATATAACCCACATATACATATATTATTGCATATGTTATTTGGAATTCATAACAAATTAACTTCAGACATGCATTCCTATTTCCCATACATACAGGTTCCTAATGGATCGTCTAGATCAGCATGGGGATAACTGGCGAAACGTACAACTACCAATTCCTCTAGATGAGCCCGCCAGTACACCAGTTGCCATCAAACCTGATAAGAACCAACACCAAAAGGTTGCATCTGGATCTACAACAAAGGTATACCACTACAACCCAACTATAATTACTTTTTAAATAAGTCAACATACAAGCATGCTTCCTGAAAACAGCTACATGATTCTCACTGTAAGTTAGTGTAGGAATTTCATTTTATGAAAATATTTTGCCCTGAATTTAAATTTGTTATAAGAAACAACAAAATGTTTGAGTTAAACATATAATGGTGAACATCAATATTGCTCTGAATTAGGGTGGCCACTTCCGAACTTTGAAAATGGAGGACACGTTAATTTTGACTTCTTTAAATATCGTGTGTTTTCTTTTTCTTTCATTCTTTTTAACCTCTAAGCCCACCTCAAATTTCTTCAGACAAAACAGCAGAGGTTTCAACATTTTTGAACCTAAGAGGAACTTACAGAATCTAACATAATATTTAAACTCATTTTCCGTGTACATCCAACGCCACCTATTAACAAGACAGTATTAAAATATTATATACTGTGTGATTAATATTGAAAGTGGCCTGGCACGGTTTGCCATAGCAATCGAGGGGGGGGGGGGGGAAGAGGAATGAATGACGTGGACGAAACTCACTATGCGGGATTTTCTTTGGCCTAGGGAACTTGAATCTGAAATCGTTTCCCCCGGGAATCGCACTTTAATCGTGTAATGCAAATCAAAACAGGGATTTTAGTTTTTTTAATTATCAGTCATTTCATTTCGAATACCGGTATGTATGCCCATATGGTAAAACAAGATTTGTTCTATTCATTTAATTACTTATATTTATTGTGTAAAACAATACAATTAAGAACAAAATTATGTAATTCATGCAACTTATGTAAAAACGGTAGAAGTGTTAATAAATATTATGTTTTAATTATTTTTCTGTCAAATAAATTATTTAAATAAAACATCTAGCAGTTGAGTGGATAATCGCGGCGGCCGCGGGCACTTGCTAGTTCTTAATAATTAGGCTACGAAGATCTGACAATGTGCCTAACATTGTTCAGACTTGGTAGGCCTATGTAAGCCTACATGGCTGAGAATTTTGGTGATTTATTGAAAATTTTGAGCTTTGTTTTAAGAAACTCTACCTGTGGACGGTACTTATGGTTAAACGTCAAAAAGGAGGACAAATTAACGTCCGGCATGAGTTGGTAGCGGACGGCGGACAATTAGCTCAAAATCCGGACTATCCAGCGCAACGCCGGGCGTATGGCCACCCTACTCAGAATTCAACATGTGTCTCTGAACATAAGTACCAGTTAAAAGGGCTAAAGCAATATACAGATTTTTAGTAGAGGAGTTACTATTGACCTAGGTAAAATATGAAAAGTCGTTTGTTGTTTATAAATTACCAGTAACAAACAGCAGCATCAACAACAATACCTAATAACCTCCACCACATAAACAGTATTTTAAATACACTATATTAAACTACCCTTCTGGTCTACACATAATATTTACTTTTACCTCTCATTTTATGATTTGCAATATTTTCCCAACTGTTGGTTAGAAAATGAATCATGAATTTACATGTCCACTGAATAGAAGTTTTCAGGGGAAATAAGGAACTTTCATTCAAGAGCAAAACCTTCCTGAAACATATTTTCGCCACAAATAGTATGAATTAATAGGTGTGACAGTTTATAGACAGACTGTACTACTTGAAAAAAGTATGCGGAGTTTCTGAAATTCATGCTTCATAATTCTGTCTACTTACAATTATATAATATAAATTCATATACAGTACAACCTCTTTTTAAAGAACAATATCTGAAAACCCTCCTGTTACCACGAACAATGTATTTAATATAGTAATATAAGAATTGAGTCAATTTTTGTGATACTTACTTCACTTAAGTAGCAACAGGAGCAAGCAGCAGTCAACATGGAATGAATATGGGAAGAAATTTTTCCTGAAACTAGTCTAAAAAAAAAAGGACTTAAGTGAAGTAAGTGTCACAAAAATTGACTCAATTCTTATATTACCATATTAGGAAATTTCACTGTTACAAACTTCCTGTGATAATTAATATAAAATTCCTGCTTAAAAGAAAATCTCCCTTTTAAGAATAAATATTTTGAGAATTTACAAATATTAACCTTATAATAGTGAATCTCTAAACTGGTGTCCAGTCAATTGAGGTCAACAGACAAGGGGCAAGAGAAGCAGTTTTCGAATGCATCTACTGTAAAACCCCTTTTTACATTCCTGTCATTTCTGTACATTTTCCTGCCATTTACATAACTTTCCACTGATCCCGTCATTTATCCTATACTGATAATACATAGCATTCCTGCCTTTAACAACTTTCAAACAGTTGTATCTCCTGCCATTTGCATTTTTTCCTCGTTGGCAGCATTGGTTTTTGATGAATAACTGTTTTCACTTAACTAAATTTTCCGCTTTGTTGCCAACTCTTTTAGATGCAGTGTCAGTTGATATTTGTGTTAGTCTAGGTGAAGTTGTTTTCTTTTGTGCAGGTGGGATTTACTGCATTTTATTATGTTGTAGTTATTCATATAGCATAAGTCATCGTCGTGATTTGAAGCAACACCAATAATGTTTTTGTGTTGCATGATTTTTTATGGTATTATGGAGATGAAGAAAAACAATAAAAAATGCATTTCTTTGCAAAAAAAAAAAGTATGAAATATTATGTCATATTGATTCACATGTCAGAACACGTGTTCAGTTGGCAAAAGAGCTTGCACACTCTGTCTCAACTTTGAATACCATCTAAATCTATTGAATAATCAGAGCAATTATGTATTCGTTTAATATGTGTGATGCTACAAGGAGCATTTTCATGTATTACATTTTGCAATACAGTGATACCTCGAGATACGAGTTTAATTCGTTCCGTAACCTTGCTCGTATGTCAATTTGCTCTTATCTCAAAGCAATTTTCCCCATTGAAATTAATTAAAATGCCATTAATCCGTTCCAGCCCCAAAAATGCTACACCCAATTGTTTTTGTTACATGTTTTTGAATAAGAAAAATATATTTATAAATGACAAATATTGTATAAAAACATAATAAAAGAGAATGTAAAGCAAAAAAAAAAAACTGGCTTTATAAAGTGTACATACATATTTGTTACACTTTCTTCGGACCCATGGTTATAAAAAGAAATGTGATGAAGTATGTAAATGCACAAAAAGCGCAAAGCCCTAGAAAAACTTAGCAAAGATGCTTCCACAGCGAGGTAAACAAGCACACTGGGGGAATACGTGGGATAATACATGAGACGCAGGCGCAGTAAACTAGTGGCCCGTGTGCAGCTGGCCGTTCCTCGTATCTCAAATGTTGCTCGTATTTCAAAACAAAACTTCGCTCGCTCGACAGCTCGTATCTCAAATAACTCGTATGTTAGGGCACTCGTATCTCGAGGTACCACTGTATATGGCATCACAGCTTTTACACTTCTTGCAATTTACACTTTTTTGCATCAGTCCCTTGAAAAGTGTAAAAAGGGTGTTTTACTGTACATAGCTAAAAGAACTTGGTAGCAGAGACAAAAGTTGCTCATTTTAGATATCTTTTAGTTTAACTTTCAGTTTCTTAAATTTATTATTATTAATATTATTATTATTATTATTGTTGTTTACTTTTGTTTTAATTTCCTTTTTGTTTAGGTACACTTCTTGTTGAATTCTGTAAACTAAACAGACTTTTGTTGTTTTTGTTGTTGTTGTTGTTTTTTTGTTAACTGACATTGAAAATCATATACTGTTAATTTTCATGATCAGACCTCTTTTAATTTTTTTAAATTACAACCTCGTGTAAATTACCGAGTGTTCATAATTAACAATGAAGAAAATATTTATTGTGTTAGCTGCACTTTTAAATTATAACAGTTAGGCCTACACGTAGTACCAAAAATAGTATTACTGCTTCTAAATGTAACACTATTCATTTGGTTCTGACATCAGATAGATATGTAATTAAGTTAAAAATATAAATGAAGGGACCATTTCGTAAAATATGAAAATTAAAAAAAAAATATTTCAATATATTTATTCCAGAATACAAGTTCCACAGAGAAAGGAGGAAGAAAGAGTTCAAATGCAACAGGGAGTAGCTCAGGTACAAAACGCAAGAGCGGAAAAGGCTCTGAGAAAGCTGAACGTGATCCAAATGCACCAAAACGCCCAGCAAATCCTTTCTTTCAATTTTGCCAAGAACAACGTCCAATAGTTATGGAACGACTTGGGATGGAACAGAAGTCAGGTGAAGTTGAGACATCAAAACAGGAGCTAACGAGACAGCTGGCAAGCAAATGGAATACTCTACCACCAGAAGATAAAAAGGTAACTATTGTACAAAGCAGTGAGTTATCTGCTAATTTGAATTCCCTTACATAGGCTATATACAGATAATAAAATTAACAAATTTGTTACTACTTTCTGCTACCAGGATTTTTTTTAGATTTCATTCTAATGGTAAGTCAGATAATATATTATTTTATTCTTGAATTTCATCCATTTTGTAATGATGGAATAATTTATGTACTTATTTAAACCATTTAACTTTATTGACACTCACTGCTACAGTTAGGCACTGTTAATTACCTCATTAAAGCGCTCAGTTGCTGAAGGTGCTGTTTATGCCATCGAAAACACACTGATGTAATTAGCATTGTCTAATCATAGCAGTGGGTGCCAGTTAATGAAGTTAAATAGTTTAACCGTAAGTTCACAAGAAATTTTAATTTCATACCATGAGTAAATTTACGATTTGATATAAACTACGATTTTTGCAATCATGATAAATGCTAAATGTCCTCAAATGCTGTCAAAAGAAGTAATTATTTGTTTTAAAAAGCAAATTGAAATCTATTATTTTGTTTTTCAATCCGCAATAAAATGCAAAATTAGTATAAAATATGAAATGTATGCATTTCTATGAAATATGTGTGAAAATACAATGTAAGGGTCATTTATGTAAATATTGAATATATTTATTAAACAAAATGTGTACATACAAGTTAGTCTAATTCGTTAATTTATGTAAATATTATGACAGGAAATGAAACATCAATTTTTCGAAGCTGTTAATGAACTCTTAAATACAAATCCATTATCTCTTGAGTCCTCATACTTTAAATACAACATTGGCTGGTCAGATGAGTACCATAAATACTAAGAAAGCATTCAATATGAGAGGAATTCCATATTTTAATCATATAGACTCAGACAGTTTCTTATGCAGTTAGTATTAATTTCACAACATTTGAGAGTATAAGAGACATTTCAAAGGTTGACCCCCTGCAAATTTTGTTAGCAATGCAAATAAAATTTCCACTCTTTGCCAATGCAGCTATTCAGGTGGATGTAGAACTTTTTTTCAGCAAATACAATTTAATTCTCACAGATAGCAAGACAGGGTAAAGGAGAGCATTAATGAAATTTATTTTGTTATATTTTTAATGTCTATGCTGAATACTGATTTTAAATGCATGTAGGCAAACACGTGTTAGCATTGCATACCGGTATATTTTGACATGTATTTTAGTGTTAACAATTTCACTGCAAGTTAATGTAGCTTTATGACAACTTACTCGTATATGCTTGAAATTATTGTAATTGGAAAAATCAATAAAATGCACTGCTGATTTTCCAGTAATAAAATTGTTCCATCCCAATTCGCTGCAAAATGCTAAATTTTAATGTTAAATTTGCTATGAAATGCTAAATTTTATTTATAAAAGGCTAAATCTTTACTTTTTAGTTGCTAAAATCTACCATCCCTAAAAATATGATTTGTTAATTTTTCAGGTATACTACGACATGTATGAAAAGTCAAAAGAAAAATATGCTGTAGAAATGCAGTTGTACAGCAACAGAACAAAACCACCCAATGACAACATCCCTGGTTGATGCTTCTGTATATTATGTGCTACCATCAAATCGCTTGTACAGTATTCATCCGTGCAGGAAAAATTATGATATTAAGTGTAAAGAATGTAATTATTTTTCTCGAATTAAAGCAGGAGGTAGTAAATAAACTAAATATCTAATTAAATTTTTGCATTTCACATGTAGAAGATGGTACATTAAGTTTATTGCTAATACCTTTCTTCTAAGTTATGTTTTGTAGTATGTATCTGTAATTTGTTACTGATTAGGTTGCAATAAAACATGTTTAAATGACAAATTTTGTTTCTTGAAAGATCCATAAGCAGGAATAATAGAATTCATGAGTTAAAAAAAAAAAAATATATATATATATATATTGCTCATCTTAAATTATCTCCCCCATTGTTTCAACTACCAGAGTTCTACTGCATCAAATTTATGAATTGTGGTATGAACTAAAGTGAGAATAATGAAGCCCTGAAAGTGTGAAGTAAACTGCTCCACAAACTGATAGTGCATGCTTTCGATTAATTCTTCTCCTCTCTTTCCTTTTTTCCTTCTTTTTATTACTTTTATTCTAAGTTAGATTAAGTTAGAGTTACATTTGGTTTGTGTATTTGTATTCAATTAGGTATTGTGTAATATAAATAACGGAATTGAACCCAAACACGAACACGAACACTAGAGACTTGTGTAATCGTCTGATGTACCTCGCTTGTTTCATACAATAAATTAAAGAAATAAAAATAATGAATGCAACGTTACAGATTTAGATTACATATATGTATATATATATATGTATTTTACCATGCAAATATCCATGCAGACATCCTTAAGCCTTGAAATTATCTTTCTCTCTTCTGATGAATCCCATTGTGGCAACTGCTTCATTCTGCCCAGCATGCTGTTGGACTGTTGATTCACAAACTCTCATGAAAGGATTGAATTTTTTTTCTTCACCTGAAAAATTATGATTCAACCAGTATTTTTCAGTGGATATAAGAGTTTAAAATGTGTGTTGCCTCTGCCCTTCAATCAAATTTCAGACGGAGCTGAGGATGATCACAATGGTGATTGAAACTACGTAGTTTTAAGGTATAACTATAAAAGTGAAGTTTAAGTGTGTTACAAACCAAAATATATATGTTATGCCTTCACTGTGTTCTTCCCAATATCAGTATCTACAAGAAACTAAATTGCTTGTTACTAGATGAGTTAGAATAACAATTAGCTTAAACACAAAGGACCAATCCCATGTGGGAAATTCAAATTATATCAGTTACTTATGAATATTTCTGAATGCTTCTGAGTAAATACAAACATTTAGTTGTCTTGTTAATGTCAAAATTGACTGGCTCTGGCAACATCTACTATGCAATTTGATTTTTGTTACGGAAACTGAAATAATAAAAGTAAACAGAACAGCAGTTTTTTACAATTGAATCTTTGTCATCCGCCTCTGAATTCTGGTCACCAGTGACAATTGGGTGAGCAGAAATTTTGTGCTCTGACTCAGATCCTTCATAATTTACTGGTACTGATAAAAGATTCTCATTTTGGACATAAAATTAATTTATTGCAAAAAATGGAAATCTCACGTATACAAATAAAATAAAATGGGCTCATGTGTATGTTACTCAAACCTTTTGATAAATTTTTAATAAGAAGGCCTGAATACCTGCACCCAAGTTTTTAGAAAGGAATTTTTAAAAATCTATAGGCCTCTGCATAGAATTATTTTGCCAATTTTATTCTTAATTAAACAGTTATAAATAACATTACATATAAAAGAATTAAATATGGTAGGCTAAAATGTAATTATAAAAATAACGCACATGGTAACAGCCAGCCGGAAATCTCGCCGGCAGAGTAACCTTTTCAACACCACCACCACCACCCTCCCGCTGTTCAGCAGGAATCACATGCGATGACATGCATCTGACTGGTCCCACCCAAGGTCAAAGTCATGTGGAAATTCACCAAACTCTTCCCAAATTAGTGGTACTGCACTGTTTGTTTGTCGTCTCTATGTGTAAAGCTATGGTTTGCCGCCAGTCATGGCAGATTGGCAGATCATGCTTGTAAGAAAGCATTTTCTTTGTTTCATTTTCCTTTAATTACAGCTTCACTACTATCATACTGTAATGTGATGCTACTACAAAGCATTGTGCTATGTTGAGCAGATATGGTACAAAATGTTGAAATTCAGATGAGAGGAGTCCAGTATTCACATAATACCCACACCCCAGTTTTTATTCACGATTTTTGAAAAAAAAAAAAAAAAAAAAAACATGCGGGTAGTATTCGAGTATATACGGTAGTTTTATTATATGAGACTATCTCTCAATGTTATGTCATATATTTAGGTCTTTAGTAGAGGGATCAAGACTGAATTCAAACTTTCTGCCACCATTATTGGCAGGAAACTGGCCTAATGTCTATGCTAATATCTATTTCAAGTTTCAATTTGTACCTATCGTTAAGTGTATGTAGCAAGTATAGTCTTCACATCAGTGGTTTTATTGGAATTCACACTGCATGCATACAACATTTTCCTATGAAAGTGAAAACCCTTTTGTAGTTACTTGCCAATGGCACACCACTCCATCTAATAAATCAGTAATACAAAGACTGTAAAATCTACCGTATTTACTCACCTATATTACCCCCCTCCCCAATTTTCGACGATTACAAAAAAAAAATCACAGAAAATCTTTTCAACTGACCAGCAACAGCAACATTCCAGTTAACGGTAAAACCCACGCTTCCCAACACCTGTGTGTTGGCCTTAGTTACTCTCACCTCCCTTCCCCCATAGATTTCTCAATGCCCTTCAGGTTTCCGAGTTCCACAACTTCCACCGTACGCGTGTAGTGTGTCGTTGCCTGAGAGTTAGAAAGCACACAAAAAATGAGTAGGTGAGCAAGTTTTACGGCATCCTTCAAGTTGAGTGTGTTAGTATATGCAGCCATGTATGATATGTTATTGGCGTAAACAGAAGGACAAATTATCAGGAGCAAAGAAAATGTTGAAATCATTCCGTGGTGTGGAGAAAGGGAGATACGAAATTCAGGCACTTGCTGCACAGCTGGATGACGACACTGCAATGCCGCGTTAACCTTGATCACCATGCACTGCGTTTAGACGTAACTCAGTCAGCTCCGGTAATGCAGGAGGGAGCTGTACCAAACTAAATTTAAACTGATGTGATAATTTAACTTTTTGTAAATAAAATATTGATTTAAAGAACTATTTTGCGTGTTGATTTAAAGAAGGTAGATGTATCTTTTTCTGCTTTTAAAGCATAACAATCCAAGCTATATCATGTGAATTTTTTCACCTATTATACCCTCCCCTATTTTAGAAGATGAAAATTTCGAAAAAAGGGGAGTGTTATAGGTGAGTCAATACAGTATTTTAAATTTCAAATTGTCTTAAGACAAGAAATTATTAAATAAGAGAATATGCCTAGTGAAAGGAACACACTGTACCAACCAATTTTAAACTTTAACTTGTCTTAAGACAAGAAAATGAAATGTAAAATTCTATTTAAGAGACTTAAGCTAACAGACCTACTTGATATTTACCTATAGTTGAAGGTACTGTTGGTTCCATTTTTGTTCGCTTGTTCTGTGCCCAAGACATCTTCTCTTTAACATCCATATTGTTTGGTTCAACGTGTTGAGCAAATTTCAGGTTTGCAACTGTGTATTCATGTCCACAGAACACTCTCTGAAACAGTATAAGAAATAACATAGTTTACTGGCCCACCAATAACCTATGCAGCACCACCCAAACACCTGAAATATTTGCAGTTATGACTCTGGCCACAGAAGCCTACCATTCTAGTCCCTAATCTTGATCTATTTAACATTTTTCAATTCTTAAATTTTCTTCTGTCGTTATTTAATTGATCTTTGTGTTGAAGCACATTCGTTGAACTGCATGACTAAAATAAAATTAACATTTTTGGTATTACTGATTCAATTCTTTTCCTTTAAGCCTAGGCCTTTCGGTGTTTTACACCATCTTCAGGGCATTATTCTTGCTTTGTAGACACATATAGTCCAGTCAAAACAAGGTTTAACCTAAGAAAAAATCCGAAAGTTTTGAAACTTTGCACACTTATTTAAAGGTACCTAAGGATGAATATACCAAAAGTCCTCGTGAATATGAGGCGAGCTCTAGCGGCAATTACCGAAAACAGGGCACTTATTTTTGCTTTTTGTTAATACCTCGAGAACCGTTGGTCGGAGGTAAAAGTTTGCTATATACATAATTGAAGCTTATTAAATTTGCAACAAAAATGATTATATACATTTTTCTTGTATTTCCAATGGTTACCGAGTTATAGGGCGCTAAAGGATAGCGTTTTTTGAAAAACTACGCTAGCGCGGTACAATATGGCATTTCTAATAATATTTGACAATGGTTTACCATTTTTTTTATACCAAGGATGATTCAGGAGATAAATTTCACAGCTTTCTATAAAAAGGAAGACATGATGTATATTAAACAATGAAATACATGAACCCCCCCCCCCCCAAAAAAAAAAAAAAATGCTGAGGACATTCCAAGGAAAACTGTGTACAGAAAAATCAATCAACTCTTGATCGCTTCTTGGTAGAAGGTCCTGCAATCTGCTCATCTTGGTCAGCTTCTGAACTTGCTGCCCTAAACACAGTAAGAAGAGGTAAATATGCACGATATGATGATGTGAGAGAACCATTATACAGATTAAGAACATGTAGGTAAAAGAAAGTAGGTAAGCGAGCGGTAAAACAACGTATGAACATGACCGATTTATGTATACTATTTCAAGGAAAATTAATAACAAAAAAATACAAATGTGCAATCTCACCTGACTTCTGGTTAAGCGTCCAGCAAGCACAGTGTTTTGATCTTCATGTACCAAATGTTCAGTGTTTGTGCTTTGCACTGAACGGTCTGTCTCTTCAAGGTTTATGGCATCGGGATCATCAGGGTCATCAAAGTCTTCTTCGAGGGTGGAAGTAACACCATTCAAGTATTCGCCATGGTAGTTGTGACAAATGCTTGTACACATTATTCCTGACTTTTCGACAGCCACATCTGTTCCCACATCCACCTGTACATTTGCAACAAATGAGGTTGAGGACAGCTTCAGGTGCTGCTGGATTCTCTGTTGTTACAGGGATCAGCCGATCGCTTTCCAACTTCCAACCACACTGCACAGGAAGAAGTTCATTCCCAAGCCAAAATTGAATTTGATGGTACACTCGAAATGCATGTTGTCTTGCTGCTCCTTTTGTGGGCGGCAGAGCAGAAAGGTCGGGTTTAGCATTGGATACAGATTTGGTGAAAGCATTGTAGCGGTGCATGTTAAGAGAGGGTTTCTTCCTGAGTGCATTCTACAATGCCAGGAATATTTTGTTTCCAGCAGCAGCTACAGCCTCACGGGATGAACTTGGGCTGTTAAATATATCAGCAATACCATGCAGTACAGCTTGCTTCTTGAACAATTTTAATCAGGAATGTTTCCCATTTCGATATGCAGCCGAAGTCGTATCACATCCGCTGAACACATGCACAAGAAGTATGCTGTTCTTCATTCCCAAAGTTTGCAATTGCTGGTTACAATATACTTGCCTTCCTACTTTTCCATGGCTTCGTTTCACAAATAATATGTTTTGTTCAGTCGGAGTTAAGACCATGAGGAGAATAATAAGATCTACATCTTCACCCGACTATTGCTACTTCGTCACAAGTGAAGGACTTCACGAGTGCTGTTCGGACGATCAATGTGTCAGCATCACTGGATGCTTGTTCTGTTTCAACTTCATGGCTGGTAAGGGCAATTATGAGGAATGAAATTAGTCTACATTTACTCTTTTCGTTAGAAAGAAAATCATCCTGTTTGACTGTTACTATTGTTTTCTCTCCAAAGTTTATGTCAACTGACCTCTTTGTTTTGTACCTTCGGTTCTGTTCAGCTCTCTTTGTACTGGATCGGGTGGCTGAATAAACATCAAACACCACCGTGCAGCCGTTGCCACCATAATGCTTGAGAACATAGGCTACATAACAGTAGCAGATGGTTGAGATTGTTGGCGAATCTTTGGGCCACACCACCTTGTGTAATTTAATTGTGTAATAGTAAGCCTCCAACCAAAACAATGTCAATATAGACTAGGTTAATTTCTTCTTTTAATGGAGTAGGCATCGTACAAGGTAGATTTCTTGGTATTCCGCATTCCTGCCTCCTCAAATAAAGACAATGGTGAAATAGTACGGTAGGTACCTACTTTAATTTGCACCATCGTGCGCTCCTCGACGGTTTTAGAAAAAACGCTATCCTTTAGCGCCCCATAACTCGGTAAACATTAGGAATACGAGAAAAATGTACATAATCATTTATGTTCCAAATTTAATAAGCTTTAATTACGTATATAGTCAACTTTTACCTCAGACCAACGGTTCTCGAGATATTAACGAAAAACCAAAATAGGGGTCCTGTTTTCGCTAATTGCCGCTAGAGCTCGCCTCATATTCATGAGGACTTTTGGTATATTCATCCCAAGGTACCATTAAATAAGTGTGCAAAGTTTCAAAACTTTCGGATTTTTTTAAGTTTTTTGACTGGACTAATAGATGTTGTATTAATTAAAATCAGTAGTGTCTTCTAATATTGTCATTATGAATAAACCACATTAAAAGCTTTAAGTGTTTTAATAAAACACAAACACACTAGCTCATTTTGTTGATTTGTTCTTCTGGTGTTGCCCTCACCATTATATTAGCTACAAAACATGGTCAAGATACATTTCTATAATTAAGTGTACGGTTGAACTCCAACCACCCCCTTTGCTTTGAGGCTATGTTTAAGTGGTTTTTATAGCAGCGAGCATTGGGAAACCCTCTTACAGGGTGTCGATTATTTGCGAAAAAGCAAAACATTTAGCCGAAAATTTTGACAGTTTGTCAGCAAAACAACTGACTCTGACTGACTGATACATTCAAGATGCGACACTTTATGTAAGTATAGTACTGTACAACATAGTTTTTTTTTATAGAAATTACATTTTTCATGGTTTATCCAATTATCCGATATCTGAATTTCTGGATCGGGTCTGATCCCAATTAATCCGGATAATTGCAGTTCTACTGTAATTTGTTCTAGACAAACGGTCTTTTAAAGACAACCACCTTGGGGGGGGGGGGGGGGGGCAAAAAAATCTGTCCGAGTTTTGATTAAAAAAAAAAGTTTACAGATATAATCTAAGTATTGCAGGAAGTTGACACAGTGAAGTTAATAATTAGAACACATGAGTGGAGGTATTACACCAATCATGGGCAAACCCCTATCCATTGACACGCAACCCGCAAACTTGGTCAACTTACACATAGTTAGAAAAGAATGGGTAGATGGAGACACAAACAGACAATAAGTGCAGTGGCAGTTGCTCATTCTTAGGGAAACACTAATTTCACTTTATAGTATACATTACAATATACAAATAATACAAACAATTTTGTATTTTTAATTATTCTTTTACGTGTGCAATTATTTCATCATACAAAGGCTTAGAATGTGCCATAACGCCTTTCCAATCGGAACTGTGTGGCAACCCGTCACTGCTTGCAAAGAGATATGATTCATGCACGGGAATAATCTACCACGTACACCGAATGTCCGCAATGCCATCTTGTGTCTTATGCGGGAAGGTCGAGAACCACAAATGCCAGTAAATGCCCATGTATGTATTACACTCAGAGGGAAAACAGACGACACCAACAGTTGGAGTTTGTTGACAATGGGATAAAGACAGAATCCCGAAACATGTCCAGGTCAGTGGTAAAATCTAGTGAAGTATACAGATATAATTCAGATAATATTAGACCCTCAGTTAATTGGGGCTCTCGTGTACATGCTGTACACTAAACCAGATGTGGTGAAGCCCTGACGCGCAATTACATTTTGACCTCTATGCATGTTTTCCATCCAATGACCTACTTCCTTACTGGCCCCCTCCAAACTAGAATTTATTTTATGAGTGCCATTATGATAGGAATTGTAGTCTTCCTTTTCAGCTTGGCAGAACTGTAAACCCATGACTTAACTGGGACACCTACTAGCAAGGGCTAAGTTACCCAATGAGATGAAAGGAGGAGATGATTTATAAATATACAATGCCATCAAGAAGTCACTCCGCAGCACTTGTAGAGACGAGAATCCACTAAGAAATGGAATTCAGTTGGCAGTGCTAGTGTATGGTTATAATGTTCTACTACAATCATTTATGAACGATGAAATAAAAGAAACATAAAACTCATCTATTTACAGAAGATGTTGAAAAATATTAATTATTACAGGAAGTTAGTAACAGTGAAGTTTTTCTAATATAGTAATATAAGAATTGAGTCAATTTTTGTGACACTTACTTCATTTCAAAATTCATGGCTTTGTCTTGATGTTTGAGGATGAAGATTTTTTCCCAATTGATTAATTCTGTATGTCCTCTTGCAGATTTTAACAGTTTTGCTTCTGGTTTAAAGTCATGGTTTTTTATCCAAAAATGGGCTGCAACTGCCGATTTATCTATTTCATGGTTCTTTATGTTCCTGAAGTGCTCTTTTGTCCTGATTTTTAAATTTCTTTTAGTCTTTCCGATGTAAACCTGGTTGCAATCCTTGCACTCTATTACTAAACTCCTCACTAAAAGACAGAATACCTAATTCCAACAAATCAGGAATATATCAAATAGAGTGCAAGGATTGCAACCAGGTTTACATCGGAAAGACTAAAAGAAATTTAAAAATCAGGACAAAAGAGCACTTCAGGAACATAAAGAACCATGAAATAGATAAATCGGCAGTTGCAGCCCATTTTTGGATAAAAAACCATGACTTTAAACCAGAAGCAAAACTGTTAAAATCTGCAAGAGGACATACAGAATTAATCAATTGGGAAAAAATCTTCATCCTCAAACATCAAGACAAAGCCATGAATTTTGAAATCCCCGCCTCCAATGACCTGTTCAATAAATTCATCTTAAAGAAACCAGAGGGCAGTCAAGGAGGCAGCAGTCAAAATGGAATGAATATGGGAGGAATAACTTCCCGAAACTAGTCTCCAAATAGAGGACTCAAGTGAAGTAAGTGTCACAAAAATTGACTCAATTCTTATATTACTATATGTTGAAAAATGTTTATCAGAGAACTCCTCATTTTCTTACCATGACTCATCGCCACTATTTCCTCCTTTATCATCTTCATTAAAATTTAATATTACTTGAAATTATTAGACATCATGAACACATCAATAGAAAACAGATACACATCAATAGTTAATAGGCTTACTCTGGTATATCTGAAAGAAAGAAAGGGAGAAATACCAACCTTTGCTTGGGTGGCGAAAATAATCAGAGCTGAGGAAAGACTTATTGATGGCACTGTAGTAGCCAGAGGAGTCCTGATCTTAAATCCTTACTTACTATTCAGACCGTACTTGTCAGATGGAACTTATCTTTGGGAGATAAAATTCCCCTTGGTAGAACCCAAAACCCCATGATTAGCAGTCAGAAGATCTGATCAATAGACCATTAGGCCCATCATATATTGTACAAACTTGTGTACATAATCAGAATCATGCTTCGGCCAAGGCTGCACAAAACTGCGTGAAATTCTATAACTTACTGTGCATAATTAAAACATCACTTAAATAAGGACAGATAATTTTTAATACAGGATGGACTCATACCGTTCTATCAGGTAGTTTTCCCAGAGTCTCCACCAGGGCTTTATACATATCGTCTGGATTTCCTTCAAAGAATCTGCCACAGCCAGCAATGAATAAAGTATCACCTGCAATACACAAGAATAAATCTTGTTCAGGTAAAGCATTGCTAACTTTTATGCATGTTAAAGGAACAGTTTCAGTGAAGAATGATAATTTTAAAAAGTTACACAACCCAAATGTAAGCTGCCAAATGCCTAAGATATCGTAGGTCATGTTTCATGTAAGATGAAGATATTAATTTCATAAATTATATTAGATCTGTTGATAACACATGAGTAGAGGTCCGTGAAAGTGGTTTTATTTTTATAGAAAATTCATTTTAAAATTTAATACTTCGGTGTTGTTATTAATTTGGGGGTGTTATTTTAAAAAGGATATATATAATGCAAGTTTTATAATTCATCAATTAAAATTATTAAAAACTACTTAAGTAGGCCTAATTCCTCTATTGTCACTCTCAGCTTAAATTGAACATCCCGTTTAGTTTATTATAGCATCGTTGTGCAGATTCAATGACGATAGGAAGTATTGATTTTAATATTTTTGTAAGTTTGTAATGAATGATGTCTGTGAGGATTTTGGAAACCAACATTACTTGAAAATTGAATTGTTGGTGTGGATTTTCTTAATACACGATCTTGATTAATTTTAAAATTGAACTGAATTTATATTCTTTCAATTTAATGAAAAAAAATTGGCATTAGCAAAGAGCTTAGAATTTACGAAGCAGACTAAATTTCTCCCCCTTTGGCTTTCTCAGTGAACTGTTCGTGTCGGAGTGAAAATTTGTTGCTCTACCTTATCATGAGAAATATTCTTCTATGCATTCGTGGCCACTGTATTCATTTCCTATTAACACCACGAGGTAATGATAAAAACTACCTTATAGAAAAATACATTACATTTCTTTTGAAACACTAAAATGGTCAAAATTGAGGACATATCGAACCTATAGAATTCATAGGTCAACTCAGTCATGAAGAATCATAAACTGTTCATGATATGACGACCTAGTGACACTCAAGATTTGGTTCCTCAAAAGAAGATATGAGGTGTTATCAGAATAAACACAGGCTGGAAAACTTGACAGAGGATGAGGTGATCTTGGTGGCTTAAGAATGGATTGTGCTGCAGGGTTAAACAGGAAATAGAAAGAAAATCCTAATTTCTAGGAGTTGTTTAGTTTATTTGGTAATGTAATCTTTCAAATAAACATTTAAGATCGGTTCAGAAGGAGTGTCAGTTCAAAACGCAATTAGTCTATGAATCATTATTTTTCAGGAATGACAAAAGCTGTCTGTGGTCAAATTATCAAAATACAAATTCTTCATGTTATTAGAATAAATCATTAACAACTCACTAATAAGAGCTCATCCTGAACTATATAAACTAATTTTACACAGATTCAAGAAACAAACTTATGAAATTTATTCAACCTAATGCATGACTCATTTTACAATATCCCAATTTTTTGCTTTTCATGTTGGCTACTCGTGCTTGTCATTCCTCTCTAACACATAATGTTTAATATATATGTTTTGCTTTTGATGTATGTTATTTACTATTTGCCTTGTTTTGTGTATGCCATGTGTGTGTGTGTGTGTGTGTGTGTTTTGTATGTAGCGTCGCTTTGTCCTGAATTTTTTTTTCTTTCTAATTTCCATTGATCTCTGTTTTCTGTTGCTGAGCTGAGCTGAGCCCGAGCACGAGCTTTTGCTCATTCGGGCATCAGTTATGAATGTATGTTTTATGTTTTACGATGGTAAATAAATAAAATAAAATAAAAAATAAACAAAATAGAGTTAAATGTATTGGGCGTGCAAAATCACTCTTTTTGTTTACATATTTTATTAAAGGTCAAAGTTTCGAGTGTAATGGACTTCTCTTGTTTTATTACAAAAATATAATAGAAAGTGGGTTTAAATGGGCGAAACATCCTATATGCAGGCAAAAATGAATGCCCCTGCATTGGAATTGTTACAAACAACTCCTTCATTGAATTTGTGGATTTCTTTAAAAGCAAGAATAAAAGCGTCCAACCATATGAGCATTCCTATTTTGCCAGTGCATCCATTGCAGAAAAGACATAAAGGTGTTATTCTTTTGTTCAAAATTACGCTGACTTAGAAAATGAGTCAGTGCAGCAGCCATATGAACTGCTTCTGGCTCAGCCTGATTTTCTGTACAACTGAAGAAATGAGATTATTACATCAGAAAGAAATACAGGGTGTGTCAAAAGAGTCTCCGCAGTGAGGTGAATACGCTAATACGCTCACTCACCACAGTTAGGTTGGCAACAGATCCCGCTAATTAAAGCCGGTCTCTGTAGCTGTATGCCTTGGACATATCGAATGTAGAAACCGTTCACGAAATTTAAGTTTTACGTTTTCCATAAATTTGTCACCCTCAAGGAATACATGTCCAACTAAAGACACTCTTTCTTCAATGGTTAACATAATGATTTTACAGGCACAACCGCACGCGTTTAACTAAACATGCACTCAATTCGATGATTCACACAAGCACTGCACTTCACTGCAAAAGCATACAACCACACAGTTATCAGTTATCTTATCACAGTACTAATGTTTCAAAGGGATGAGGACACTACCTGCTCCAAGGTCAATGTAGTCCCGCTACCAACCTAACCACACCCGCATGCGTCTGAGTTCACTGCGGAGACTGATTTGACACGCACTGTACATAAACACATCAAGTAATATGCCTCACCAATAGGAAGCTTGGGCAAAGGATGCACCTGTTGGAGGTCGATGCAAAGGGATATGAATGAAAAAAAGGAAAGTGCACAATGTGCAGAGACTTTACTTAAAGTGATATAGAATCTCTATTATTGCAATAAGAAAAAAAGATTTCCTTATACTATGTAATGAGTTGTGATCTGTGTTTATTCCTCTTGTGCTTTTAATATTGACCGCTAATATAACATGTGTTTCGGTTCTGCTGACATTTTTCCATTAGAAGAACATGGGTCTCAGTAGGCTATTTACCACACCACCAGTTTCATGTGTGGTCACGTCTTAAAAGATGGACACATCATGATTTGTTCCAAACCGAGTGCTGGACTGATCATGTTTAGAATCAAAACCCGTATTTCGGGCTCAATCTTAGCGGTGAAAAGTTACGGAATTTGAAATAAAACATTTTGTACTATCATGCAGAACACCTCAGAGAGTGCGAATCCACTTCAGACTACATTATGATCGAAGGTGGACTAATCACGTATTGAACTGACGCTCCTCATATCATACTACAATGGGTCCCTTCATACATTGGTCTGTATGGAAATGAACAAGCAGATATGTTAGCTAAATAAGGCTCCAAAATTCAACAAAAACCAGAGAAAATTTTATCTCACTGCAAAGGAGGCTACAAGAAGTAAAACAAACTATATCATAACAGACAAGAACAAGGCAAGAAAGAGAATGTCTAAATCAGAAATACGAAACCATTGGTATATATGCTGACAAGAACAAACACCTTCCACGAAGCAACAGCAATAACACTTTAAGGTTGGGAACAGATCACGACTGCTTAGGAGAGCACCTTCAAAGAATGGGATTTGTCACAGGAACAAGAAGGTGCCCTTTGTGGGGAGAAGATGTAGAAGGAGTAGACCTACTTGCTACACTGCAGACTAGACCCAGAGAGAAACGATCGAAAAGATTTAGTAGGACTCTATTGGGAAACATCAGGACTGATGGTGTGAAGCCAAATTCCAGCCATTCAAAAACAACAAGGCATTTACCTAGGTAATATGTTATTGAAAAACAAAACTGAAAAATGTGTTGTGTAACCATGTCTTGAGATAGACATGGTAGGCTGTTCTAATAAACAAATTTATACCTGGTAAAAAATAATAACAACAACAATAGTAATATTAGTAAAAATAATAATGGCTGGAACAATAATGAAGGAGGGTTCAAGCTTTTGGCATTTGGCATTATTTATGCAAAATTGTAGTGTTAAACTTTATTGGTTTTTCTAAATTTTCTAATGTCCCTAGGTATATTATTATGCTCTTAACTAAATTGCTAGACTATTTAAATTTTAAATGCTCAACCAAAAGTGAGGACATTTAAATATTGTGTCAATGGGTTATTAATGAAGTAATGAGTTATTATTAAATATTTGTCTATTCTTATTTATTTACATCGAGAATATTTTTTTCACTACAATGAAAACATAACACCTAAATAATATTTTGCACAGAAGCAGAATACTAAAACATGTTAGTACATGGTTAGTATAAAATGAAATCTAACAATATTACCTGTAAATACAGCTGGATCATGACCAGGAGATTCAACATAGTAGCATATATGTCCTGAAGTATGACAAGGTGTGAAAAGACATCGCACATTCAGCTGCCCAATCTTCAACTCATCTCCGTGTCCAACTTTACGGGTAAGTGCCTCTATACGTTCATCTCCTCCACAAACTTCTAGACCTGCCACTTTCTTTACTAAGTTCCCATTTCCACCAGCATGATCCCTAGGAGATAAACATTGTAATTAATATGGCTATTTCATTCTTACAACATATACTTTATTTATTTTCCTTGAAACAACTTGTTGCAACCGAATCTTTAAATCATGCTTGAATTAATTATGACAGTATAACTTACATAAGAACACATGTAGCACACTGGTTAATACAAAAAAAAACACTGTAACACCACTTGCATAAAATACCCTAACATGCGTTTGAAATTGAATGCAAGATAAAGGAACAACAGCTTAAAAGACATTAAACTGTTTAATGGTGCCAAGTTCTTTAACTAAAGAAGGTGACTGATCGCATACAATGCAAGTTTGATAAAAAAAAACCCAACCATACACAAGTTATGGTTCACCAGAAACTGGGAATATTAAGTGAAAATACATATTTTCAGTTGATGATGCAGATGAGAATGTCTATGAAACAATCTTAGGAGTAAATGAAAATTTATAAAAGTGAAGTTAAGTGGGAATCCTATTAATCTTGATAACAACACATATCAATTGTTCTAATTTAATGCAATATTACAGTTGAAAATTAGGTAGGCTAATAGGCATTAACAGGCATTATAGATGCATACAGGCAAAATGACCTTAGATGTACATAATCCTAATACTTTTCTATGAACTTATAAGAAATTTTAAATATATTGTAACATCCAGAGAGGCTGGATTGTATATATCTTTAAGTTTTATATCTTATGGTTTGATAGTAGTTGCTACCATAATGAATATCTCATATCATGCTCTGGATAATGAACAACAATCTCTGGTAGTTTCCAAGCAAAAACGAAAGCTTGTGTTTCCCCTTATATCTCAGAAGGACTGACTGCGATCATGGAAATACTGACAAAGTGGATGCAGTCAAAGTGTCTCTGCAGCCATCTCAACACACCAATATATTTAATGTGCTCCATTGAAAATGCACAGTAACTCAAGTGTCCAACAGTTGCAATTTATATTAAAATAAGTAAATTTTGATTTTGTTCTTTTAGGGTTTTATCAAGTTTCTGAATAAATTTCCTTTTTATATACCGGTATATATGTTTCCTTTTACACAATTTAAAAAAAATAAGGCTAAAAAATTTTTGGAGCAGCACCCCCACTAATTTTACCAACGAGCCGCCACTGTTTATAGTACTTTTTTACTTGCCTGTTTTAAGTTTTTAGTATCTGTCATTCAAAGATAATGATTGGTCAGCGTGGATCACAGGATGGATTTTCTGAATATAACTGGACGGCAAAGGGCAGGTAAGGTCCTAAGGCCCAAGTTTTAGTGTGAATGAACTTGTCTTGACCTGGAAATGGGCTGACCATTGGATGACTAAATTGAATGGATATTACAGATTAAGAGGTCAATGGACAGTACCATATATGACTGTACAGTGTGAACCAAAGATGAAGCACATAATGAAAACCACGCTTTATTGGTTATGAAAATGAGTAAAATAGTGAAAGTGGTCTGAACTATCACTATTCTATAATAAATAAAAATGAATAAGCAACATTACCAATATGTGAGTCAAACATCAACCTCTATTTTTCGGTAAGCTGACTGAACAAGAAAGGCAGTATGCATGTTTTCAACACAAGATGAAGAACTGCCCACTGCCCATATGACAAATTACTCAATGGCTGCTATTTGTAGTATTTGGTGATGAGGGAATAATTATTAAAATACCATAAAATAATGGAACTTAACTTTTATACAGTGAAGCAATGTATTATGTTAATTAAGTGAGATGGCTAACATTTAAATACTAGACTTCACTTTTACTTACTACCCGCGCGCGATTTCTTAAGATCCTGAGACAGAATGAAAGCTTAGTATTGTCAGGGTGTATTGCGTACTTCGTGTTTCAATGTTGTCAGCTCTACCTACGAAGTTGAACGAAACCTACCAAATGAGGACTAGGGAGCTGAGCGCCCAAGAAATCGCGTGCGGGTAGTACATTTTTGCAGAACGTACGTTTCATGGGCTTTGCCCACATTTAGCAGTTGAAAATATGGACAAAGTCCATTAAACGTACATTCTGCAAAAATGTAAGTAAAAGTGCAGTCTAAAGTGTTTAAATATCAACCAGCTCACTTAATTAACAGAATAATTATCAGTTGTGGATCATGGCCATCTCAAACTTCAGATCTGAGTGACTGTGATTTTAATCTGTGGGGGAATCTTAAAACAAAAAGTGCACCTCAATAATATGCATGAGGAGTTATATACTAAAGTAAAATGAAAAGTCCTTAAATATTCAAAGTAGAGCATCCAATAGTGTTCCAGAATTTTATAAGACATCAGATGTGTACAGATCAGAAGGGATATAATTTTGAACACCTAATTTAAATAAGGTGACTTCTTCTTTGGTTTGCACTTTTAGTTTGTGCGTGTTTGAATTACATAGGGATCATGGTTTCAGATACAGGGATGTCGCATCTCCTTCACCAGAGATTGAACAAATTAAATAAATGAATACAAATTTAATTGTCACTGAACCATTTCAATAATAGAGAAAGAGGGGGACTACATTCTAAACTTAACCTACTATAAGTTATATACAATTATACAGTCTCTATTCACATTGAACTATATTACAGAATTATTCTGCACTCGAAGAATTCACAGAGTAGAAAGGTTTGTTAACTAGGCTGGTATACACTTTGTCCTTAAATAGATTTAGTGGCAATTCAGAAGTTCTGTTGGTAATTTGTTAACGATTCTTAAGCCGAACATTTCATAACTATTTGGGGTCAATCCATACGAAGTCAGCCAATTATGAATTTTCTGGTTGCCTGACCATTTTTAAAAAAATTCATTTTTTGTCACATATGACCCCTATATACCAATAGTACAAAACCACAAATATTTTATTTTTACTCGGTTCCGTTTAGAAATGGCGGCCATCTTTCAATCATGGCGGACAGCTATTTTTGCATTTGTAGGTGTTTATGCAAATGCAAATATCTCTGGACTGGGAAGTGATAGAGCCTTGAGGAAAAAACCATTATTCTCAGCAGAGTCTGGGCTACATTTCTGGTCAAATGCATTGGTTAGCTTATTTCACTTTTAAATGGTGAAAAAGGGGGCTAATTCTGAACAAAACTTTTGCAAAATTATGACTTTTCAGGGTGTCACTATCTTACCCTAGAAAGAAATCTCTGGTGTCAGTTTTTTGTAGGAGGTACATATGTACCAGTACTTTCCTGGAAAAAAATACAAAGCCACACATTTGTTTGCTTCTATTATTTAGGACTCTCAGAAAATGAAGATTTTTCCAAATTTGGCCAATTTTAGGCCTAAATATCTCTGGTTGGCAAAATAGGAAAAATCTAATTTTGGGCTCAATTCAAGGTCTATACGACACTAACCTACTGTGAAAATTTCAAGTTTGAGACTCAAGCCAGAATGGAGTTATGTATCAAACAAACTCCTTAAATAATGAGGCTTTGTGTGAACCATATATAAATAAATAATCACCCTAGTCCACAATATTTAATGGTTTTAAGGCCTCATTTACATATTATAAGCCTAATTATAAATCATTAGTAGTAGAGTACACAGATCGCATGCGATCCTTTGTGATCCAGTCGGATATACACAGCAGTGGGTTGCCAGCCGTATTATTCAAAATGTCTCTTTCTTGCTTTTGTAACTTGATGTGTCAGTCTCTTCCATTGATTTTTATCCTGTACCCGATTAAGAATCTCTTTCCATGTAAGATTGGTAGCCCTGGTTATCTCATCATGCCATCTCATCTTCTTTCTTCCTTGTTTTCTGGCTCCTTCTACCATTCCCAGCATTATATCCTTCTCCAAAGAGTCATGTTTTCTCATAACATGCCCGAAATATTCCAGCTTCAGTTTCGTGGCTTTAGCTTCCAGGGAACTGCTAGGCTTTATTCTTCCCAAAATTTCTTCATTTGTTTTTCTATCTGTCCACTTTACATTCAATATTTTTCTCCACACCCACATTTCAAATGAGTCTACTTTTCTTTTTTCCGCAACTCTCATTGTCCAACTCTCACAGCCATACAAAATTATTGGAAAAATCATTGTTTGCATTAATTTGATTTTTGTCTTTACTGATATACCTGTATCTTTTATGAATCTATTGAGGTTGTTTGTGGCTATTTTTCCTAATACTATTCTTCTTTTAATTTCATCTGTACAATATCCTGATTTTGTTATTGTTACTCCTAAATAGTTGACTTTTTCTGCCATCTTAAATTCTTCTCCATTTATTGTAATTTTTTCTTTGTTGTCAGTAGTCATGAATGTCGTTTTCTGTAGATTTAATTTTAAGCCTGCTTTGCTGCTTTCTTTTATTATTCTCATTACTATATCTTCCATTTCTTTGCCACTTCTTGTGATTATGGTGGTATCATCAGCATATCTAAGATTATTGATTCTCCTTCCTCCAATTCTTATGCCTATTTCCATTATATCTGTTTCTGAATTTCTCATTATATACTCCGTGTACATATTAAATATTCTGGGTGACAAAATGCAGCCTTGCCTGACCCCTTTACCTATCGCAAACCAGTTTGTTTCTCCTTCTGTTGATCTAACCTTTGCCTCCTGGTTTTCATACAATGCCTTTATTAGGTCAACTAAATGTGCTGGGATGCCCATCTTTCTCAACGTCCTCCACATGAGCTCGTGATTTACACAATCAAACGCTTTAGAATAATCTAAAAATCCGATGTATATACTTTGTTGGAATTCCTGGGTTTCTTCCATAATCCACCTTAGGTTTGCAATTTGATCCCTTGTACCTCTACCTTTCCTGAACCCTGCTTGTTCAGCGGCTAATTCCTTTTCTATGTATGGTTCCAGTCTTTTATTAATAATTTTAAGGAGAATTTTGCTTATGTGTGGGATTAGTGCAATTGTTCTATTATTTGCACATTCTTTAATGTCACCTTTCTTCGGTAGAGGGATAAACACCGATCGTCTCCAGTCAACTGGCCAATTTTTCTTCCTCCATACAAGATTGCATAGCTGCATTATTTTCCTTATCACTTCGTCCCCCATGTCCTTTACTAATTCTATTGGGATATTATCTACACCAGAAGATTTTCCTTTTTTTATTTGCTTTATAGCCCATTTCACTTCTTCTTCTAGGATCTCTGGTTCATCTTCGTATTTCTCTAGTATCAGTTGTGATTGTATATGTAAATCATTCACATACAAATTCTTTGTGTATTCCTCCCACCTTTTTATAACACCTTCCTTGGTTGTAATTACTTGTCCATACTCATCTTTTACTGTTCCAGCTATTGGTTTAAAATCTTTCGTCATACAACATCGACTGGACGATCCCACAATATTGAACCTCACCTATCTGAGGAGATATCCCATCTATTGGTGAAACACCAAATGTAATCACATGTGATTATGTGAAAAGGTATCTAAATTGTTATGTTAAGGCTCTAAATCGTTATTTAAAATGTCAGTATTAATTAAGGCTGATATTGAGGGTGTTACATATATAGCCTACTATACGATTTTTTCACTTTGTTGTATCAAGCATAATTTCATTCTGGCTTGAGTCTCAAACTTGAAATTTTCACAGTAGCTTAGTGTCGTATAGACCTTGAATTGAGCCTAAAATTAGATTTTTCCTATTTTGCCAACCAGAGATATTTAGGCCTAAAATTGGTCAAATTTGGAAAAATCATTATTTTCTGAGAGTCCTAAATAATGGAAGCAAACAAATGTGTGGCTTTGTATTTTATTCCAGGAAAGTACTGGTACATATGTACCTCCTACAAAAAAACTGACACCCGAGATTTCTTTCCAAGGTAAGATAGTGACACCCTGAAAAGTCATAATATTGCAAAAGTTTTGTTCAGGTTTAGCCCCCTTTTTCGCCATTTAAAAGTGAATTAAGCTAACCAATGCTTTTGACCAGAAATGTAGCCCAGACTCTACTGAGAATAATGCTTTTTTTCTCAAGGCTCTATCACTTCCCAGTCCAGAGATATTTGCATTTGCATAAACACCTACAAATGCAAAAATAGCTGTCCGCCATGATTGAAAGATGGCCGCCATTTCTAAACGGAACCGAGTAAAAATAAAATATTTGTCGTTTTGTACTATTGGTATATAGGGGTGATATCTGACAAAAAATGAATTTTTTTTAAAATGGTCAAGCAACCAGTGTTGGTTGACTTCATATGGATTGACCCGATGACTATGAAATGGTACATTTATTTTAATGCTTTGTCTACTGCATGGTGGTTGGGACGTGATAACTTGCAGCCTGTCAAAACAATTAAGATAGGCACTTTAAAGAAACAGATGGACACTTACCAATGGTGGTGCGTGGTTAGTACAGTGGTGAGCTTGACGCCATGTTTCTTCACAGCATCCACTACTGTCTCTGGTGCTACAGGATCAACTATCGCTGCCTCTTTTGTTGCTTCATCAACAATCTGCAAAAATAAAAATACGCTATATTATTTCTTCACAATCTATAATGTATCTCAGGTAGGTCTACATACAGGCCTACAACATCACCAATAATCCACGTATAATTATGTAACTTATCAGGAATTGACATAGCCATGGGGAAAAAGCTACTCTACTATTAAACAATTCAGAGAGATTCAAAATTGAAAACTGATGTTTCAATGCATTTCACAACCTATCAATATTTACAGAAAACAAGAGTTGCATTTTTCAAACAAAGCTGAAAACAGCAAAATGATTGACAAAATTAAATAAAAATTGTAAAAAAAAAAAAAAAAAAAAAAAAAAATATACTGAACTGCTCATGATGTTTCCTGTCACGGGCTATGATGAACCTGTCTGACAGTCGCATCTGGCCTGTGGGCTGTACTTTTCCCATCGCTGCAATATACAGTTTTAGCATTCTCAGTTTACGGAAGGAGATGCTGGCATTTCTATAGGGATGGCTAAGGTAAAACGAGCTGATTTGTAATGCTAATTGAACTGAATAGGGCCCAGATTTAAAGTTTTAACCTATTTTTTCCCCAGCTTCCTAATTAGAACATTTTAACATATTTTCCCATTTCATGCCCCTTGGTTCTGACTAGGCCTATATAAATTTTATAGAACCTAAAAAGGGCTAAATCATACTGAACTGCCAAAAGGGGCTGGGGAGGACTTTTGCTGAAAAAACTAGGGGCTAAAGAGGACTTTTGCAGAAAAATATGATATGATTTTTAATAGATTTTCCAATTAATGCAAAGGAAAATTAATAGGCCAATGTAAATTTGTGCATTTTAAGAAAAGACAGGGTCCAGCCCTATCTTCTTGACCGTTACTGTTTTAATTCTTACGAAACCAAACAAGGTTAAAAATATGTCCCTAGGTGCAAGGATTATAATTAGGTGCGAAACTAGATGTATATATGAATACATTCTGTAATTCTCATACCTTAAAACACATAATTCATTATAATAAGCAGTGCTTTTTTGTTATTTCCCGTGTAAATGTTGATATTATTGTTGCATGAACTTACGAACAGTAGGCTACTTCTCCACTAGCAAGCCACACCCTGGTAATGGCGCACGCTAATGACATTAACCAATCATGTTTTGTCACATGATGCAAATTTTCCACGAACTCTATGTGAGTTCTCCTCCCCTTTGTTTTGAACAGGATCAAACTTACTTGGGATATACTCTAGTAGTCTATCACATTTCAGATTAAACATTGGTCCACAGTTTAAAATTAAATTTTCTACATAAAACAGATAAAAACACACATATTTCCATTCTCAGAAGAGGAGACATTGTCTTCATGAGTGCTGAGGTATAACTCACCCACTAACTTATAAGTGATATAAATTGTGTCCGCCATAATTTGGTTTGAGAACCAACAAGAATCACATGCTTGGATCTCACAGCTCACCCGCTATGACATCACAGCCCCTGAAATGTGTAGGCTAGATATGTGGCACAGAATGAACATAAGGAAACTCACATGATTAAAAATGATTTCTAATAATTTAGGGTTACCAGATAAACTAACAACACTGTTTCTAACCTAACCTAATCCAAAATCTACCTGTCACTAACCATGATGCTACCTGCCATTAACCTACAGTTATCAAAAGCTAAATAGCAACATGGTGGTCGCCATGTGAAATAAGCTAGCCATTTGGCTGGGATGTTCAGAATCGGTTCAAAGTCTTCTTAGTGTGAAACCTACATAAATTGGTTCCGCTAATCTAGAACTAGGCCTATGCCATCAGGGCCGTCGCGTGGTTTGTTGGCGCCCAGGGCAAGATTTCGTCAGGCGCCCCCCCCCTCCAAACTCAGTCCCACGTGCACCCACATGACATTCCACCTATCTGTAAGGATTCAAACACAAACACACATGCTTAAGGCCCACAGTAGAGTTCATTATTAGGCTATTATTATTAACAGTAGGCCAATACAAGCAAATCCAGCTGCTCAATTTTGAGCAAATATTTATTTTTCATAACTTAGCAAATATAAGTTAAAGTTATTGGTGTCTAATCTTTATTTGTTCAATAAATACATACAACGTAATATACCCAACTATAAAAAATACGTTATGTACATCTAACTTATTTTTAAATTTTTTTGTTTTATTTTTACTGTTGCCACAGCGCCCCATTGGTCGCGGCGCCCGGGGCGATCGCCCCGCCCACTCGACGGCCCTGTATGCCATAAATATTTGTCTGTTAGCTATACATTACCAAGTACATATAGTTATCCTGAAGAGCAGAAAGGACGTGAATCTGCATGTCTGGTGATGATACTACTTCTGGCAAGCTGTGGAACCCTCGAAAACCAACTGCTTTCCACGCAGAAACTGAAAAGCAATTCAATATTAAATTAATTAATGATGGCATATGAAGTCATTTCTCTTGCATTTACAGACAAAAAAGCAAAAAGTTAGGTCTAACATTACAATGGACTAGTAGGTCTAAGACAATTTTAGGTTAGGCTAGGTCAGAATTTAGGTTACACATCTGCCTCTATACAAAACTGTCTCACAAAGATAATTTTTAATTTAATCTCAATAACTTATAAAAAGTGGAATTTTCAATACTAAATTGTAAGCTACCAGTAGGCCTACTTTAAACTAAAAACTATTGTAAATGCTTAAAAAATGAAGTTTTTTCGGAACTGCTGGTTTAAGCTATCGTCACAGTTTGAACATTTTTCATGAAATAATAATGTTGGTTCTCAATACCGTAAGTTAGGCTATATTTAGCTTTCAAAATTTGAACAAGATTATGTAAAGACTGTGCCGGTATTCTAATGTGTGTGAGTACAGGACTATTGGGCTGCGAGCAACCCCCACCAAGTTGCAGACAAACTCTGGTGATCCTATAAGGTGCTTTTCTCAGCAGATTTTCTACTAGATCTAATTAGGCCTGTATACATATTAGTTACCGGTACTATGTTTTCATGAGAATTCAAAATGATCTGAATACTTTACAGATGCCTGTTTTTATACAGTTTTTTGTTATGATAGGCCTAGACCTAAATCTACAATGGTTAAAGATAATTCACAGGATACATTGACTGCACAACCAACAACCAATGAAATGTGCACTCAGTGTAATTATTGAAGTCAATTTGAATGTGTTTTCATCCTTTGAATACGAACTCATTCTGATCCGTATCGGCTTTAAAGTGTAGGCCTTGAGATTCACATTGAATTGAATTGCCGCTTTCATATGGATTTCAATATGGTAAGCATCTTCAAATCGATTTGAATTATCTATGAAAACTTGGTAACTTAGGCCTTTATCTAAATTGGAATCTATGTAAAGCACTAGCACCAGGCAGATCACACCATTGGATAGTCCTTGACCGACACATCAGTACACAAAACAATTTTTCATGAAGTAATACTGATACCGGTACCCATATTTTGCTAAAGATTATGACTTAAGAAACATAAAATTTACTGAGTGAGAGTGATTCAAGTTAGCCATGTTACCTTACTGTAGCAAGAAGATCAATATTATTCTTCCAACCCACCTGTGAAATAAGTGGCTGTCAAAGCCTGTGTAACCCTTGTAGGCAATAAGCGAAAAACGGAATTCAACATTAGGCCTATTACAAATAAATAAGAACAATCAGAACACCCAGATAACCTTCAATGATTAAAAGGAGCTGGTCGTACGGTACGGTACCTTAATTAACTAAGAATAGCTGTTTGAACGACACAATTAATTAGGTAGCACTATAACGTTACAACAGATTTAAAACCTCACCTCGATATTCAAATGACGGTATTAAAGAAAATTTAACCTCACGATCAACTTCACTTCTAAAAGAAGGTTACTGAATGATCTTATTTAGCGTACTTGGTAACCAAAACATAGCTATCGATCTGCTTTATATTAGAGATATTAGATATCGATATATCGATACATCGATATATATCTGCAGTCGCTTGTACTTCGACCGCCAGTCGTTAAATGAATAAAATCAGGTAAACTGATGTAAAAAAGTGCCAGTATGTTTTTGTTTAATCAGTTATGACTGCAATTATGATATACAGAATATGTTTTTTTTTTTTAAATTGATTTCCAAGTTAAGCTCCAGATTTATTCATTAAGCAGGGCTTACGGAAGAAGAAAGGTCTACCATCTCGGCCACCTGGGTCATTTTAACGGTCTAGTTGGATAAGCGCATGTAAATCAATATGTTTTTTGTCATAGCTACCTGTATTTTAATTTCCAAGGCCTTATAAGATCACAGTAAAACAATAGGCTATGTTGTCAAGATAACTGATTTTCATTTTTTTTTTATAAATTCTTTCGAATACGTATATTACCATAAAATAGGCACTAAATTGAGCATTACTCCGAAACAGGTCAACCGATTTTATCCATTATGAATAGACGTCTTCCCATGGGCATTATAAATGTGTATACCAAGTTTCATAAAAATCCGGTAAAGCGTATTTTAGTTACCGCGTCTTTAAAATATACACTAAATTGGGTTTTACTCCGGTACCGGTCTACCGATTTGGTCCAATATCAGTAGACGTCTTTCCACGTACATTATAAATGGGTATACAAAATTTCAGGAAAATCCAATACAGCATATTTGAGTTATCGCGACTTCTTATATATTAACATAAAAACACTAAATTGGGCATTATTCCGGTACTGGCCAACCGATTTGGTCCAATATCAATAAACGTCTTCCCATGGACATTATAAATGCGTATACGAAGTTTCATAAATATCCGATAAAGCGTATTTGAGTTATTGCGCCTTTAAAGTAGACACTAAATTGGGTTTTACTCCGGTACCGGTCAACAGATTAGGTTCAAATTCAATAGGGTACTTCTCATGGACGTCATAAATGGGTATACAAAGTTTCATGGAAATCCGATACAGCGATTTCTATTAGAAAGGCGCCATAATCTATTAAAATAGGCACTAAATTGGGCATTACTCCGGTACCGGTGAACCGATTTGGTTCAATATCAATAGGGTTCTTCCCATGGACATTATAAATGTGTTTTCCAAGTTTCATGAAAATCCGAAAAAGCGTATTTGAGTTATGGTGCGTACAGACACACGGACAGACGGACAGACAGACGGACAGACATTTTTTCGTCCACCACACAATCTCATAAAGTACCATACTGACACTTAATAATGCGTGTGAATGGAAAACCGGGCACTTTCTCAGGTGGAAGGTGGAACATAATTACAAATTACAAATAATCCGAAAAATAACTTTCGCAAAAGAATTCGCAATTCAAATTGCAAAAAGAACATGATACTGAAAAAAAATGTTGGAACATCTTTTTATAAAAATAAGATGGCAGAATTTAATGTAGGATTTTACCATCCAGGATATAAATCACAAGTATTTACCGAAAGCGTTTACCCATATGCCACATATTTCTGAGTTGGAGTGAAAAGGAACCTGAAAATTTCCATAATGGAACTTAAACTTTGCAAATATCCAAAATGCTTACCCAATGTAGTAATCATTCCTTTCATTAACAAGATGAAGAAAATGAACAATGAACAAATTTCCATCTCTAATATGATGCGCATTCAAACGAGAACAGAGCCCCAAGCTGTTCTACATTCTAAATCTAAAAGAGTTTGAACAAGCACAATTTTCTTCAATGGCCTCCAATGACATTTGTAGTTAGCAACGGACTTTCCTCTAATTAAAGCATAATGGCATCGCTGAAAGGAACTATAATTTGCAGATTAACAGCTAATGATGATGTAGTAAGATTATGTACTGTAGTGGTGTAGAATAATTATCTTTCTGGAAAATGTTTGATTGTATATTATTTTTAATAGTAGTAAAATAACTTTTTATTTTGTGAAACACCTTTTTTATAGAACGAAAACTAAATAGCAAGTTCGAACCTGTAATTTCATTAATTTTCCATTCAGTTGCTTCTAAACACTTTAGAGCATGCAACACTTTATATCTAAAAGCAAACAATTTCACTGAAATAATAACTTCACATCCATAGACCGTACACACGATTACCATTCTCACAGCTATTAATAGTGTCCAGTAATACTACAAATTTCATTGGTGTAACTAAATTAAACTTGTACTATAGAAATATCGAATATCCCTTGAAAATGATAAGACATAGCCTACTTAGAAGTAATAGTGTTTTCAATAATAGACCCATATCCCTACCATGCGGTCATTTTCCTTTGAAAAAATTACATTAAATTCGAAATTGTCTTATATAGGGCTTAACTGAACGTACCTTCAGATATATCCCGACCTAAGCACTCCTAAGGAATTCAATGGCACTAATAGCTCAAAATTGTAATACCTCTGACGTAATTTTGTCCGTAATGCTGTCGTAGATAAGATCACCTCGTAATAGGTTAAAAGGAAATCTCTCAGTAGCGAAAGAGCATTAGAATAAGAACACAGGACCCTTTTTCCCTGTAGGCACATTTAATTTCGACTATTTTATAATAATTATCTGTACACTTTAAACCCGTAATTACGTTATTTTAAAGCACGTTACAAGAAAATGAAGAATTTATAACGCGAATTATTTGCAAGGGTCTAGGCATTACAAAGGGGGAACTGATACCTTAAATGGGATATCAAAACACGAGTTTGTAATAGATAAAAGTCTATCGTTTAAAAGCTTGAATCATTCTTATATTGAAATGAACTGTTATACCTGTAGGTTCAGTTGCCGTGACATTTCACGATCTCAACACACATTATCAATCTTAAACGGAGAGGTAAAACAACGCAACTGAGGGCCAGAAAGAGGACTTATTTTGTATACTAAAAATATGAAGCTCTCCAGTGTCGAGTCATGCAGACTCATCTTATGGAGTCATGAATCAGTACACAGTGACTATTAGGTTTTCATTGAAAGCAAAAAAATGTATACTTTTTTACAAGAAAATACGTGTTTCACTTTGTCCCTCTACAATCCTAATCTGGGCCCCTAATCGCTGAGGACTATATGACTTATAATATAGAAATATATGAATCAGTACATACACAATGACTATCAGCTTTTCATTGAAAGCAAAAAATGTATACTTTTTGACAAGAAAATACTTTTTCACTTTGTCCCCCTACAATCGTAATCTGGGCCCCTAATCGCTGAGGACTATATGACTTATAATATAGAAATATATGAATCAGTACATACACAATGACTTTCAGCTTTTCATTGAAAGCAAAAAATGTATACTTTTTGACAAGAAAATACTTTTTCACTTTGTCCCCCTACAATCGTAATCTGGGCCCCTAATCGCTGAGGACTATATGACTTATAATATAGAAATATATGAATCAGTACATACACAATGACTTTCAGCTTTTCATTGAAAGCAAAAAATGTATACTTTTTGACAAGAAAATACTTTTTCACTTTGTCCCCCTACAATCGTAATCTGGGCCCCTAATCGCTGAGGACTATATGACTTATAATATAGAAATATATGAATCAGTACATACACAATGACTATCAGCTTTTCATTGAAAGCAAAAAATGTATACTTTTTGACAAGAAAATACGTTTTTCACTTTGTCCCCCTACAATCGTAATCTGGGCCCCTAATCGCTGAGGACTATGTGACTTATAATATAGGAATTTTAAAAAAGCCACGTGATACTACAGCACTGCTATGTTATAAACTTATCGAACAAGGAAGGAATTTTGATTGTAGTAGTCACAGGGGCGGCGCCAAGGGGGACCTGGGTGCGTGACCCAAAAAATGCTGGCCCACCCTCAGCTATATATAGACCTAACATTTATGATAAAATATTAGAGAATACAATTAAAAAAACTGAAGATGAATTCAATAATTGAAGTCAGTTCTCGCTTTTAAAACTTCTGTGATTTATCTGTGTACTTTAAAAAAATTACCGCAACAGAGCCATTTGTTATTTCAGAACACGCAAAACACGCAAAACACTGGAGTTTGCGTCTAGTTCTAGCAACACCCCACAATATTAGGCCTACAATAGCTTGGTGGGCCCGTCACAGAATTCTGGTCTCTCAGATTAAATGCCAATTTATGAAAAACAAATAAAAAATAAACAGAGGCATCTGCTAATTCACGTTCATTTCCCCTAGGCAATTGTTTAATCCGACTGTTCTACCTTCAATAAAGTTTGTTCTTACTTCACCCATGTTTCTTTTTTTTTTTTTATCTTACTTCACCCACTTCATAATTTTATTAACGTTATTCTGAACACCGCTTCTTTCTCTCTCTCTCTCTTTCAACCTACTTTTCGATTTTTTGATCATGATTGATATATTTCAGCGATGCTCTTCTTACCCAGTTTGCTTTGGCAACCGAACTAGGCCATCTTAAATTAATTTCACAATTGAGAACGGTCTACACGGAAACACCAGTTCAAATATTATATTAAATTATTATTTTTTAATAATTCAAAGTGAACTGGCGAATTTGAGCACTCATGATGACTTTACCCTTTAAACAACCTTGTCAATTATTTCTGTCTTCCTACGTAAATTAAGTGTCTGCAAAGTTTCTTGTATCTATTAACAGGGAGGTGCTAATATGGAAATAAGGAGAGCAGAGAGTACGACAGGAAAGTCACGTTATATGTTGTAACATGGTTACGATCATACAGAGCACGGGGCCTTCGTGTTTTATAATGGCAAACTCCACCAGAATACTGATGATGTGACATTTTGTTACTCCCTCTCTCTACATACCAATTATTTAAATTTGAATAATTCACCCCTCTCCACTTGTTTCGGAAACAGTTACATTACCTTCGTGTTGTGTCCTTGTTCCATGGTTGAGGGAAATAATAAATTCTGTCCTAGCCAAAAATAATTTCAGCTTTTGCATTACTAGTTAACATCAGCATATGCATTTCGGATAGTCAAATATATGCAGAAGTGTGGAATCTAATTTTTTAAATGAAAAGGTGAGCTGCGTTGGAATATCGCATTTCTAGCTGACACAATGCGACTTCGATAAACAAGGTGCTAATAAATGGTGTTCAGAATAGGCCTTACTGCATTTCCGCTGGCATAAAGCATCTTCGATGAACACGGTGTTACTGAGAATAAACATAATGGTTCTTTCTTTCTTTCTTTCTTTCTTTCTTTCTTTCTTTCTTTATCTTAGTTTTACCTCTCCCTTTTAGGATTTAAGCAACCCAAGCCGCCCGGGCCTTACAGGCAGCGACCTGTCACATACATACTTTCTTGCCCAGACAAGGACATGGAGGACCTTCCCGGATGAGTGATCAGCCCAATGCTGGGGCCACCTTCGAGACAACACGAACACATAGGACGAGATATACCATTCACACACACACTCACTCCAAACAAGGCGAGGATGGGATGAAGATTATAATGACGGCCAGATGATATCTGGGGACCACAAGAGCCTAAAGTTACCCGACATTTGTCTTACAGGTGAGGAAAAACCCCAGAAAAAAAACCCCATCTAGGTAACTTGTCCAACCAGGAATCGAACCCGGGCCCGCTACGCCAACAACATAATAGTTAACAATAATAATTGTTATACTATTAACATTAATCTTCAAACCTTGTATAGAAAGTGGAACAAAACCATAGTAACAGTACCTGACAATGGAATCAATGTTTCGCGTAGGCATTATTACTTATGAGTAGGGGGCGGATTTCTATGACATGTCATATTTTTCCCCTTTGCATTATTTCAGGTTTCCGACTAATTTAAACCTGATTCCATGCATCCTGGTGAAAATGGAACGGCTTTTATTGTGCATATAACTGCATATTTAGGAAATTTTCAACTATTGTAGCATATTTAGTATGAATATGCATATTTTTGTCATGTTTTTACATATTTATATGCATTTTGGGGTACGCCGTAGCGTAGTGGTTGAGGCGCTGCGCTACAAACCGGAAGGTCGCGGGTTCGATTCCCGATGAGGTCGTTGAGATTTTTCAATTGGCCTAATCCTTCTGGTGGTACTATGGCCCTGGGGTCGACTCAGCCTCCAACAGAAATGAGTACCAGGAGCAATCCTGGGGGTAAAGGCGGCCGGTGCGTAAGGCTGACAACCTTACCACCTCCATGTGCCGAATGTCCAAAATCTGGGAGCCTCAACCTCCTGGAACCCTCTGGGCCTCCATGGCCTGTATAGGGATCACTTTACCTTTTTTTTATATGCATTTTAAAGAAATTTTGATGTTTCATATCATATTTTGTAAATTTTGCATTAGGGTCTATAGTGAAACTTTTGAGAATTTATATATATTTTAAATAATTAACATTATATTTTAAAAAATGAATTGTAATGAAACTTTTAAAAAATATACACAATGTGTAAATGGTAAAGTCATATTTTAAATTTTATTGGTCATATTTTAATGTTTTATTAGGTCATAAATGCATGTATGTATCCTATTTTTAGGTAATAGAAATCCGCCCCTACTTATGAGTACCACTAGGACCCGGGATCGAATCACGGTGGATTCATGTGGAATTTGTGGTGTTCAAAATGGGGGCTGGGCAGGTTCTTTCGGGGTGCTCATGTTTCCCCTGCCATACATCATTCTACCGTTGCTCCATTCCATCATAATATGACTTAGTTTGGAACGAAGGAATTATTATAATTACTTATGGGGAAGTATACCTTGTTAAATTGTGAAGATTTTCTCTATATTAAATTTACGCCCTTTACTTTCTTCATGAACTGAATATTTTAAAATTCACGACTCATGTAGACCTGACTGAAAACAGGCTAGTGTTAATACATAATAATAATAATAATAATAATAATAATAATAATATTATTATTAGTAATAATAATAATAAATTACAATAATAACCAACAATAATAGGCCTACACAGTTTTGGTCTTAAATGTGAGTTCTAAGTTCTAGCAGAAACCTAAAAAGAATCAACGTAAAGTGAAATAAAATCAGGAAAACTGATGTAACAAAGTGCCAGAATGCTTTTGTTTAATCAGTGATAAATGCAATTATGATATGCAGAAAAGAAGTAATTTATGTAATCTATCTTTGAGTTAAGCTCCAGATCGACTCATTAAGCAGGGCTTGCGGAAGAACAAAAGTCCAAAGTTTGATACTTAATCTTAATTCATACTCGTATATACTGATATAAAAAAATCTTAAAATATGCCCATTTCACAAAATGCACTGGCAAAGAACTCCGCTTAATGTACGTAGGCCTAATTATTCCACAGTAATATACCTTCTGTATATAACAGTATTCATATAGTACTCATTTCAACATGATCAACGAAATGAACAAATATCTGACTACTTTGGAATCAAACCCTCAATGATTAGTAACGCGGCATTATAGTAAAGTCATGATTTCCCACTAAAAAAGCATGTGACCTTTAATTAGTCGTTACTCCGGTACCGGACAACCGATTTGTTCCGAAAAAAATAGGCTTCTTCACATGGACATTATATATGCGTATCCCAAGTTTCATGAAAATCCGATAAAGCTTATTTGAGTTATCGCGCGTACTGGCACACGGACGGACAGACAGACGGACAGACACTTCCCCGTCCCGCACACAATCCTATAAAGTACCATACTGACACTTAATGACATAAAAATAAATAGATCTCAATACATGCGGTTATTCTAAGTAAAATGTCCCTATAGAGGCCGTGAAGGCCCTTAGGGATCCAGGAGGTTGAGGCTCCAAGAGTTTTAGAAATTCGGAATCATGAAGGTGGTAAAGTTTTCAGCCTTACGCAGCGGCCGCCTTTACCCCGGGACTGTTATTGGTACTCATATCCGTTAGAGACTGAGTCGACTCCAGAGTAATAGCGCCACCAGAAGGATAGGCCTTGGCCAATTAAAAAATCCAACGTGCAGTTCTTGTACAAAATTTAAACAATATCGACAATTTTTATAATTTAAAGAGCTAACTACAAATTTTGGGGAAAACCTCACAGAGATATTTATTGGATGAAACAGACTGACATAGACTACTAATTACGAATGCACCTGATATGTAAATAGTCGATAGGGCCCTAGCTTTCTATTCCGAAGTTCGCTCAGATTATGTGTGCTAAAATACGACAGACTCACATCCATAGATTTATAGGCATGTAAAAGAACTCCTGCGAGACAAAATGTCGGTTCACCGATACTGATCACAGGTCTAAATATGAGCAGGGCCGTAGCTAGGCGGTGGCGAGATGGATCCCCGCCAAGGGTGCAGGTATAAAGAGGGCGCAAAATTAACCATGAAAGATACCACCTTTTTAGGCAATTTATCAAGCAATAAAAATTCTATATTTTATTAATTAATTAATTTTTAAGTAGTTCAATCGTCTGAAAATAAGGTTTTAGTACCTTGAAAGTTCAACACTTAGTTCATTTTCAAATTGAGGTTTAGGTTTTCTTTGGTAATAACAGTGTTTTTATGTTAAAACAAACAATTTTACAGAAATTTAATAAAAATGTTCAGGCCCCCTAGTAATGGAGGGCGCAGATTTGTCAGACTCGCCAAGGGCGCAGAAGGACCTTGCTACGGCCCTGAATATGAGTAAACACCTATCGTTTAATAATCATAAGCAACAATTACTCACAGGCCTAATATATGTATGTAAAACGGATAGATGGCAATTCATATTAATATATGTTTCAAATGGCTGGGCTACTACTAGTACTTTTGAAAAATATATTAGTTTACAATCTACCTAGACCAATCATTGAGGTTGCAGATAATTTTCTAGCGAGTGGACTTCGTGTAAATTATACAATATCAAGAACAGGCCTTTGTATGATTCAAAGCTGTGCATTAGCTATAATTTGTTATCGATGGCTACGAACTGAACGGATATAATCAAAGCATTTGCAATTGATTCCAGCCATCGCTGCTCCTTTGATGTTCAACAAATTTATGAGTATTATGCATCATAGTTTGGGTGCATTGTGCAACATACTGTTTTATCTGGTTCGCATTCTAACGACGGGATAGGAGATCGCATAATATGTTTCACACCCAACATGAATATAAAACAGAGGGTCCATCACATTCATGTCGCAACATATGCTCCATATTGACGTCATATCAAACGATGTTTGGAATGTTTTGTTGTTCCAGTTGGTAAATAACTCATTTCGTACGATTTTATTATTTTCACACCAATCTGTTATACCCATTTCCCCAGTCCACTAGCAAAATGGTCTGACGAAAATTACAACTACATGGTTTAAATATTTATCATCTTTGAATTATTTTAAAAATCTGGTTAAAAAGGTATTTATATATAGCTAATGCGGACATCGTCCTTTCGATTGTAATAATATCATTATTCCTAAAGTACAAATAATAATTAATAATTATTTTAAAAAATTGGGTTAAAATATTAAGATAAATTTTTATACCAATGCAATGCATATTTAAAAATTGAAATAAACGTTGCATGTCTTAATATAAAATTGCTGAACAAATTAACAAACACCAACAATCACATTATAGTATCCATTGATTCTACAGTATTTCCCGTTCTAGATTATTTACTTGCCACTTTATTTTAATAAACTATTCTATATTATAAATAACGTATTATTGTATTAGTATATACGAGTAAGTAGTAATGAAATCATACGTAATATAAGATAATATTTATTTTTAAATTTTATTAATAACAAACCATTCTTGACTAGAATTAAGTTTTCATTGCTATATTGAATTTACTTTAAGTACTATGTTATATTCACCTGTTGGCACATTCCATGCCTAAGGTGGAAACTATGAAGCTTTGTTTAAACGTTTAGTACATACCATATTATTTCAAGATAATAATGCAAGAATGCTACCGACTGATTTGTTATTGTGTTATAACTGTTAGTGAATGTTTGTACATGACGCATAACTTATAGAATATGCAATTTATTGCTTGATAGCTGAAATGTGACAACATTGTTTAGTGTATCCTGCTATAGGCCTTGGTCATTAATGTTATGTTAGTTTTCTGCGGCAGTATCGAGAATATTATACTGTGTGTGCTACAGATTAGGCTACACTAAGATACTTCGTTATTTTAAAGTTTCTTATACATTCAATACTTCCTGCAGCTAATGCCATGTGTTCTATAAGAAAGTTCGAAGTACTTAGGCTTGCCAGACGTCCAGGTTTGACCGGGACAGTCCTGGTTTTGAGACAAAATCCCGGTGTCCCGGCCGGTTTACTTCACGTCCCGGTAAAAATTAAATTTGATTTTCTAAATGACCAAAAAGTCTAAAAAGAAGTCCTAGCCAATGAAATGTACATGTAAATATTGTTCAAATTTTTATTCCTCATTCAAAGTGTTTCTTCTTACTTAAGTAACTTTTAAATATTAACCTGTTAGAAATAAAATGTTTAAATTTATATGCTTATGTCATTTATTATTACCCCTGGATTAGGTTCCTAATCAGTAACCATTTATTCATAGCATTGAGAATAAACTGCCCTCTAAAACACTCTAAAAACCCGCCAAGGCTGTGCACCCTTGAATACCCGCGAAGCTGGGGGGCATTCCGGTGTCCCGGTTGAACATTTCAGAAATCTGGCAAGCCTACTTATACACAGTGCTCGAGTAGTCTGTTGCAGTGATGAGTGAAAAATACAAAAGATCCCAAGTGTCAAGTGTAATATTTTTCAGGAGAAAAAAAAACTTCAAAGAAATCAAAATAATCTCTTTTGCAGCGAGCAGACAACACTGTCGTTATTCGTAAGAAACATCTTCGTTTTATTTTAAATTTGAAAAGACATCAAGCCTATGAACGTGGCGTTAAAACATAGGATTAATCATAGGAAGTAATTGTGATTTTATTTAAGGCTCGAGGAAAATTACGTGTAAACGTTTTCTTCGTCTTGGTTTATATTTCGAATATTTTAGAAGAATCTTAAGGAATTCTCGTATTGTAAACTTTCTAACTGATTGGAACTGAGCGGATTCAACAGAGGAACCGCAAGTCTGGGGTAGATGTTATTTCTTACACCAAACAACTGTGGATGCAAGGAGACTTAGTACAATTTGGAATAAACTAAACATATTTTCCTAAGGAAGGAGACAGTCTAGAACCATTCCAAAAGTCAATTCTGTAAACGACATCTTCCCTTTTCGACTTAGGTGTCATAAATTCCAAAACTTCTTGAAGCATTAGATTAGATATACAGAAACAAAAACGACAAGACTGGCATTTTTAGAAATTGTTAACGGATGGCCAAGCTCAGCGGAAATAGAAGTTCTGCTACCTTTCTTCCTTCTCGTATAACTTACTTTGTTTTCCTTTCCAGTAAAACTTCTTTCTGCCTCTCCACGTTACGGGAGATGGATGAAAGAAAGAAATAAAAAACTGTCTAATAGCACTTTCTAGCCCTTTCTTTCCTGTCTAACAAGTTCAGAGGATACTTTGATAGATTTTCTTGAGAGAATCTACTGTTTGTCCGGGACATTTGTGTGTCTGACGCCAGGAAATATCTCTTGACCGCTTGCATGGTGTTGCAGACAAATGCAATTCTTTACATCTGAAGAGAAAGGCTATAAATATGACAATACAGATAAGAGGATGTTATGTGGGCGTTGTTGTGTGTATCTACAAAATAACATTTTCCAACTACATCTTGTTCAATAATATTTCATAAAAATGAAGGTAGAAAGAATCAGTTATATTTGAGACTAGTGTATTTTGTTTCATGAAAGATCAATTCTAATTCAGAAGGTAGTGATATGAATACATTTGAATCTGCAGGAGCAATAGATTATTTCTTGCAGTATTCATGGATCGCATACAAAAAGTCCATGGATTGGCGTTCAGACTTGATTCTAAATTACAAATTATGTCTTCTCAATAAATTGGCAAATCTGAAGTTATGTTTGCTTGAATGATGACGGTACTGCAATACCGCATAATTAAAACAGTACTTTTTTTAACATTTACAAAATATGAAATAAAACAACAGCGGTTTCTGAGATATAAACGGGAAGAATTATTATTTGTTTGGTATAATACTTGGCCTACTTAGTTTATCATTTATATATGAAGGGTCAGGGGAAAAAAGCAGGAGAGTCAATGTTTTTACAAACTGAGAAAAAGCGATTTTAATGTTCAAATTGTTATGACATCAATGTATCTACACATAAAATAATTATGATTTCTGAAAAATGAAGTCTTGGATTCAGGAAATGTGGAATCATAGCTGTTGGCAACCAGTTTGTTCCCATAAAGATGTAATTCCACGAAACCCTGTCAAAGGTACCTTTTGAAGTGGAAAAAAGCAGGTAAGTCAAGTGGAACAGACTCACATCACTTAGACATTGGGCAGCTGACTGAAGAATTTGACAGCATGAGGACTACAAAACTTCATAAGATTTTGTATATCTTTAAATTTTTTTCTTGAAATCGGCAGGAGACCTAGAATAAAGAAAGAAAATATCTGATAAATTGTGATAAACTATTGCAGGAGACAATTTAATTTTTAAAAAGCTACACATACCATTAATAGCTGGAATTGGAAGTTCAAATAGCCCATCCTCCAATGGTTGGCCTTGTCGAGGTGCCCTTATAATCCCAGTTCACATCCCTCCATAGTATGTCGTGCGATATTGCAGCATACGGCTGTGGTTGGATGCAGAAGATATTACTTTAATAGGCTGTGTTTTGAAAGGGCACTTTGCAGCGTACTTTGAGTCCAACATTGTCTTCCAGTCTAGCACCATTTGTTGGGTAACGCTGACCACAGTGAAAGGGGATGGTTTACATCTTGATGCTTTCACCATTTCTTTGAAATCCTCAGGTGTTTCCATCAATGCTTTTAGATTCCATAAACCTACGTTTTTATCGCACTCCAAGTACGAATGGCCGCGGATACGGAAGGTCAGTGTGATTTTCTTGAGGCCAGCAATTTGATTGCTTGTTATATAATTAATGAAGCCAGTTGAGACACCATTGACTCGCCTGCTTCTTTCCTCTTTGCGCTTGACTTCCCTAGTTCTTTCCCCTTACAGTGAAACTTTGACTGCTAATTTCTCCCGACTGGTCTGCTTTTTTTCCGCTTTCGACCTTTCAGCTGATGGGTATGATGAATCTGAAGCAAACTGTAACGATATCTCCATTTTTTTAAAAAAGTGACTTACCTGGTTTTTTCCCCCGACCCTTCATATAATACGCTGCATATAAAATGCACATATACAGTAGGAAATAACAAGAATATTTGATTGCAAAAGATTTTAAGATAGAGCAGCAAGTTTAAATCTTTAAAATTAACACGAACACACATCCAGTCAGACATATGCACACATTCACAAACACAAAATTATACATATACACTGGATTGACACATTTATACACTTACATACGCTTCACACAATTATGTATATAATATAATATACTAACATACATATATATACGTACATACACACACTTCAGACAATTGCATGTATATATATTATATATTATATATTAACATACACGGCTATACATTTACATACAATCACACACTAACATTCACCCACGCTTATAGACATTTACATACTTAAACACACGCGCACACACACTTATAAATCGACTAAGCTTGACCATCCTCGGGTAAAGGTACGGATCGGCTTTGGTCGACTTATACAAGACACATAATTTGTACATGCACTTTCAATTAAATCCACTTAGGCTTTATTCAACATTTATACATGTACACACAGACAAACACACATTTACATGCACACATTTGAACACAGAATTACACACACACTCTAAGCACACACCACAAAAGCACATATACGCTTAAACAGAATAATAACGGTCGCGATTCCAAACGCCAAAAACTGACAAAACAATGGGTTAACTGGATTCTCGACTGTTTGAAGAAATAATAAAATCAGGTAAACTAATGTAACAAAGTACCAGACAGTTTTGTTTAATCAGTGAAAATTGCAATTTGATATACAGAAAAGTTTTATTTTTTATCGATTTCCAAGTTAAGCTCCATTGCGATTCATTAAGCAAGGCTTACGGAAGAACAAATGTCTAGTTTGATAAGTATATGTGAAGTAGTATGTGGGTAGTGTTATTTGTCAAAGCTTCCAAAGCCGTATTGCAATATTGTAACTTCCAAAGCCGTATATGAACTCTGTAAAACAATATGTTGTCATGAGAAACGATTTTCATTTTGATAAATTCTTTATAATATATTACCATACAATAGGCACTAAATTGGGCAACCCTCTGGTACCGGTCAACCGATTTGGTTCAATATTGATAGGCTTTTTCCCATGGACGATATAAATCCGTATACAAAGTTTCATGAAAATCCAATAAAGCATATCTGAATTATCGCGCGTACAGGCGTACAGACAGACAGACATTTTCCCGTCCCCCACACAATCTCATAAAGTACCATTATGGCACTTAATAATTAAAACTCTCTCCTTTAGCACAAAAGCCGATAAGGCTACACCACAATATGAAATGAAGTCTGATAACTGTGTGTGTTCTGGGTGTTGTTATCTGTATAAGCGTAGGATTAATGAAGTTTCAGTAATTTTCCATTAAGTCATTACAAGGTCTTGTGTCATATGCACTATTTATTATCAGCCTAACATTATTTTGCCAGTTTCTTAGTCTAACCATAGGCAATGCCCGTCTTCGCTGCTCACTGAAGTTCATATTTTGCAATGTTTGATTTTTTAATACATAAAAACAATAAGTAAAACAATAAAGTAACGAGAAATGGAAGTGAATTATCATTAAGGGGTATAAATGCTCATGAAATATGTTTTAAAGTACGAACATTCAGTAACTATAATTAATTGTTTTAATAGCACGCAATTTTTGCGGATTGTAGCAAAACTAGCAAAACTTATGCGTGGGACTTACAGCTCTATGCCGTTAATCTCACGCCTCTAATGAGACCTATTTAACAATTCCAAGTTCCACTCTGTTTAAGGCCACCAGTCATGAAGCGACACTAGCAGAGAAGGGAACAGGGCAGGAAATTGATGGGTGTGGGAAAAATAATAGTTACCCATACATAGAATAACAAACTATTCCGCTTAAGTTATACGTCCGGAAATATTGATGACAATCAACAATTAGGCCTAACGTTCAGCATTTATCTCATGCACCTTCCTGTTCAAGCATTTATGAAATACTAACATGTTACCGGTCCTTCGTACAGATGAAAACGTACTTTGCCCTCTGTTTAGCCTTACATTACGAGGAAGTAACCGTACTTCGTTTTTTACTCCTGACGTCTTCCGGAGTTTGAGAATGATGCCTGCCTGCATGTAATTATGCAAGCCAGTTTATTTGTTATTTGTACAGCTTGACATATGTGTGTTTGCATATATCAAATATTTAATCAAATGCCACAGCAATATCGTGTGCACAAAAATAAGAAAATAATAGGATCGAGAACATCAAGTGCACTAAAAACGAAGTAGGCCTACTGTTAGTTCTTGGTGATGTAAATGTAAAAACAGTTCAAAATAATTTTTCATCTGTACGAAGGACGAATAAACAACAACAACAACAACAAAATAATAACCGACAAAAACCACATTGCTCTTAATGAATGTAGTGAAATGTAACTAAAAATTATGTTTGAAACAAAGAGAGCAATATATTTAGATCAGTGTTAGTTCACCTTTCATAGGATTGTTTATACCCGAGACAAGCTAAGAATGAACCTGAAGTTAACAAAAACCAGTATGTCTGTCTCTTTCTTATGTCGTACGAGTAATGAGCTAGAGTAAGACAGGCATACTGATTTTTGTTTACGTCCGATTTCCTTGTTAGAATGGCCAGATTTTAGTTATTAACCGTCGTAGCGAACTTAAATCACAAGCAGGGTGCCATTGTACGCTGTATGACGACAGATACAGCCAGTACTGTACTTAAGTAACATCACGAACTGTAGTCCACCTCTCTTACATAAACAAAACTATTACGGTTGCTAAACTAGTACTAGGCCTATCTTTGAATTGGCCTGTATTTTTTAACCAAAACATGTAACCAGTTCAGATCATTCAGCTATCCATTAGATGAAAACCATTGGTTAAGAGTAAAAAAAAATGTTGAATACGATAGAATATATTTAGTGCACTTCACAATTAAAATTCCATTACAGGAATATGTAAATGCAGTAAGAGATCAATGGAAATCGGCATGCTAACCATGTGCTCCCAACACTAAATCTGCCATTAAAATCGGCCTTGTCCCTGCCATGAACGTAGCGCTATGGGATTTAGTTTAACTTACGTTTAGTAAAAGATCAAACCTAGTGCATTTAAATGGAAACTACCAAGGTAAATTATTACACCTAAAAATACCCTAGGCCTGTAGTGTTTTGCCCTTTTGTACATAATAGGCCTATGATTAGTTATTTGACGTATCTTGTAATCGACTTGAAGTACAGAGGTAGAGTATAGTTTGCTTATGAACTAAACGCACAATCTTGTATTTGCATTTGCCTTGTTTGTCAGTGGAAACTGATTCACAGTGCATGACATTTCAATGTCATTCAAGATTACTTATGTTATGTAAGAACAACCATTACTGAAGACAAACGTGATTTCATATTGTTCGCTTCCCTTTTTCTAGTTTTAGGCCTATCATTTAAAATATACAGGCGCTCACTAAGCAGCAGTAACGTTGTGGATTTACTAGGATGAGGTGGTTTCAAACCTCGGTGTTTGGAATTTATCATTCTATTATTACTAGGGTTCGGATGTTTATAACCTAAAAAAATTGGAAAATATGACTGGAATTATGCTCTTATAAATGACTAAATATGACGCAAAAATCATAAATATCACCTAATAAAATAATGTATTAAAGAAAATTTCCAATTTATAACGTTTAAAGACACTAAACTCTTACATCACGTGAATTCAATCAGATAATCACTTTTTTAACAATTTTTGTAATTTACAGTTTTACTTCTAATGAACTTATATTTTTAAATAATTTCTCCTGTTTGCTCGCTTCATGAGCTCCAAAGACTCGTAATACTTTGTAGACCTTGCGTGTCCCTATAAAAGGTGAACAATTGCATTAATTTTACATTTTAAGATACCTATTAATTTGGCATAAACGTTAAATTAATGATATAAATTTCAAATTTAATTCGACCATGTAGTACATACACTGTATAATTGTGCTCCTTTACCGAATTTATATAATAAATATGACGTTAAATTACAAATATGGCTAAAATATGACCAAGACCACAAAAATGATCAGACTTTGTATTAAAATAAAAACGGTCCGATTAGGATAACAAGCGTGCAATTCTTGTTTAATTTGTGTTTCCGGCGAGAACGGAGGTCAGGATAAAAATATGACATGTCATAAACATCCAAACTCTAATTATTACAAATGCCAGATTGGGATTTCTTTTGTAAGATGGTACAAAGTAATTTTGTTGAAGAACCTATTATCTAAAATAGGCCTGAATATAAAAAAGAATAAGTTAACCGATATAAATATTATAACATTACCTTGAAACAGCGTGCATAACCATAGGCAATTGTTAAGATCACATTAATAAAAAAAGGCATATTTTCCATTTTGTCAAGCAAGAGCTGTCGAATGAAAGAGAAGATACATTTGTAAATTTCCTGAGAATGTTGAAACATTATTTTGTTCAAGGTTCCTTGATTTTGAAAACAATGGACAAATTTGAAAGCTAACATCGAGGATCAAAGCTGATTCATTTCTTCCAAACAGACCAAACGAGCACAACTTTTTCAGACTTCTTTCAAATGACAAGTTTCCCCAGCTGAGAGATTTTGATCTTCAGGTTTGGAAACGCATAGACCTACCGTTGTGAAAGTGCATTTTCGAATAAGGAATTTATAAAAAATAGGCACAGGACTTGCCTCAATAACTGTTCACTGTTATACTAATTGAGATTGTGAACCATCTCGCAGGTCAGCTGACTTGAAGCCTTCATATTGAAATCTACTTGAAATTTTGGCGACTCAAACGATTTTTCATAACAAGATCTCATGCACAGTAATTGCAATAATTTAACGACCCGGAAATTGATATTGTCATACTAAATTACACGGTATTAATACGTGTAGATGGGAAAGACCCCATCATCAGCGTAATACCATGATTCTCCAACCAAACCAGTAGCTACTTTATCATATTCTGTAGATGTTACAACATCAAAAAAAAAGAAATAATCAAAATACTCCAAAAATCATGCTATGAGTTGGAACGAGTTTTGGCCAATATACCAGTCAACTCTCAGGAGGACTGATACGTAGTCCGTTGTCCAACGTAACTATTCTGTTCTGCTAACATTTTAACTCTACCATTGTAGTGTTATGATCAGGCTTTAAAACTTAGTGCCCGAACCCACAGAGGGAGATGATTCCGGTTACCAACAACCTGAGTATAGGGGGTGGGGGCGATTGCGTAGGCTGATAAGACAGTCATTGCTAGTAGTACTGAGAAGTCAATGCGCTCATGGTACGGTGCCTCTCAAATTGGTCAACAGTGTACCTTGTCATTATGCGTGTTTATAAATGTATAATACGTGTTCGGAATACCGAAAGTAAAGTGTTCTAAAACGCAAACATATATTGAAACATTTGGGAGGGACTATTACACACAAACAGGAAAACGTAACGTTTTGCATGCTTGTAATGTGAGTTTAGAGAATGAGAAGTTATTTTGTGGTCTTTCTATACCTGTAATCCGCTTTGTTTACTATCACGTGAACTAGCATATGGTAGCTAGCGCATACGCCGAGCAAAGTCTGTACAGTACAGTTGCTGTTAACATATTCGATCGGGCACTAAGTTATAAAGCCTGGTTATGATCCAGCCTCCATGTTAACAGCCCTCATTAGTAATTTAGTGGATCTCTTCATGCACATATGCCAGACAAACATTTGATGCATTACTATGATGCAGCATCTATTTTAATTTATCGACTCAATGCTAGCATTTGCATGGTGTCTGTTCGGATCAACCTTGATTTAGATATGAAGAAGGAGTTTATGTCTATTTGAATTGACAAAGTTATCATATGAATTCTGTCAACATACACAAATGGCGGAAGCTATTATCTTAACAAGACCACACAGCTATACATGTTCCGATATACCTCACACATGTCAACTCACAAGCTGTGTTAAATACTCGTACAAACGTTCTCTATTACCATTTCCTAGCATTAAATAACGTAAACAGTAAATTACTTCCACCTACTTGTGCTACACACTCGATTCTACAGCCACAATCAATAACAGTATTTAGAAGCCCATGGAAAATTATATTGTAAAAGGTAAAATTGTTTTATGTGTTATTATGTCATTTTGCATAATGTTATAGGTTTTTATCATCTTAAATGTGTATGTCGTAACATGTTTAATTTATTTTAATATTTAGGGTAACAATATTGTAGTCATGTAACTGAATTCTAGTTAGTATATTGTGAGAAGTGCTGTCACGTGTGTAAATAATTTGTTATCTTATGACTTGCCTGAAAGCAAATATTATATGCCGTACTAAAATCGATCCTTGTGAATGTGTCATTTGTTTTAATATTAATACTATTATGGCATGGCATGATGCCATTCGTAGAAAATATTTGCTGGTATGTACTTCCATAAATTAAAACTTTAAACAAAATTCTGATATATTTATTTCGGACATATTTATTCTGCATGCCATAGAATCAGACAGGGATAAGCTGAACTGGTAACAGTTCAATATTGTGTCGTTAGATGGCTCCACAGTACTGGAAAACATTCAAGCGTTTAATGCATCAAGGTTTACGTGGGCGGTTCGCCATGTAATTATTTAATTCCTACTTTACAAGAGTTCTTTTTTTCCTCGGACTTGTAGTTCGCCCACCGTGTTAGTTAATTCAATGACAGAGTGTGGTTGGCGTCCTCCAATTTCACGGTAGTGGTAACCTTAGATAATTATTGCTTGTGACGCTTTGAGTAGGTGAAGAACATGTTGCTAAGTAGAAGGAGAATTATACAACTCAATTAGTACAAATCTGATGTGACACCCAAGATTTTCACTTACATCATAAAATAGCCCTGGGAGTGTTAAAGAACATTTTAATCGATCCCTTATAACAAGCGATTGTTCGTCAATTTCTCCGATATATTATGTGCTCTGCCCGTTTTATTATTGTTTCCTTTCTAGATGATTGTTAGAAATTATATTCCGATGAGGTAGTGTTTCCCAACCTTTTAAAATTCGAAGATCTCCTTCAAATACTTACTTAGCTTTAAGGAATCCCATAAAACATTTCCTTAATTTAGCTCATTCAGGATATTTAAATTAGCATAACAATATTTTGTTAATGTTTCATGTGTAAATATAGTGATTAGTCGTCTATTGAAGTTGCTACTTTCGTGAGGTTTGGCTTATTGGAATATATTAATAAATAACACATACGGACTATGATACCTGATTGCAGTTTTTCTCGAGCACCCTGAATCCCAACTCTAAGTTCATTTCATATTAAGGAATTTCATTTTCCAATAAAGGTATATCAAACGTTAAAATCTTGATAAAATAGAGAATCTTATACGTTAACTATGGCTTGCCCGGGGCCAGATCACATTTCAGCAATCAAATAAATTAATAAAACATTACACAATTAAATATACACATTAAAACAGTGGTGTCACATATATCTAAAATTCCTTTTGTACCGTCACGTGTACAATGGTATGCGGCCCAACTATCACGACTGGCAGAATTTTATTGAAGATGGGACATCGTTGTGCCGAAATGCATCTTCGTTGAACAAATGACACGTCTGAGATCTATCGAAAAAGAAAGAACCCACACCAGCTTCATAAGTTTGTGACTTTTAAAGGTATGTGACAACATAGTTTTAATGTGTTTTTTAATTGTGTTATATTTTATTAATTTATTTGAATGATGAATGTGACCCGATCCCAGACAAACATAACTAAGAGTATAAGGTTGTATATTTGATCATTGTTTACATTTCATATCATTTTCAAAATGTTTATTTTACTCCACTATGCCTACAAGTTAAAGGTCTTCAATATCTAGTAGTTTAAGCGAAATCAGCGGCCGAGGTTCCACAAACAATAGTAGCCCTAACTAAGGTAAACAAGACAATTTAAGATTTATCAGTTTCTGTCAGTAGAAATAATGGGCGAAATTACTTATTAAAAAGCTTGTTTTCATTTCCAGAAGTTCTATCCAGCTGGTGCTTTACATAAACCTAATTATTGGTCCATTTGACAACATACAACCAAAATATTAATTTTATAATGTGTATAGCATACTACAATAATATTGCATAGCCCACAATATCCTAAACATAAAGTAACAAATTGTCGATCGCTTACTGTGTTGTAAGCCAGTCTTGAAGATTGATTCGTTTCTTTATAATGGTGTCAGTGTAAATAAATATAAATAAAAGATTTAAAAAATGTAGTCGTTGAATATCGAAATGTACGGTTACAGATATTTACATTACATTTTAATGTGAGTATTTTTTAGTTTAGGCCTAAACCCTCCTGTGCAAGCAGTAGGCCTAATGTAATTCCTAACAGATTGATTTCAGATTGAATTTAATTCATTCGTAACCTATACGGCTGCTTTAAACCTGAAACAAACATGTCAGTGATTTGTAAGCTTACACTTACATCAATAATATTATTGCCAGAGTATTTTGTGAAATGTTGACATGTTTTAAGAATTTCTTATATCAGTGTATACAAGTATGAATTAATGTTAAGAATCAAACTTTAGACTATTGTTCTTCCGTAAGCCTTGCTTAATGAATCGATCTGGAGTTTAACTCGGAGATCTTTCTTTCTTTCTTTCTTTCTTTCTTTCTTTCTTTCTTTCTTTTTCGTAGTTTTACCTCTCCCTTTTAGGATTTAAGCGACCCAAGCCGCCCGGGCCTTACAGGGCCGCAACCTGTCGGGAGAGGGATTACCTTTGGATCACATACATACTTTTTTGACCAGACAAGGACATGGAGGGCCTCCCCGGATGAGTGATCAGCCCAATGCCGGGGCCACCTCCGAGACAACACGAACACATAGGACGATACACACCATTCACACACACACTCACTCAGAACAAGGCGAGGATGAGGATGAAGATGATAATGACGGCCAGATGATATCCGGGGACCACAAGGACCTAAAGTTACCTGACATTTGTCTCATAGGTGAGGGAAAACCCCGGAAAAAACCTCACCTAGGTAACTTGTCCCGACCAGGAATCGAACCCGGGCCCGCTGCGTGAGAGGATTACTCGGAGATCGATTACAAAAATAACTTATTTTATGCATATAATTGCAATTATAACTGATTAAACAAAAGTATTCTGACACTTTGTTATATCAGTTTACCTGATTTTATTAGACTTATTCTTCGTTCTTATCTTGTGTATTGTGAAAGGATGTACGGTCTATGCGGACCCATGTCTAAAATTTGTACTATAAACAGTACATTCATTAATATAATAAAAACAAACAAATACAATGAAACAAAGGTAGTTGGTAGGTGTTGTTCGTAAGTTCAGCACATTTTTATAAAAGAGTAATGAAATGTTAGATATTAACTTGAAAGACATACACACCTAAATAATATATAACACTAGATTAATTTCACCTCATGACGAATGCAATAAGCAGGACGTACGTGATTTTGACAGAATCAGCGATGGCCGCCGCCGATAAGGAGCATTTATACACAATGCCAAGTAGGAAAATTGAACAATGCCAGATTGCATAACAATTTCCGCTTGAAGAGATCGGACATTAAGGTGAAAGGTGCGGGTGTATGGATAGAATAGAATCTTTGTCATAAAGCTATTACAACATTGCATCGACATCGCCAATTTATAAGAGATACATAAGGAAGTAACATTTTATACTAGTATAAGTAGTCATATAAATCCTTAACTACAAGAAATACAAAACATAGAAAGCAAGAAATAGATTCTTTATGTGTACTTCCTAAAATAAACTGTGAAGAATCCACCGATTTCATATAGACATTCCTGTATCAATATCCTTTTTAACCGTTTTTAAAATTAATTTAGGTTGCTGTTTTATTACAGTAGATAAGATATTATATAGTTTTGTTGATGAATGGTGTCAATTATTTTTAGAACTGCTATACCCCAATATACCAGTTAGTAAAATAGGGGTTTGTACTTTTGGAAATTCAATAATAATAAATAAATAAAAATCAAACTTCGTTGGTATATGTGATGAACGCACAGCCTACGCGACCTATTAACAAGACAGTATTCAATTGAGATTGTCATGGCAACCGGGGGAAAAACAGCATTGAATGACTTGGACGGAACTCACTATGCGGAGTTTTTGGGGTAGGGAACTCGAATCTGAGTTCTTTTTTCCCGGCATCGCACTTTAATCGTGAAATGTACAGGTAGGGAAAAAAAGCGGACTGACTAAAACATCAAACTTGCCGATATGAGCCACTGCGCATGCCTAGCGGCATTCACAGATAGCAGGGAATGTATTGAAATTTGTTCTACAGTCGATAAATTGCTTGAATTGAGAAATAATTTTACGTAATTTGCATTGCTTGTGAAAACATACGTTTCCGTTACAACTCTTACATTTATTTACGTATCACAATAATAATAATAAATTTTTAGAGGTGAATTTTGAGAACCCTTGATTCATGAGACCCCAGGCACGCGCCTCGCGCCCTGTGTGTATGTTACTCATTAAACATAGAGTGATTAACAGTATGCTCGTACTTCGGTACTAGCGGCATGTTTTGCATGTTAGGCCTATACGAAAGGAAACGCGTTTTCTTACTTGCTAATTTCGAAGTGCAAGCCCGACTCTAAAACTAATTCCAACTTCGTGACTAGTTTAATTAACTGATTTTTTCACCCTTCTTGCAACCTGAAAATTACTCTTGCATAGATACAAGTTAAAATAACTTGGCTTCTCGTGATCTCTATTTTGTTGTTAATTTTGTAATAGGACCGTGCGATGCTTACATTATAAACATGACCTGGTAGCCCTGCAACAATTAATGTCTTGTCATAAATTGCGTCATGTTCCGTTCTTATGTTCCTCTTAATTTTGTAACAAACGTTCCCTTTCATTATCAATCCGACAAGTTTTTAACAAGTGCAAAGGTTAAATCATGCTCTTTTTTGATGACCCCAAAAAAAGCTTTAATAGATTAGTTGGAACATGGATCACAGATTTTTAAAAAGAAACTATATTTATACAACCTTGTATCTAAATCGTAAGTCAATGTAATCCTTTATGATAGGCCACAATAGTTTTTATTTTCATATTCGTATCATAGATTCTATACATAGAGGAAGAATTCTATCTGTATCTTTAGATTAATATGAAGTTATAAGTGTTTATATATATATATATATATCTTATGAAAGCACAATTTTTTATCTTTATTAGACTATGTGGGATTTTGTAAAAATTCAATCTAATTTACACATGCATTAACTTAATTTTGTCATATCGTATGTTTAAAATCTTTGAATATAGGGCTACTAGTAGTTCATGTGCATCTATTCCTATGATTGTTCCTTCTGTTCATTTCAACATATATTTTAATTTTAATGGTGATGATATTAGGTAATAATTTGCGGGGATGAGTCTCGATCAGTAAATATGTAATTCGGCCTTTGCCTCTGTGACTGGGGGAACCATGAAATTCCAAGAGAAATCAGAGTTTGAATCCGGGACTTCCAGAACGGCTCCACGCCAGTCGTCTTGCTAAGAAAAAAAATTATATATTGTAAAATATTTATTCCTTCAAATTCTGTGAGAGTAAAGGCTTGTCGGATATATTCTAAAAATATATATTTGTAATAAATGCAATATCATATTAACATGGTTTTCTTTCCTTACCCCTTAATAAGCTCAGGCATTATTATTGCTACATTTCGGGCTAAAAACGTCCAGGGAATATAAAAATTCAAATTATGAACTTTAATTAAATTAAGTACTGCCATTTGATCGTCACAGACACTGAGCCAGGCAGATATAAAGCTGAAATTTAGGAAATTATAACAATTCCCCCAAAAATGAACACTTATTAACATTAAAGGATCAAATAACAGACAGACGACCCCATATGATGTCCATGGTATGGAATAGTACTACGAAAGTTAAGGCCATTGCTCCAAGCAGTGACACATATTCAGTGTAACTGGAAATTAGCCAAGGGTGGATTACAACAGAGGGAAGCATGGTCAGCTCTTCCACTCCGTTTAGTTCTTATCTGTTTACTTGACCAGAATTTGCTACTGGTTACCCTCTTTCAAGACTCAAAATATGTCAGTTGTTCCTTCCTGTAACTAGTTGGTTTACTTCGATGCAGGTGTTTCACTACAGAAGTTAAATTTGTAAAAAAAATCACTGCCTTTAACAAATATTAAGTAAGCTTGTAGCGTATACCAGAAGACCACATTCATGCTTTGTCTTCAAAAACGCATCATAACGATTTGTTTATCTAAGCCTCCTGACTATTCTTCCAAATTATTATTTTCTGAATTTAACGTTTTCACCATAGACCAAATTTAAAAGTACGTCATACTGGATTATTTTCATAAATATCGTGACAATTACAAGTCAGAATCTCACGTATATAACACGCGAAGGAATCAATTTAATTTATTACTTGAACCAAAAAATGTTACAACTGCTGGAGCTAAGCACTGTTTAAGCTTTGGCCCAATTCAATTCATTTATTACCAACCATCCTGATCTAAATAGCTTAAACAACAAACGATTTAGGTCTAAAATTAGAAAATTTATATAATTACTAGCTTAAAAGGCCCGGCGTCGCTCGGGTTTTGTATTTTGTAAATGCGAAAATAACTTATGAAGGACTTTCGATTTTCAAACTCGAGGTCTTTAAGGTCTTTATATAGGTATTTAGAATTTGAAATGGGGAAGAACGACTTATCACACAAAAACTATTTCCTCAGAAAACGCTAGATAAGCTACAGCTTATTATAGCTTATAGCAGATCCCCGCGGTTTCGCTCACAATAATTAATCGGAAGATTATAAGTTAAGAGAAAATTAATTAAACTATTATATTTACTAACACTTTGCACACGAAACATTCATAGGTCTAAACTAAACGATTGATAGGCCTAATTAATGAAACAACTGTAAATCCGACTTTGAAGTGAATTCCACGATTAGAAAGCGCAGCATGGGAAAAATAACCTCAGATTCGAGTTCCCTGGCCTAAAAAACCCTGCATAATGTTTGTCCATTTAGGGCTATATTCACTATTCTTCTTCCGTCTAGGGTGAAAATTTCATCTGTCTGCGTGCCTTGACATTATAAACAAATGATTCGGCCATGGTGGGCTTACAAAATTCGAACGATCACGATGCTTTTATTTCCAAGGTATGACGAAAGTAGGCAAAGTCATCTGCAATTGATTTGACAACTGAAAACTGATGTTTCGAAAGCGCAAGAAATGTACGTCTCAATCCCGTTTTCACTCATAACTCGCGAACGAAAGCTAAAATTAAAAATGTAGCATGCCTTTGCGGGAATGTATTCAACAACTTCCCAAAGTGTCATGGTGATCGGATGAATGGCATAGTAATGCATAAAGGACAGACACACATACATTCATTTTTATGTAGGCTATATAGAAGATCTATATAGATTACCCGTCGAGCGTTGCTGCAATCTCAGAAGATTATGAGAATTGAAATCGATTAAACTCACGATGAAAAAAATGTGTGTAAATGTATTTGACAGACAGACATATATTCGTTTTTATTTATATAGATGAAGAATGGAATAAGCCTACTGAGGCCATAGTTTCTATATTCATTTGTCCAGACTTATAATTCCGTTACATTTCAGGCAGATTTAACGACCCTACATAAGAGATTTTACTTATGATTACATATAGAAATGTTGTAGCCTGGACCCCGAACTAAGCAACTTCCCCGGAATTTTCTGTAAGCCATCTTTCATAAGAAGCATATTCCACGTTAAATAAATATTTAATATTACCTTATCATCACCTTATCATTAACTTCTCTGGCGTTTATAATAACATGAGATATCCATTGCCTTCCAAAGCGATCGCGATGCTATTTTTTCCAAAGTATGACAAAAATAGACAAAGCCTTCTGCTTGATTTGACAACTGAAATGAATAACTGAAAACCGATGCTTCGAAAGCGTAAAAAAGGCACGTTTTCTTGCCGTTTTTCACTCATAACTCGCGAACGAAGGCTAAAATTAAAAATGTAGTGTGACAGAAACCTTCCCGGGAATGTACCCAACAACTTCCCAAAGTTTCATGGCGATCGGACGAATGGTGTAGTAATGCATAAAGGACACACACACACACACACACATATACTCATTTATATATACATATAGATTACTTCTGTTTTCTACTATTACTGTTATAACATTTTTCATATTAAACTTTAAAATTTGGATAGAACTTAATTTCTTAGTTTTTTACTAAAATCTGAACAAATAAATTGTTATGTATTGCTATTGTATTACCTCGTACCTTTGTATTGTAAATAGAACATGTTCTAACCTTTTATACATAATATTTTGTCATACTTCTCCAAATTATGTATTGTTTTAAGTAAATATTTAGTATAAGTTTTTCTAATATATTGAATTGAACCACCCCCGAACACAAGCTCTGCTTTTTCGGGTGGTGTATCAACTTTTGTATGTATTTTTCGTGTAATTTGGAACAATAAATGGTAATTGTAATTGTAATTGTAAATGTAGGCCTACAGATAAATCTTCAATGAATTTACAGAAGTAGCCTACGTTAGATCTTTCCTGTTGATTGAAGTAAATATCTAGGAAACATAATAACGCTTTCGATTTAAATTTTCTAACAGAACCGGACATACTTTCAGATAACAATAATCTTATAGCATGTGGTGATTTTCCTTTCAGACTATACATAGTACAATCGCTATGGGTTATAACTATAAAATGATTACATATGCAATGCAATTTATAATAAAGGGTATTCATTGCATTTCTTTTCATTTACCGAGGGTGAATATCCGAAGAATATAATGAATTACGTAATAGTTATGTCTCGTGTTATATAGATGACTATCTTCCCACGTAATGAAGGTGATGTTAAATTTAATGAATTTATTTTTAATAGAATAAATGACTGAATTAACTGCATTTGCAAACACAGAACATGGCTTGAACTTACTGTAATTATATTGATTCAGAGAATATGTTAGGATCGGAGGTCACCAAACATACAAAGATCTTTTGAGTAGCACTGATGGTGTCAAAAGGCCTCGAAATTGAGTACAAATTCAAAGTTAGATAGAAACAAGAAGGATATATACATCACCCGCTAAGTCGCATAGAAGCCAGGTCCCTAGAACTAAAATTGACTTTCACGCTACGGAATACCTTCTCCCTCTTCAGAAACCTCCTCAACCTCCCATTCGCCTTGTATTCTCTTGTGCTGAAATTGCATTACCTTATACAAGCTTTTTCCTTTGATGATTTGGAATAGAGTATAAAAAGAGGTTGGAAGTACTACCCCTTGTAAACGGATATACCAAACAAAAGCGTTGGCTAGAGGTTTTCACTCCTATTCTACCCCTGTTGCGTTGTTTTGTTTTATCTCGTAGATGAGCGAGGGCAAGTAGGAATTGAAGTTATTACGTTCTTACAGTGAAAACAAAACACAAAGGAGCACTGCTCTTACACACTTTTAAATATAATGAAGGAAAATATGATAGAGCCAGCGTTTTAAAATTAAGATCCTGAAAGAAAACATACCTTAAGCTTTACCAAATACTATGGAGACAATACAGGACACTTTGCGATATATCGGGGGACAATATCTTGAGCACCATCTAGCGGCCCAACCTGCTACTACTGAATACAAATGCAGTATCTAGAAAGAAATTTGTTAAACAATCTTTATTAGAAGAGACGAAATGGCTAGCCTCGGCATGTTATGTATAAGGGGTATCTATCTATGGCTCAAAAAAGCATATTACAGTGTATTTATATGTTTTGAATATTTTAATTTTGCCCCAAGTTTCTAGGTTGTGCCACCAGGAGTGCTGCAAAATCTGTCCCCCATTTTTCTATTGTCAAAGCAGTAAGTGTCCGGGATTGTCTCTATAGTATTTGGCTTTACTTTAAAGCAATAGGCCTACATCCAGAAAAAAAATATTCTAGTAAAGCTAAATCTTTCCCTCCTTCAAAAAATTAAATTTTCTCATATATATTTTCAATTTTCGTGCCCTTTTCATCTGATCTCAGATGTTAAATACACTAGATTAGCTGATTGGCTATTTTTTTAGTGATTCGCGGCAAGTTGATTACTTTTAGGACAGAGAAATTGTCACAAACTCCTGTACTACATGCAGAAGTTCTTACATATTATAACAATCCTCAAAGATATTCCTGTTTTATCATTTATGTCTCTTCGAAGTAAGGAAGTAAATGCTTTTCGTATGTAAGAAGTTCTTTACAACTTTCATATTTTTTACACTTGAAATGCAAATGGCAAAATAAATGAACTGAATTGAAAAATATGACCTTATTGTAAGCATTAAGCCTATCGAAAAGAAAGTTTGAGGGTGGGCGGAATATGAACTACCCTGCCTCCCGTTCTGGCTAAGGGCATGAGAATAGCGAAATTTTAATCTTTTCAGTCTGGACATGATCTTACATTACAAAATCGCGGATTGTCTGTGAAATTCGTGACAATCGTGGCAATCTTAGCCTTATTGAGGAATGACCGACAACATTAGCATACATTTGTTTTCGCATTCATGGTACCCAAAAACGTGTACATCAGAGAAAATTTTTTATGACTACCATAAATTTGTTATAGAAAACTTCACTGTATAAGAAAGTAATGATGTCAAGGGTTTATTGTTGTGGATTTTTTTTTCATTACGCCGAAAATACAAGAGAAACTTCTACATAGAATACATAAATGTCATGTTGCATTAAAAAGCAGTAGCTCTATGCGCCCTAGTTTCTGCCGCGCGCGGCTACGGAGTGTAATTTTGTTCACACAATTCATTCCAGTTCCATTGTGAAGAAGAATAATTACTTTTCCTTCCACAGCCTTTGAGAAATGAGATAGGGTATTCTGGGGTTATTATGAACAAGTCTTTATCATTACGCCATTTTGTCACTAGGAAGTGAGATACTTTTATCCATTATAAATATAATTAAGTCTTATTGGCAGAACTGTGGGTATCAAAGGGGAGTCAAATATTATTTTTGATCTCCAAGATTTAATGTTCCTGCTATAGCATACATAGAACGCCCCCTCACAGGGTTTTTAAAGAGCTCAGCTATTTTAATATGGTCTGATTACCAACTTTAAAAATATTTTCAGAACTTTCATTTTAGCACATTTCTACAAATAAAATGTATAGGCTCTTGCAATGTTAATACTAAAGAGATATATGTTAATAAAGTATAAAATCTGACTTATTGTAGACCAAGTTTCAATACGATAGGTTTAAGGGCGACATGAACGAATCTTTGCTGTACAGAAGTATATTTTAGAAGAAATAAACCTATGTGTGCTAAAACTGAACCATCCAACTAGGTGAAATAATAAATTATTGAAAAGTGTGATAAATTTCATCCATCATCCCTTACATATTTTATCATACGTAGGTAAAGTCCAGGTCCAAGAGGTCCAGAATTAGGTAATCTTGAGAGAATCCGAATCTCGAGTTATATTTATTGTAATTATTTAGCGAATACTTACATAATTAAGCTTTTAATGAATTATTAAAACCACAAAAATGAATAAAACGCATGCTATTTGTGTCACTGTATGAGAGACAGCTGATAGCGAGACAATCGATATATCGCGATGTTCACAATACGTGCGGTTCTTATCAACACTTTCCTTTAAGATCAGCTTTCTTTTCTTTTTTTTTTAGATAAACTCTCTGGTACCACTAATCATATCTAGGTTATTAATATTGTATTTACTATTATACGAGATTTATAATGTTTCACCATACATAAAATTGTACATTTCATATCTCCTTTTCCTCATATGCAGCTTTACACACTCAACTTGGATCTGCTTGTAAAAATTGGGATCGGGAATTGCCATATTCGATAATTTTCAGACTTAGCCCTTGGGAGAATATAATACCAATGGTTTTGAAATAATACAACTTGCATGATTTAGAACATAGAAAAGTATGAGTAAAAAATATTTACAGTAAGGGCAGAACATGTTATAATAAAACAATGGAAACGCACAAATGTATACAATTTTAACGTAAAATAATTTTAAGGTAGATTATATCTATATTTTAAATTTTAATTTAGAAAATGTTATAATAACAACAGAAGCAAGGGAATAATTTGAGAATTAATTAGAAGTAAATCCATGCTAATGAAATCTAGAAGCTAACCTTGTTGAGTCCCAAGGCTTTCTAGGATGTATACAGTGCCAATGCTTTCTAGGAAGTATTCGAGTTGCTTACCAACATTTTCCTTCCTACTTACAGAGTATTCTTTTATTCATTAAATTTACTAGATATTTTCTTTACATCGCTCAGGCTATAACTTACGTTTGAAAGATTTCGGCCCTGTAGGAAGGTCAACCGAGTGCCACACAACACACAGTATTAAGTTATAACAGTATTATGTTTTGTTTTGTTCTGAGGTCCATGAAGTAAAATGGATAGGCATTTTCATTAACTCGACAGACACATTTCTTTAGTGGAGGAGAAGTGTTGGTATTAATTCTGGAGCACTTGAAAAGGCCGGTGTGCATGCCCGACACAAACAGATTGCAATGGCTGAATTGCGTGTTGAAAGCCATCGTTTCGTATTCTCACACCGCACAAATCATAGGCGCCTATGTCGCTTTGCTACTTCCTTAACAGTAATGACAATGTTTAAGTCAATATTAAACACTTCACTGTCATTTATTACAGAATAACTATTGCTGGCAGGAAAGTATTCACATCCAGCGGCATTCTAGGACAGAGTTTCTCAGTCTGTAGGTCGCAAGACCAAAAAGAGTTGCGGCAAATTAACACTTGTTTACACAACTCTTAGCTTAGTCGTTTAGGTCCACGCTTTTGGGTCAGAATCTTTTTTCAGTCATAAGATATTTCGGCCAATCTGATATTTTGATCACATTGGCATTTAGGTTAAACGACACTCTGGCCTATTATTTCTAGGCCAGGCTTAGGTTTTTGTCCGTACCCTAGCAATATGTGTCCTCCCTTATCCTAGGAATGTAACAAAACTTCCCTTCACCGATTTCTTGTCAAAATTATTCCAACACTGAAATGTAAGACGATAAAAATAATTAACTCTAACAAACGTAGGCCTATGATAATTCTAATTGGATAATCTTGTCAGTTCCATAGCGATGATCCTAATCATTTCATAATATTTTCCACTTCGCAAAATCTGCAGTCTGTCGCAGAGTTCCACTGAATATGTAGCCGGCATTCGGATGCATATCTAATTAATTCTATAGCAGTTCAGTTTGTACGGCCGTTAACGAGGGCAATTTTTTTTCTTTGTGATAATCCTTAACGGCAAGAAAAAAAACTGAGGATACGAACACGAGCATTTACAGGGCAGCCGTGAGGCTGAGGAAGATTGGGATCAGCTATAACTATAAAATGAATATATATGAAATGCAATGAAATTTATAATACAGGGTATTCATTTCAATTGTTGTCATTTGCAGAGGGCGAATATCCAAAGAATATAATGAATTACGACCCCAAAACCCTGACCAATATGCAGTGACCTAAAAATGGCTTTTACCGTAAAAGCGTTACCCAAGTGTCTAAGGCCTAAGTATTATGTGGTCCAGTGTAAGCTACATTGACCGAAAAGTATGACCTAACGACCAGTCGTTTCATATTATATCATAGTCGGTGCTTAACGAATCATAGCAAAACATACTTGGAAATGCTGTAAATGTACAATTGTGGGAATTAATGTGTAAGTATAATCTTTTCTGTGTTTTGAAACTTCACAAAGTCCTGATAAATTTTGGATTTGAGTCGGGTAAAATTTTACTAAAGATTTTTTCTGAAGATATTTAAAACATTGAGTTATGAATTTAAATAGCATTAGCTGGTTACTCGTCTTTCACGATTTTTAGCATTGCCCGAGAAACTCAAGAAAGAATACGTACCGGTATTTCGTTTTTAGTTCGCCTGACGTTCCGGAGCTTGAGCCAGTTTATTTGTTCGGTATTATTTCAATATTTGACCTAGGTGTGTGCGTGCATATATAAAATATTTGATCAAAATCGAGAGCAATGTCGTCTGTGCGAGAAAAAGAGTGGGATAAACCGGCAAAAGAGATTAAAATTAGATGCTCTAGCGAGACACCGGATGAGCGCTAGGTTCACATCGAGTTCAATGCAGACAGGCGTCAGTCTCGTATCATCTTCGTCTATCGAATGTTTCATTAAATTTTTAGGATCTTCGGGTTTACCAGTAGGCCGTGAAATATTAATGTTGGCCTACATCTGTTCATTTGTTATTTAGCCACGGCTTGTGTTCATTTTAACTTATACTGAACTTTAATGATTATGATATGTAATAGCGAAATTGAGTAAACGACTATACTCCTATAAGCTTTCCTGGTATAAAACCGATGTTCATCCAGAACTGCAGCTCTATGAGTTTAATAGCTTCTGCGTCAAATGGGAACAGACAAACAAGAATAATTACATTTTTATAGAAGTAAATGATTTATCAGAGGGTTTTTCAGGCCCTAAATATCAATGAAGTACTTGAAACTTTACTGTTGAGAAGGTTTGTTATTAAGGTCTTCATTTCTGTTTATCTTGAAAGCTATAATTTCCCAGCAACACTCAACCATTAGCTCGTAACATTTCCAAGAAGTTCTCTCTAATTAGGTACACTCGATTTTCGAGTCTCCGATTTATTGCTTCACATTTGTTTGGATATATTAAGAAACGTCAGCCGAGAATACAAATGCTGGGAAAATACTAATGGTGCGCCATTTCTCTTACATATCTTGATACATATTGTATGAAGGAGCATGTTTATCTTCGACCGCGGTCAAGCGGCCGTTTCCCATCAATTTTATTGCAGTAACAAGTGAAGCATTAAATGCGATTTTTGGATTTTATATTCCTTGCTCCGTAGAAAAGTGTCTCAAGAATATTTAGAAAAAATCTGACGTGAAACATAACTTTCTCTGCCTAATAAAAATTATATCTCTTAGTATAAAAAATGAAGAGAATGTCGGTACCACATCGCATAGTGTCCCCGAAGGATACACAACCCCCCAGAAGAACCTGATTAATGCACTCGCGGAACTTTCTTTACGTTTCAAGTAAATGTTTTATCACTTAGGATAAGCATCTTATGTACAAAATTTAAATAAATTTAAATAATTGGAGCCGATTTCGAGAAAATAGCGAAAAAACGAAATTTTCTGCACGTCAAGTCCCCTTAAAAATAAGAGATCGTCGCCAATCTTCGTGTCACATCCCCAAAAGGTAGGCCTATCTATTCCAAATACAAAATTTAGTTTTCATACGATTTTCCGTTCTGGAACTGGCTGTTCAGACACAGTGTGTGTGTGTGTGTGTGTGTGTGTGTGCTGTTTCTGAAAATAGTATTTTTGGATTTGGATGACCTCAAAACGTGTACTTTTGTTGAAAACTCAACTTCGAGTTTCAGGACGCAATACTTCCTCTACTTATAATACCTATTGTACGGGCAGAGGAAGCAAAAAAAAAGTATTTGAAATTCTGAAGTAGCCTATCTAGGATATAAAATCTTTTCTTTCAACCCTATAGAAAAATAATCTTCTTAACGTAGTTCTTTGGAGCGATAAATTGATGCATTTATTTCTATTTCTTTTGAAAGAGGAGCAGGGCAATCTCCATGTGAATACTTGGATACAGACGAACAGTAGGTATTAACTCGAGTGTCACTGCTGTAAGGTACCTCTCGAGAGTAGTCTTGAATCAGCAAAGAAAGAGTACATGCGACTAAATGAACGTACTTATTAAGAGGAAGAAACTACAACTATTTTTACACAAATAAATGTAAGTTTTGATACATCAAACTGAAAATGCTGATGTGAACCACACAACTTCCTTTACCATTAACATTTTAATGTAGATTACACGAATGTATTGCATTGGCGCGCATATAGTTGTCTCAGCCCCATTCAAAATCGTATTATTCGTGAGGAAAGTTTTAATATAAGTGAATATATAAGCATTCATGAACCACAGATTATTGTCTTTGTTGGACTTTACATGAGAATATTATAGGAGAAAAATTCCTCCGAGACTGGGACTTAAACCCAGGACCTTTGGCTATTCGCGCCAATGCTATACCAACTGAGCTAAGCCGGAGTTCAATTCACAGTGCCAGATGGAACCTCTCTCCTATGACTGATCCATCTGGCGCTGTGAATTGAACTCCGGCTTAGCTCAGTTGGTAGAGCATTGGCGCGAATAGCCAAAGGTCCTGGGTTTAAGTCCCAGTCTCGGAGGAATTTTTCTCCTATAATATTCTCATAAGTGAATAGTTTAAACTATCCTTTAGAGAATTTATTGTGGAAATTTTTCAAATGGAAAATCTAGCTGTTCGTACAACATATTTCAATACATAGCATAAGAGGATACTGAGGTTATTACAATAAGAAGATATTGTAATATATTATGCTTATTATAATAATATATTTACTGCAGTCAAACTGGTCATTTAGTGTGTGAAATATAGGGTTTTACAAGTTGTGTTTGGAATATTCACTTAAATATGCAAAGAGAATGTTCTTAGTTACTACAGAATTTCACCAGAGACTCTGATCTCATCCTACAGTTTAGCCCATGGTATATCTCACACTGGTCACCACATCATGCACACACACACAATCTGGGCCGGGCTCGTGGAATCTCTGGCCGCTGCATATTATACAATTCATACAGAAAATTTAAACAAACCCGTTAAAGCCGTTTTCGAGAAAATCACGATAGTCTAAAAGAAATTCTATTCCTCACAATTCTATTCATGGTAAAGTCGTAAAAAAATAATAAAGAGGAAATCGTTACGACGCTTCGTATAGCTTTTCTGAAGGATGCACAATTCAAATAAATAGGATGTAATGCAGGTACATAACTTTCGTTACTCTCTAAGTATGGGAGTACGCAACTTTCACACTTTACATTCTGATATACAATAAGAGGTCGTATCGCAAGGAGTGCGTATTCAGTTGTTTGGGTCTGATGCAAAGCTTTTTTGCTCACCAGGCAAGACTGATTGACTGTATGAACGGTACCTGGCTTATAACTACCCTGGAGAGAATTTTTACAAACAAATATTTCAAATTACAGTTTTAACTCTAGGTATAAGCCCCTCATATATGAAAATTAAACAAACTCGTTAGAGCCGTTTTCGAGTAAATCTTTATGTAGGCCTATAGTGGCATTAAAAGTAAGAGAAAGTCGTCGCCAATCTTCCTGTCACATCCTCAGAAGGTAAAAAGTAAAGTAAAGTGTTCCCTATTACAGTCCATGGAGGCCCAGAGGGTTCCAGGAGGTTGAGGCCCAGAGGGTTCCAGGAGGTTGAGGCCCCCAGATGTTTAGACATTCGGGAATGAAGATGGTAAGGTTGTCAGCCTTACGCACCGGCCGCCCCCAGGTACTCATTTCTGTTAGAGGCTGAGTCGACCCCAGGGCCATGGTGCCAACAGAAGGATTAGCTCAATTGAAAAACTCCAACGACCTCATCGGAGAACGAACCCGCGACCTTCCTGTTTGTAGTGCAGCGCCTCAACCACTACGCTACGGCGTACCCCCCTCCTCAGAGGGTACCTAATTCAAATACATATTTTTAAATATGGTATTTTGTTCTGGAGGTGGGCTTTTCACAGATACACTTATACGCAGACACAAATACAGACTCACATACGCATAGACCTGTTTATAATATATTATCTCAAACACCAGGGCAGTTTATATTAATATAATCATTCATCAAATGATATCAGCTTATTTATAAGTTTGAAATCAACGAAGAAAGTTTTAATGGAAAAGCTGGTTTTCATGAGCGGCAATCCTAACCAGTGGATAAAATTCCTTATATTGTAATACTAAAGCATAAGCCTAATTCTATTTGTTTTATTTATTGTTTTTATTCCTTTTTTCAGTGACGCTATTATACATGAAAAGGTTAAATAATTCTTCTTATTCATATCCTTGCTGTCATTATTGCTAAATTGTTGCATGCATTTAAAACGCTTCACCTTCTCTATTAAACTTTCCAAGTTTACTTCACGAAACGTTTCATGTTGGCGTAATCACATTCTGCGCAAGTGCCAGTTTCGCTATATCATGAAAAAATGGCCAGCGGTACAAGGGTTAGTTCTTTTTATAATAAAACTGTTTAATTTAGCCGTGAAATGAATGAGCGCGCGCTAGCTGAACGTAAAAGTTCTCGAAATTTATCCCATAAATCACATTTACGGCAATTACAACATTTCAAATTAAAATATTTTCCCCACACACTGAAGGAAAGTGCAAGTGCTGTACAAGAAAATGTGTCAGAAGCTGGTACATAGGTCTAAACACAATGACTGTATTTCATTAAAAAGCTGTAATTAGTGCAATTAGTGAACTATAAATGCGATGCATTTAAATTATTCTGAACTATCTAAATTAACTTTTTGCATTAGACCTGCCCTACTTAAAAGCATTAAAAATTTTACGACAGCTGAAGGTTCAGCTCGTTCGATTACATTAGAGAGAAGAGATAAACAATTCGCTGAAATATCTCATTCTCTACAGAAATGATTATTCAGCGGCACGATTTCTCTAATAGCCAGATTAAGCGTCTAAATATCAGCTTCTGTTCCATTCTGGAGGATTGACACTGTCGCAGATGGCATTACTAATTTTATTTTCCTCATATCAGATATAATAAATTATTCCAGTCTGATTATTACTCTTTTCAGATGGATGCGGGTTCTTATCTCGATAGTAGAAAATTCATGACAAAGGATGTAGGCCTATGAAAGTTTCCATGCCTAAATCTATCACCGCAAGACTACTGTCCATTCCAGATGTCTTGAGAGAAAAGGTTGCGGATTGATAACGTAGGTTTGCGACCTTGGTTTGAATGCTCACACCCTATTGGGTAGTGTCAAACCTTGATCACACACATCTCATGCAACCCTAAGCCCAATTCACATTCTATCGCTTCACATGTCGACAGTTCCCTTGTGATTATGCGAATGTCTAAGATCAAAGTAGCCCTTTAGTGGTAATTATTAATATAAATTTCAACCTGAGTTTCGCTAGTTTCCTTTTGTTTAAGGGCGGTAGGCTATAGTGACAATACAGCTTATTTGGGCAAGGCAGAAATAGTTATAGTATAAAGATATTTCCAAGCAGTTCGCAGCTGACCACCTAGCTGTAACGAGCTCTGAAGATGCCAGACGCAGTTCGTGGAGAAACGTCAGCAATTTCATCGGATAGACCACGGCCATACAGCCCGGAAATGGGAATATCATTGAACGCCGGCCGTGAAAGCATTAGTAGTTAGTTATAGTATAGTTAATTAGGGAATGAAACTTATTAGGCTATAGATAACACTTGAAAATTCGGAGTAGATCTATCCCTTTACGATATACCTATTTAAAGTCATTTTACGTGAAATGAGAAATCTAAATAGCATGTTATTACCATTTCTGGAACAAACATACACATTTAAATAGCGTTGAGGTGCAACCTCAACGAATTCTGAACTAGATGATTAAAATAACTTATTCGGGATTAAATCATATAAATTATCAGAAATCGCACTTTGAAACTATTTAATACTTGAAAATCACAATCACACATGCATCGTTAAAAATGATTGGCACTTAGCAAACATCAGTTTTACATTTTGACAACGCTGATAGAAGCAATATAGAAGAAGTCCAATTGTAAGCCTATTCTTAAAATGAAAAGAAAAGGATAGAAAGATTGAACCTTGAGACACACCTTTGAAAATGAGGACTAGCTTATTAAAAGTTATTTGATACCAAATAATAGAGGTGAAGTGTTTTAGAGGCCCACTACCTTACATTTTGGCAAGTACAGTGGTGCGACAATATTTATTCTGTAACTGCTCCAGCTCTTTTTCCTTCCTGCAATCATTCATATAGCTCTACAATTACTTCTGGCAACATTCTGCACGTGGGGGCAATGGTAATAAAAATGAAAGAATTATGTAACGAGTTAAGTAAGATGAAATCAATTTTTTCTTTGTTGGAAAGGGCAAAGGCGTTGTTACAGTAAATTTGGCAAGAAATTATGGTATTGGCTCACATAGCAACACTTTAAACGTTTGTAAGAAATAAAAAATCAGGAGTTTTTTTTTCTTTCTTTTCTTTTCTTTTTTTCCCCGTGTGCTACCGAATCTATTCGTATGACTCCCACACTTGCTCGGTCTCTCATAGGTAGAAAATAGTTCCCCCGCAGCAACAATCAGTTCCTCTCTTTCTCGATATTTCAGTCTCTTTTCCGCGGGCCGCCGCCGCCGCTTCTGCTCATATCTGGCAGTGATCAGGCATGGAGCACTTCAGTTCTGCCGAGGCAGTCGGCCAAGGCAGTTGAATGCGTGGTAGATCTCTCTGTAATACGCCGTGCGCAGTTCACACCTCGTGATCGAGAACACAACATGCTCACCATCAAATGTGACGTTTGACAATCTCGACTTCATAAAACACAACGCTTGTAGATATTAAAACCTTGTGATGTGATAATTTTCTTACATTACTGATTGTTACATAATAGTAAAGAAGCATCAAACGTTGGTGTTAAGTTAAAATTGTGAAGTGTAAGAGTTTTCTAGTTTTTATACTGTATGTGTAATTATTACGGCCGTGTATTCATGTGAATAATTATGTGAGCTTTTGTTTTTTCGTGCTTCTTCTTCTTCTACTTCCTTTGCACGTGTTGTGTTTTGTGTTGTCATTTGTTTTGCCTAAAGGCGTTTACCTTCAAAACGTAAATAAATGAACTGTCAAACCACCTAGTGAACATAATCCTGAAAAAAGTGAACAAAACACATTTGCTTGCTTGTCGTACATAATTTAAAGTTCAAACTGCAGAGAATATAACAAGTGACTGTAATGTTTTAATTATGAAAAGACAATGAAATTATAATGAATCTAAATGAAGACATCGAGAGATTTCATAAATTTTTCACGTCCTCCAATTTTTAGTTAAGAAGTAAGTTTTACAACATTCATTTCTTCTCATTGATTGCTTTCCATCACCTTCTATTGTTTTGTCCCTTTTTCTTTTCTTCTTTAAATTTAATTTTAGTTCTAAAGAGATAGAAACAAAAGAGAGATTTTGAAGCATTTAACACATTAATAACAAAAGAGAGACAGAAGCACGTGACAGGAGAACTTAAGACAAAGTTAAAGTGGTCACAGAGATGGCTTGAGATTCATACTTCATTCTCATCACGTGGTCCATTCAGTGTTACAAACCAGCTGTAATGATGATGACAGGGGATATCTTCGTAACTGCTACATTTTTCTTTCTAGCTACCAACTAGAACTAGCAAGTCTTCCTAGCGAAAGCAAAGTAAGAGGAAAATGTGCCACTTGTTTGAACAATTAACACTTTTTTTTTTCAAAATTCTTGGTACAGAAAAATAATTTTACTAAAGATTCTAATAGAAGAGAATTTTCCTGTCATCCATTTCGAAAGTGTTGGTTTTCGAATAGCCTAATGTTTGTAATCCAGAAGTCGTAACGGTACCATTTTTTGCTCAACTTTGATAACTTTTTCTTTCGCATCTTTCAGTAAACATGTGCTACATAGGCGCAGACTTTGGGGGTTAAGGTACTTTCTGCCCCCAATATTTAAGTTTTTATCATATAAGGCCTATGTAAAACTACTAAAAATCAAATTCTTGTCCCCCCCCCCAGAATATTTCCAAGTCGGCGCATCTGATGTGCACGTATTCTCGATTTTAAAACTGTCCATTATGTAGCCTAATTACGTCTATACTAACGACGTGTTAAAATTCATTTAAATAATACATATTCTATTTCACTCAAAACAACGGAGGTATTAAATTACTGTAATAGTTCACTCTTTGTATTTGTTATTTTTATTATTGCAATGTTTCATGGTACCATACTTCTACTTTAACTGAAATAATAGTTTTGATTTATTTATATTAATCCGCTTGTAGGAAATAAATAAATATAGCCTACATATATAATAAACGACTGTTACAAGATTGCCTTGAAGACTGTTATCGTACTCTTTACTCAGAGGCGAAAAGTTAATAGAGTTTGGAAAAAATAAATGGCGAAAAATATGTTGCACATTACTTTCTCACATATCCGTGTTATTGAGTTTTTAGGGGGATGAAATACCTTTCTAAAAAGAATATAAAAATCTGCAGGTTGAAATATATTTCGAGATCTTACTGTATTGTAAATTAATTATTCAGTAAAATCAATTTAGATTTTCGAACTCAGAAATCAAACAATAAAGAGCTATTAAACAAATCAATATTACAATAAATGACATCCCTATTCTAACTGTGATTTTTAAGTTAGATTATTTTGAACTTAACATATATTTTTAACACGCTTTAACTGCTTATGAAATAATTGTAACTCACGTTTAAGAATCTTCGGGTATACAAACAGGACGAGCAACATTTTTCTTATGTCATTGTGTTATGTCTTCTGTTCATTTCGATTTATGTTCAATTTTATTGATTACAATATTCGGTGAAATAGCGGCAACGAACCATGCTAAGCAGGCTAAATATTAAATCCTTGGCGACTGGAAAAACCATGAAAAACTCTGGTCAAATTTCCCGGCGAATGGGTTTGAATGCAAAGCCATACGTTATCGCCTTGTCTAACTTGTTCTGTTCGAGTTTATTGTCTGTATTACAACATGGGTATATTGCATTTCACAACAATTAGACCTATTATTAATGTATATTATTTTTACTTTTATTGTATTCATATTTCTATGTCTTTAATATTTAGCATGGAAAGTCATACTTCTTTCGTTGCTATCTTGGTAACTTTAATTTTATAAAGAAACTTGTCTGAAAAGTATTTATTTTAACTGGCTCTAAAAGTTAATTCTGCAAAATTTCCCTTATCCTCTACCGTAGTTGAGATAGCCAAGAAAAATCGAAAATGAACATGAGTCAAATATCCCCAAGTCATTTTTATAGAAGATAGAATTTAATTTAGCTGTCTTATTACTAAATAGAGTCTCTAAATTTTAATTTGTCAAAATCGTTTGAAAAAAAAAAAAAATTAAAAAAAAAAGTAATTTGTAGAAATTCTTAATTTAGAACAAAATTTTCATGAAAACTACCCACAATATTTTAGAGGTAGAATCCAAATTCTATGAGACGCGATAAAAGTATTGGAAGTTCATAATAAAAAATGAAATTTAAAGACAATGCACTGTTTATCCGCAAAAAGCTCTACACGGATGATCGACAGACGCAGACTGTTTAATGAGAGAGAGAAAAAAAATGATCCAAGTTGGGGGAAAATTATTTTATATTAAATTTTATTGACTAACGCAATTCTATCTACATTAGAACCCGATTTTTTAGATAATATTTTACTGTAGCTTAGCTTACGGCAGAGGAAAGAAGAGTTTCAGAAATATTTCGGATTCAGGATTCAATGAAAAATCAAAGGCACAATATTCAATAGGGTAATGCCTGGACTCCTGGACTAGTGTCTTTATATCATTATCAGAATGAGTGTTGCCTTCACACGTATGACCGATCAATTTGATCGGTTTAACTTATTTATTAATGCGGTTGAAAAATGTAGGCCTACAGCACATGAAAGTCGTTGAAAGTTAAAACGGAATAATAGTCAAGGCACATGCAAAAATGCTCTCTCAAATCAGCATTTCAGTGGACCTTAGAGGTCATGCATAACTGAAAATATATTAAATACATATACACACACACACACACATATATATAGCCTATATATATATATATATATATATATTCCCAAGAAAATAATTTATTTAAATATTCTCCTTGCATTCTGACAACATTACATAGCAAGTGCATGAAAATATTCAGATTCCCTTCCGCCTGAAGATTAAACTTACGCCAAACGTTATAAGAGTGTGAAAGTTGTTATTCATTCAAATTTGATCAATATTGCTTTATTGTCACTCTCCAAAATATATTTCTTATTCGTAAATACAACTTATTTCATTGAAATAATTTTTTATTTAATTTTATAGAGGACTGGACTCAGGTTTATTTCGTGCTACAATATTAGTCTATAATGTACTAGAGACAGTCATTATTTAGAACAATCCTCTGTTCCCAAATGTATGATCTCGTTAATTTTTCGAAGATTTATAATCCACTTATTTATTTTTATTTTATGCTTAGTAAATCGTGAACTAACTGATACAGTTTTGGTGTAAGAAAAGGTCAGATGTGCATGATCGCATGCGTTTCCCGAAGGCTTATTACTAGTATTCGGATGTTATGACCTAAAAAAAAGCTGAAAATATGGTTGCAAATGTGACCTTAAAAATGATTAAATATGACCCAAAAATCCTAAATATGACCTCATAAAAAACGTATTTCCTAAAAATAAATGTTCAAATTTAAGACACTAAATTATTACATCACATAAATTCAATCGTATAAACACATTTTCATAATTTTACAGGCAATTTACAGTTTTACTTGTAATGAACTTTTAATCTGTTAATGTTTCCAGATATCAAAGCAAATGTGAACTGAAAATATTTAAAAAAATATGACTATTGGATTTGTTAACAACAAGGAGGAAGAAGTAATTGTGCTATTACTTGATATTGTCCCCTCACATTTCAGTCACAGCAAAACCAAAATATTCGTGCCACTTTTCCGAAAAAAGAATTAAGTTGACAATTTAGTGCACATACTGCATACCGAATTTATAACTGAAATATGACGTTAAATTACATATATGACCGAGATATGGCCAATACTATGAAAAAGAAAAAAAATATGACATGTCATAAACATCCTAATCCTACTTATTAGTGTAACGATGTACAAAACTGGCAAATGAAACAAAATACTAGTTTTCAGTTCATTATCTGTAAATTTTCTGGACCTAAAGGCCTATAACTGGACTCACGGCATTAATGCTAAGTTACATTTTAACCACAGGCCTACGTCTCCGTGGAAAAAAAAAAATATATTCATTTTAAAACATATTACAGAGGAAAGTCTTTTCTGAAAACGGGGAAAGAACGATTAATTTATACGGGGTTTAGTTTCATGTCTGTGAGTATTTCTGAGGCTGGCATATCTAATTGTTACATATAAAAGTATATGTTAGCAAACAATCTAGTTTACACCACACTGCAATAACGTATTTATACTCGTAGTGCAGGAAATAGTGTCACATTTTTTTCTGTACCCCTTTTTATCCATCTCTTTCAGTACGCCTACTTTATAACGGATTAAAAACGGTTCTAAAATCTCTAATTGAAACCATAAAGTGCGCCTGTTTTAAAATGTAGCTAATTAAGAAGTTGGTAATATATATTTTCGCTTTGCCTGCAGTTTGAACATGTAGAGAGAATTTACAATTTGGTCTGAGCGCGCGATCCGAACTAATTAAATGTCACTTTAAATCACAGCTTTCAAGAACTTAACCCGCTCCTAAAAAGGCCTAAATTGAAAGTTGGGCACAGAGTTGAAATTTATCTTTCGGAGTTATACGTTAAAGGAACTTGAAAGAGAATTCATATGAAGTGCATAAATATTGCATCATTTTATTTCAACAAGATGTAGTTTATTCATGTTCTCAATGCGCAAGCGAGAACATATTCGTGATCTTTACTTAGAAATGCTCTGTAAAAACATTTATTTGCACTGATCCTACAAGAATGCTTGTGGCTTAACCCATTCAGAGCTGAGTTTATACACTGATAATATGGCAGTTATCACGTAAAATTATCAAGGGGCTCTTAGTTTTAAAACGATGAGAAAAGTTTCAGAGGAATAGCTGGTTTCCAGAAATATCAAACGTAACATGCGAAGTAAATTTTATTTGATATTTTACAGCGTTATTCTACTAATTTCAGCTCTGCTTTTACACAATTTTTGAGGCAACGCATTCAAACGTAAGTAGCAGTGAAAAGATAAATAAAGTGCAAAGAGGAAAAGTAAAATCCTTTCAGAGCGAAATAAATTAGCCCATATATAAAAACTCCGAAAAAGATTTATTATACCTGAAGAAAATTGTACTGGTAACTATTCCAATTAATTCTTAAACAGAAAGTGTGGGCATAAGTTAACAACTTTTTACAGCCGAAAGTCATAAAACTAAGAGAATATAGGCTTTACAAACGGGAGGAAACCTAATTTGGTCCGAATCCACTCCTGATTGGGCTATAAAATTATATTCCATTGCCAGCTTGTAAAATGTTTTACCCTCAATAATAGTTATTTATAGGATAGTTATAGTATATATATGTCTACATATTTATATAAGATGTAAGACCGTTCGGTTGAAAAATGTACGACTTTTATGCTATTTTGCATCGTATATTTTAAAAAGAAAATAATTTCAATTTGCTTGTGCTTATAATAGTAATCGAAAAACTTTTTTTTATAATTTAGTATGTAGCGGAATTTAGGTCCTTTTGGTTGGAAACAGTGTTAGGAAAAAGTGGTATATGAAGACAAATGAACATAGCTTCTACATTTGCTGAGAATAGAAATGTATTTATAATATCCAACTTCAACTTGTATACCGTTATAGAATAGACAAATAAAGAACTAATCCGGAATAATCCTTCGCTTTGATATGGAATTGTATGAATGAATCGAGGAATAATAAGTAATGTTTTCAGCGATACTATTGTCATTATATTGTATTGGCTTACGACTGGATTGTCAAAAACCATCTAGTTTGTAGACAACAGTTTTATTACCGAAATAGTTATTTATGTTATTTTGAATATTGTAAATGATTAATAGGTACACGATAATAGTAGTGGTAGGAATCTTAGTATCTGAAGAGGTTAAAATGAATGAAATGGATAATTAATAATTTGTACGAAAAGAAAGCGAACGATAGTGACATCTGGTAATATCCTGTATAATCTCTATAACAGGCTAGCCTATGATTTTTTACTATAACAGGTTCGGCCCGTAAAATGAAAATTTACATAGACGGAGAGAGTTCTGTTAAAAAATGTTTAAGATTCGAAATAATATAAAATAAAATTACTGTTATATAATAATAATAATAATAATAATAATAATAATAATAATAATAATAATAATAATAATAATAATATCTACCTAATGTGATCTCTTCTATTTTATCTTCTTCTTTCTTTCTTTTTCGTAGTTTTACCTCTCCCTTTTAGGATTTAAGCGACCCAAGCCACCCGGGCCTTACAGGGCCGCGACCTGTCGGGAGAGGGATTACCTTTGGATCACATACATACTTTTTTGACCAGACAAGGACATGGAGGGCCTCCCCGGATGAGTGATCAGCCCAATGCCGGGGCCACCTCCGAGACAACACGAACACATAAGACGATACACACCATTCACACACACACTCACTCAGAACAAGGCGAGGATGAGGATGAAGATGATAATGACGGCCAGATGATATCCTGGGACCACAAGGGCCTAAAGTTACCTGACATTTGTCTCAGGTGAGGGAAAACCCCGGGAAAAACCTCACCTAGGTAACTTGTCCCGACCAGGAATCGAACCCGGGCCCGCTGTTCTATTTTATAATTTACAAATAATCACATTAATTTTTCTAGATATGTATATTAAAAGATACGATTTATTCATTTTAAGAAGCCACCTCAAAAGAATTTATTACTTAATAGTGTTTTATTGTGGACCTTCAAAAACATTTTTCTTTTGCTGCTAGAATGCATTCTACCGACTCATTATCTTTGCAGACGTTTGAATTTATATTTAATTGTTATGTTTTAGTTATTTCCTTGGAAAGTCTTTTAAATCGCCGAAGTAATTGGATAAATTATTAAGTTAATTACATTTTTGTATCATCATTATATCTTCCCGCTGATATTGCGTAAGAAGTACTGTATCCAGCCATAACATTTTATTTCTTGTTCTGAACGTAAATGCATATGTTGAGCTATCTAAGTTTAAAAAAATTTAGTTAGAACTCTCTCTATCGCAGCATAATCTGAGAATGAAAACAGGATCAAAATAATGTAGTGGATAATCCATACGCCTACTATATGAACTTGTGCCTATTCTTTTGAGGATAGTAATAGGCTATAAATAATAATAAGATGATGATAATAATAATAATAATAATAATAATAATAATAATAATAATAATAACACGAGCAAGGCAGCCAAGGTGGTAAACGTAACGGACTATCATTCCGAACATCCTGGGCTCGAACTGGATTTTTATTCTTGTTTTTTATATCTTGTTTCCTCAGTCGCAAAAGCAACCGCCGGATTGGATATTTACTTACTATGGCTTGTCGTCGCTATTTCACGTAATTCATTATTATAATCATTAAAATTGAATATGAGATTTAAAAATGAACACAAGACATAACACGACGATAGAAACAGATGCACATCAACATTACACGGCCTACTGGTAAACCCAAGGATCCTACACATGCGATGTGACCTATACGCAGTTAAAGCGTATGTAAATAAAGCTAATTAATAATAACAAAAACAATACTATCTTCCGCTAATAGTAATGACGTAAACAAACAACCGACGAGAAGATGTAAAAGTGCACATAACTTAAATTTGATATTAAACGAATTTGAAGGCTAAATGAATTTCAGATTTTACCAATAGAAATTTCTATACAGAGATCAGAGCTTGGAAAATAATATTAAACTTTAGAATGGTTTAAATCCTCTTACGGTCAATAACTCGATTATGATTATGATGATGATGATGATGATGATGATGATGATGATGATGATAATAATAATAATAATAATAATAATAATAATAATAATAATAATAATAATATGTAGGGTTTTGCACGACCAGTACCTGGTACACTGCAACACCTGATAATGTATGTTTGTACTGTAGTTCTTTCTGCAGTGTTAAATGTAAACTAATTACCTGTGTATTGAAATCGGGCGATTTTGCAAGACGGTATTCAAGACTTAGACATTTTTCAGTGGGTAAGATATTTTTAGAAGCGCTAAAGAAGAAAATTTATGTTTGTAATTTTGAAAAATAATAAATCGACTTAAAAAAATTATGTTATACATTACCTCTCGCTGACGATTAAACAGTTGTTAGGAATGGCAGTAAACTTGAATGTTTCTTATACAATCATAAATGCGCGTGATGAGATAAGATACGAGATACATTTTTTTGTGTGTGTTGCTTAACAACACCGTCTTCTGAACAACTCTGGCGTGCGCTTTGCAAACATGTAAGTACCCTAAACGTTTCTGCACGACATCTCATTTTTAGGAAGTCATTAGAATGAGCACAAGTGTGAATAAAGTTAAACGAATTAACCTCAGAAGGTGTGGTTACATTGGGGTGGTACCGTGAAATGTTTACAAACAAAAAGTGTACAACCTTGCCCATTCTACTGTACAAGAGGACTTGTTGAATTCATCGCACAATGTCGCTATAACGAAGACCTATGAATTAAATTTGCTTCATAGCGCCATCTTAATAAATATATTTCTACAAGTTACTACGTGAAGTTAATGATGCCAGAAAACACAAAATACTCCATGTGTTCTACCCTGGCGAACCATAAACTTTTGTTTATTTATGTAATAAATCACCGCAGAGCGAAATCATTGCATAAATTAATAATAAAATGATTCATTACATCGAAAACCTTTCAATTACATTTATTTCTTTGGCTTGATTAGTAAAAATAATTTTGATAAGCTACCACTCTTGACTTCAAGTTAAAAACTGACTAAAACAAACTATTTTGAGAAGATTATTTTGTCGAGGCGGACCATAAACTTTAATTATTTATTTAATAAAACTCTGCAGAGCCTTAAATATTATGTCAAGAAGTTATATTTAAATATTCTCTTTAGATATTTATATGTATATTTTGATATACATAATATGCAAAAAATATAAGGAAAGATTTCTTTTAAATGGAATATACTCGTAGTAAAAGTAGTAAAAAATAAACAGGAAAGAAAACGTAATAAAGATTAAAAGAAAATAGATATCTGCCTGATTAAACTGAATGCACTATTCCTGGAGTCAATTATTATTTTAGGCCAACTTTGGAGAATAAATTACTATAGGCCTATCAATGAATTCTTGTTTTTGGTCAGAAGAATCACATATTTGGTTTGGGTATTTGTAAAGGAACAAACATTTAAAAGAGTCTGTGCATTTGGATTATCAATTAGGCTATTAAGAATGTTGTACATAATTTTAATAAAATGATTCAGATCTATAGAAAACGCAACTTAAATTCTTTAATATTAACTGTAGGAAAACATAAAGGAAAAAAGAAAACAATATAAACTTTATAAAAGAAATACTGGCAATGTAAAATTAATTTTGAATTATTTCAATATTAATTAATATATAACACTTCCTGCAGGCCTGGAGCTAGAGTAGGTCTACAGATTACCTTATTCGAGAGCAGTGTACCGGTATTATTTTCAGAGTAAAGTTCTTTATAGGAAATTCGTCCTGAGCGACGACACGAACACAGATTTTCGTTTTACACGTAAATTCCGATATTTTAAAATTGATAAATCTTGAAAATTAATTTCAATAATGTGCTTCTTCTGACTCATCTTGAGTTGGCACATTCTTTACAGCAATAAGAATATAAATTAAATGTGTAGACGTAATTTAGACTTCATTTAAATGTAGAGATAATACTTTAGTTATCGTTTCCGTGACATGGATTTCCACTTAAGTACGAGTATATTCGAATACTCTATTAGGCCTATGAGATGCAGTCACTCATTAGAATGCAGTATCATACCTACCATGATTTCCTTTATAGCTGCTTGCATATTTCCATACACAATCAGTTTTAATGATAATGATTTAGTCCAATTAGAATGCTCATTTGTAATACACTTGTTATAATAAACACAAATAGCCTACAAACTCAAATGCAAAACTCAAAAGGAAAACTGGATAAATCAAAATCTCGTATGGAATTATAATAACTTGTGCCAATTACGATATGTATGTATGCATGTGTGTATATATATACAAATATATATAGACTATATATATATATATAAATAAATATATATATGTATATATACAAATATATATATGTATATATATACAAATATATATATTCAAATATATATATATATATATATATAAATAAATATATATATATAACTTCCTCTGCCCTTAACATAGAGGAAATATTGTGTTCGACCCCGGAATCCAAAGTTGAGTTTTTTACATAAATGAATATTTTGAAGTACCCTGAATCCAAATATACTATTTTCAGAAACATGTCTGGGTGCGTTTGTTTTTCTGTGAATAGCATAGCTCCAGAACGGAAAATCGTATGAAAACAACATTTTGTATTTCGGTTAGGTATCTTCAGGGAATGTGACACGAAGATTGGCGACGACTCTCTTATTTTTAAACTAATTTTCCTGAACGTACATACCAGACAGGGAACAGTCGTAAACCCAACATTCATACTCACAAAGTTCCTTACAAACCTACTAGGCCTATACCTGCATAAAATTAAAAAATAATAATAATAAAAAAAACACCATCACCGAAGTGCCCATGCTCAGAAGGCAACCAAACAGCTATATATCTACTACTCCACTGCAAACTATAAGACAAAAATAGGCCACCTTATATGATATGTATATTATACTATACCATACAAATATTATGAATATTTATACTAAATATCCTGCGATAGGCTATACCTCATGGTAAATAAAGATCTAAATTAAACAAGGGGTCAGTAAATAAAGAAAATGTCGTTTTTCGTGATTTTCTCGAAAAGTCTCTTACGATTTTGTTTAAATTTTATACATGGGGTGATATACTGAGGGCTATAACTTTTATTTGAAACTTTTTTTTTTCAAAAAAAGAATCTCTAAGTCACCCACTGTTTATAGAAACTCAGTCTTGCCTGGTGAAAAATAAAGCTTTGCATCAGGTTGAAACAACTGAATAGGCGCTCTTAGCAATACGGCCTCTTATTCTATACCAGAGAGTGAAGTTGGGAGAATGTAACTTATTTCCATGCTTAGAGTAAAGAAAGTTACGTGAGTGCTTTAATCAGATTTTATTTGGGTTATGTATCCTTCGGGAATGCGATAGGTTCCCCCTATGTAATTTTTACAGGGAAACGAATGTAGGCATTTTATTAGCAGTGATAGAAGTTACGAAATATGTTATTTATTAAGATTGTTAGAGCCACTTCTTTATTTCAAAATTTTGAAAATAGTTTCATTAAATATCTTAATATCCAACTACGAGTCTACAGAAACCAAATTCTACGGATTCCAATGAAAGGCGAACAAAGTTCACAATAATATATATATATATATATAATTAAAAAAAATAATAATAAAAAATGTAAATGCAATTAACAGTTTACCTGCAACGGATCTATATAGACAGACAAGCACACTTATTTCCAAATACACTTTTTCAGCTTCTAGGCATCGGGGAATACGTTTTCCCAGTATATCTCGATTTAGATATTTTTTTCACGATCACTATATTTTCTCTATTATATATATTGTTTTGTGTAGACAAAATGGTGATTTTAGGTGGGGAAGTAATAGAAAAAATCTACGTATGTACCACTTTATTTAAGTTTGTTTTCGATATTTATATTTAGGCCTCAGACGTTACAGGTCGTTTGGTAACCTAAGGAACCGATGGCCCTCTGTAAATATGTAAATTTGTATTTGCTTCTAGAAAGAAAACATGAGTAAAAAAAGGCCTATTTTTTATAAAAGTAAAAACAATACAAGAAAATTATTTGTTGGTGTGGATCATAAAAAAGCGAGTAAACAAGTAATATGTAGGCAGTTCTGCCTGTACTTAGGTATTACCGCTGGTATTTCGCTGGATATTAATGGAGATAATTAAATTTTAATGTTTATTACGCCGAAATTAGAGGGAAAAGTTTAAAATAGCTACTTTTGAAGACAGTTTGTTTTAAGTGTTAATAAAATAGTAATTATGTACTTTTCTGAAACTTAGTTTCAGTGCCGGAAGAGCCTTGACAACCATTAACGATAGCACAGGAACGCCCATTCGAGCTATCTGGTAGTAATTACACTCACTATTTAGTTCATGACATAGGCCAATGTCAATTAGTGCAGGCCTACGCTTCGAAGTTATCATGACTAGTCGACCGGTAGCTACATACCAACTGTTGTAAGATGTAAGATACACATAAGCTTATTTCTTGTATATAATATACTCGTATGCCAAAATACAACTAATTTTTACTTTCTCTGCCTGTACCATAGGTACCCTTAAATTCAAGTTTAGTTTTCAGCATTAACGGTCAGCCATTTTCGGAAACGTGTGCTTGTGAATATTTAATATTTAACATATTTATTTAACTTACTTAAATTATTATTATTATTACACATTTAATACAAGTAAAAACAAATAAAACCAAACATACCCCTATATGAGCAAAGCTCGTGTTTAGGGGTATAGTTGATTAATATAAATTGCTTATTTCTTGTATATAATATACTCGTATGCCAAAATACAACTAATTTTTACTTTCTCTGCCTGTACCATAGGTACCCTTAAATTCAAGTTTAGTTTTCAGCATTAACGGTCAGCCATTTTCGGAAACGTGTGCTTGTGAATATTTAATATTTAACATATTTATTTAACTTACTTAAATTATTATTATTATTACACATTTAATACAAGTAAAAACAAATAAAACCAAACATACCCCTATATGAGCAAAGCTCGTGTTTAGGGGTATAGTTGATTAATATAAATATAATTACATATCAATACACCGTATACTACAAACGAAAAATTCTAAATTTATGAGTACAATGTATATAGAAATAATTTTTCAGCATTAACAAGTGGTTAACTATATAGATCATATAGAATCGTAATTTTATATTTGAGTTATGTATAACGTAGAGGTGTGATACGAAGCATGGCAGTGACTTTATTTATTTTTACTACACCTTACATAAAGAAAATGTTACTTTTTAGCAATTCGCTCAAAATCTACTTTGATGATTCTCTTTTAACATGAACTGTACGCACTAAGAGCTAAAATATTTCACTTTTTTAAAATTACTTCTCTGTTGGTAATTATAGGCTACTAACTCCATCCACAAACGCATATATTAATTTATAACTCGTGAATAGAGCATTTTACATGTTTAGTTATTTGACAGATTGTTAGCTTTATGCACCAATCTCCTTTATTCCAAGATTATTTTTGGTTGGTATTAATTTATGTTGAAGGCTTAGTATACAATTGTAATATTCCTCTGTGATTTAATATATTACAGCGATGACTACAGCAGTTAAAAGATTAACTTTATGTGCATTTTTACAGGTTTGTTTTTATATTTTATTGTCTTCCTGAAAATAGTTTCAATCATTTTCTTGGCCCTAGCATTGCCAATTTATGTCATTAATAATTCATCCTGTGTATAAGACGCTACAGCTCTTGAATATTGTTATTTTAATTCTCAGCTTCCTTTTCACTTTTATCCGAAAATTCAGTTATACGTGGTAGGCCTTGTTCACATTGGCTGGGGTATGTACTTTTATTTCTTTTTACTAGATGATCATTATACCGTTACAAAAGGAAGAAAGATTATATGGAAGTTATGAAACAAACCAAGCAATGCAAACTTCACCTTCCTGCGCCACTTACATTTTAGTCCAATAAAGCTGAAGGATAATAATTATTGGCTACATGGAGAAGTTTCCGATGGCTGGCCACGATTACTTTATAACGTGAAGCATCATATAAAATTCAAGGTCAAACAAATGAGCGTATCCAGCTTTACGTAAACAAACAGCAGATTGTCTTCTTTAATTAATTGCCTTGATGATACACTGCGCAGATACGGAGATGGTTGTTTAACACAGGAAATTCGCTCTTGTACAACCATGGTCTTCTTGTATAGGGCTTCGCAGTGGATTACGCCTGTATTGTAAGAGATTTTTCAGTGTGTTCCCGTTTGCATTATATCACTGTTGCTCTCTCAGTCTTCAATGTCTGACTACCAAGGCGTACACTGGGTTACAATGAAGACATAGTTCAGAATCTGTCGCCCGTGCATGCTTTTGGTTCTGTAGTACGTTCCATAGAATCAAATTGCCATTACGCCTGCAGCATGGTAGCTAGGCTACCTGTCTAACATGGTTGTCAAAGAAAGTCCTCCTCGTAGTTATTTTTCTGGTCCTTCATTTTTCTCAACAAATCAAGTTTAGGTCTATGATTACTTTAAAATCTTTAGGAGGACCCTCTGGTACGGAACTCAAATTTTATCCTAACGAGCCAAATTTAGATAAATTTTGTGGATGTGTTCCATTAACTACATCATATTGTTGGTATGCATTTGAATACCCTATGTAAAGGAGTTTTGAAATTATTTTTGTCTTTTCGAAAATCAATGTTTTTGTAAGTATACTTTTGTCTACTTAGAATCACGGCCTTGCCTGAATTAAAGAAACCATTTTAGTTTTAGTATAGTTTTTGGGAATAGAGCTTGTTTAAAGCCAAATGTCTTATAGAACTTCTTAATAAAAAATAACAACATATTATCTTAATTAAAAAGACCAAAGCATAACTTTGTTCCTTTTATTAGAGTGCACGTGTGGTGAAAATTTAAAGTGATCAATATTTACTGTAAAGAAAAATAACCTCTAGCAGACAAACAAAGTTTCGGGGAAAGATGCTTAAACTTTTAACCGGTTTAATATAATATATTATTGGTTTTAGTACAAGGTGAGACATAAACACATATTTCGATATTTTACAAAAGGAAAGGGGAAAAGTATTTTCAGCCTTATTATACACAGATCAAAGAAACAGTATCACTATTTCACAGTATAACACATACCAGATTTTCACATAATGAGATGTATGTATGTATGTAGGCCTATGTATGTATATATATATATATATATATATATATATATATATATATAACGCCTCCATGGATGAGTGGTTAGACTGCTCGCCTTCCACAGCTGGGACCCGGGATCAAATCTCGGTAGATTCATGTGGAATTTATGGTGGACAAACTGGGGTCGGGGCCGGCTTTCTCGGGGTAGTCCTGTCTCCCCTGCCATATATCATTATATCGTTGCTCCATACATCATAGTATGACCATTTGGTTGCAATAAAGAATTATATGTATACAGTAAATGTACTAAATATATGCTAAACGATTAAAGCTATTTAAATCTAATGCTGCGAAAACATAATACACACGATATTGATGTTTATGTAATATCAAATATAACTGTAGGCTACACCCTCACTCGTAATTTGTATATTAAATAAAACAAAATTTATTTGTTTGTGTTTACATGTAGGCTTAGTTAATTTCAAATGTGTGCATTTATCAATGAAGATGGCAGTTTAACTTCACTTTCAGTATAAAGACTATTTCTCCGAACCCTATACCGATACTTACTCCTTTTGGGAATTTCAGTACCAAGGTATGAAATTAAATTGAGTTATAGATGTGTCTGAACGTATAATGTATAATAGAAGCGAACGTTTGTATGCATTTTCTTCATTGTAAGTTTTGTATTACTTGAGAAAAAAAGTTGTGCTGAACAAATGCTGTACTTACTCTTGGACAACTCTGTGTAACCTTTTCAAGAATCGCTAAATGTAAAAAAAAAATCAATTATCGAAAATGTGAAACAAAAAAGTCTAGGTATGACATGAAGTATTGCACACACAAAGAGGTACGATACTGTAAATTGTAAAAAAAAAAAAAAAAAAAAAAAAAAAAAAATTGCAGCGAAAAACTCTTTCTTGCTATTTTGTGCAGGCCTGTACAATTTGCTGAGTATTTAATTTTGGGAGGAAAGGTTGAATGTGTTCCTATAAACTATTACGGGTGGAGCTGCAATAACTCCTCCTCCAACTTCTTTTGCTATAAAAAACTAAACTCCGTGACGCTAAATCCCTGAAGAGACTAGGCCTACCACCCGACCACTGCGTCATCTACCATAGGCAGATAGCAGGATTAGGGGGCATGCGGTCAGCATGCCGACACCCACGATCGTTAATGGTGGCTTCCGTGGCCGAGATCGCTACTTCTCTATCAACTCTAGCTCCTCAGTTTGAATCTCGAGACTGAGTGTACACCATTCCAGACTTTCTTGCCTCAGAAAAATCCGATGAGGTACTGGGGATCGAACCCGGGCCTGCGACGAAAACCACGAGACCACGAGACCACGCAGGCAGTCGCTTTTGCTATAAGTGCATTTTAATATGACCTACATAATGCTACACAATGGTTCAGTAGGCCCGGTTGGTGATTTCAGTTTAAAAAAAACAAAAGCAATAAATGATGCGTTTTCCCACTCTTTTGAAAAAAAGATAATGTTCTCAAGGTGGAGGAAATATAATTAAAAAATTTAAAACTCGGCCATTAAGCCTAATTTTTTGTATATATATATTTTGTATATATGCCGGAAAATATATTGTGTACAGCATTCCATTCGGAATTCATAAATTTCAACATTGGGCACATGGGTATGTAGAGATTCAGTTGAGCCAACTGCTTCTTTCACCTTTGCTCACTGCTTACCGCTCCTATACTCCCTTTTTGTAGTTTTTCTACCCAGTGACCTCAACATTCAAATTACCATTAAATTAAAGAGCTATAAATGTTACGACCTTTTGAAAATGAACATAATGTTCTGAATTGATTTTGGAAGTTACTCTTTTTCACCTCTCTGATGTAGGCCTATAAGATGATTGGAGTATTGATTGCAGTAAATAAGATAAATTATTGTCCCAGTTGACAAAGTAAACACTTTCAATCTTACAATGCTTACAATAATAACCCCTGACTTCAGTAGCTTAATGAAAATTACCGCAGGAAAATTCCAGGAGGTGGAATTGGATATAACTTAATTGTGTGCTTAATTCATTAGAGCTGGTCATGATATTTGTTTGAAGAGAAAGTACATTAAGCACATCAGTGGTCTATTGTTTTCTATTGCCAGGATACGAAAACAGTACAATATTTGGTTTAGATTAGAAATGCAAATTGATGTACACTCTAACACGTTAGGTATACTTGGATTACGATAATCCACGCGAAGCAGATTATCTACATCATTATAGTTCTAGGGTAAAAGACTTCACAAATTCAACATTCTCTCCTATAATGTAACTTTCAATCGTAGAGGTCAATTTCTGAAAAAGATATAACTTAGAAATAAATAATATAATACGTGGAGAGGACCTTATGAGGTGTTTGAAATCACTAAGACTTATCAACGGCCGGAGGTATCGGCTTGCCGACAACATGCCCCCAAACCTGCCATCTGCCTGTGATAGATGAAGCAGCAGTCGGACGGTAGGCTTAGTTTCGCAAGGAATGTAGCGCCATATAGTTTAGTTTAGCTGGATAGATAATGTAGATATAATGAGAAAAGAAATAACGCCAAAAAATCTACTCTCTGTGGCCATTATAGGGACCGGAAGAAAGGGTTGGCAAGGAAAAGATGGATACAAGATGTTGAACAGGATCTGGAAAAATAATTGGAAAAGGCAGAATCAGGAAAAAGATACGTGGAACAAGACTGTGAAGGAGGCCAAAGCCCACCAAGGGCTGTAGAGCCGCGAAAGAAGAAAACAAGTTTTTTTCTTAGTATAAGAGAGTTATTTCAATTTACTATTTTCAATGTTACTTGCATCATCCAGTCATTTACGAGACTATCTATTACATCAATTATAGACTAAAACCTTCTCAGAAAGGTAACAATTGATCATACGAAATCTCATCAATGTATGTGCAGCATGATGATCGGGAACAAAATTAGTCAAACTCGAATGCTGATACCCAGAGAAGGTTGTTCATCATTGCTACCTAAATGCATAATTATAAAAGCATTACTCAAAGAAGGATGAACGAATAGATTCGCAGACTTTTACGACTATACTTGCTTAGAATACGCCTATATGGAAATTACATTTTAATAAAGCATAAAGTAAAGTGTTAGCATAGCTAAAAGCTCGCAATTAGAATCGTGAGAGGTATATTTTATGAGGACAATATAAGCTAGCATACAACATCCATTATTAGAAAGAACAAGTGTCGGTCATTAATGGTTTTAATAATTTAACCGCGCATTTAATAGCCCACGCAAGTGGACGCAGCTAGTAGAGGGGGTTGATGGTATAAAAATTGATCCAGGAGGCTGTGGTGGATATTGAATCACAGCAACACTGAAGGATGGCGGGACTGGAGAATACTAATCAGGGGACGTACTTGGGAACTACCTTCCCTGTTTGATGAGAATTTAATGAATGGAGTGAGGAGCGCATATATATCGCCTGTCTAATGACTCCCAACCGTTACCCGATTTCTACTTTATTAAGTCTACCTAATTTTTATCGCACAGGGACTCGTTTCGATTTTCTGCATCTCAGATTATTCACAAAACATAATCAATGCAATGCTCCAGTAGCATCACTTATAGGATAACAGCAGCATTAATAGTGATTGTGTTATTGAATATTCTTATCAGAACAATGCTTTTGGAGTGAACAAGTTGCCAGTCGACGCACTACACACAAAGAACAACATCTGCTATTTGTATTATTTACTAGCAAAAGAGGTCGTTCGTTTTGGCGCTAGTTACTATTTGGGTAAGGAATAGATGAGGAAGATTATATTGACGGCTAAATGATATCCGGGGATCAGAAGGGCCTAAAGTTACCCGACATTTGTCTCATAGGTGAGGAAAAACCCCTACCTATGTAACTTGTCCCCACCAGGATTCGAAAACGGGTCCGCTGCGTGAAAGGAACGAATGCATCCCTGCACCACAGCGGTGGACTATGCTATTTACTTATTTTATTTTATTACAAACGGCTGGCAAAATCATAGGCGTAGCGAGGGGGGGGGTTTTGGGGGTTTGAACCCCCCCCATTGAATAAAAAATGGAAAATTGTATAATTTTTTTAAGTCTGCCCATAAATTGCTTAATACAAGTATAAAGCGTGGGAAGCTTAAAACTCGTTATTTTGCGTCTTAATTTTTAAAATTTTTCGGGGAAGGACCCCCGGAAGCTTAAAACTCGTTATTTTGCATCTTAATTTTTAAAATTTTCCGGGGGAGGGCCCCCGGACCCCCCTCTCCTTCCATACTCGCCAGACCCCGCGGATGTTATAACCCCCCCCATATGGTCGGCCTGGCTACGCCTATGGGCAAAATTAATGGGGTATCAGCATAAATAAGGGATTAGCTCCGTCAACAGGAAGTAGGTCTAAATATCTCGGATTTGGATATAATCTGTTTACTCTCTAAGTAATCGAACGTGCACTGTCTACGTAGAATGCAGACGCCATTAATCAATAATCATTAATTTTTTATTAGTGGTTATACAACGTAATCGAATTCCATGACGATAAACTTCAAGTTCTGACGATTGAAATTAACCAGCTGTTTTACCCGGGATCTAGAATCAATCTGGCCACTTTCAAATTCCTGTAAGCAGGCAGTGTTACGCATAAGAAAATTACGACGAGTGATTCGTAATTTCTGGTTCCTCAACTAATTCATTATTAGGGTACCTACAGTTCGTCCTGCAGCAATATTTATAGCAGTAGTTTTAGTATAAGGCTAGTCAAGTACTAGTCCAGTATGTAAACATTATTTAGACATTTCCTGTCTCAATGAATTACTGACGGTCCATAATTAATTCTATGTCGGCGCCTGTGGCGGAGTGTGAGTTGACCTTCCTCAGCAGCGACCGATGTAGGCTTACTATTCTTTATCACGTGAGGTAGAGTTTATGATGAGGAAAACAGGCGATTCTAGTCGGATTTATTGTTCGTTTGCGGTTATTTAACGAAGAAGTTTTAATTATCCTACTCAAACCCATAATTGTCCCTGATGTCCTGGAAAGGCCCTATGAGAGTTCCTTATAGCCTATATGCCTATAAATCTAGAGACATAGGACTGTCGCATTTAAATTATGAACTAAATTTTGTTAACTTCTATTTGGTCACTTTTCGAGATTTCAATAGATTGTTTCGAATTTACTATCTAAAACAATTAAGCCTAGATATTTAATTGCAGGAAAAGTTGTGGTATGCATTCGATATCAAATTACTTTTATCAAAAATATGAATCTGAATATTTTAAGGACGTTTTTATACGGAAAACTTATTTTAAAGAAATGTTGCCATAGTGAGATAAAAAAAATAATTAAAAAAAACCTATAGAAAATATGAACGAGAAATAATACCTTAAAATTTCTTCCTACAATGCTTGAATAAATTATAGATCTATACGTTTCTTGGGAATAGGAACATAGTACCTAACTGTAACCAGACTAATTGGTTAATTTTGGAAATATGAGTTTTTCTGTACAGATTTAGTATCTCTGAGTATAGACCCAGATCATGTCCGCGAATTTACCTCTTAAAATTAAAAAAAATGTAAGAAACATTTTTGTAAGAAACATTTGTACGCTATAAAAGTAGACCTAAAGTATAAAGAAAAAAGACAGTTGCAGTTTCATTTAATTGTATCAAAAAATGAAATAAGAATAACTAGTTAGGAAGAAATACGGCACATCCTAAAATTCTTAACCTTATTCGTACCATAGGCTAATATATGAATTTAATTTAATTTTGAAATATGTTTTAAATGAAATTCCTTCAACTGAACCCAAAAATTTCTTAGTGTTTCACTATCTTGCAGCCACATTTGACAATTCAGTATTTCCTATTTCAGAAATGGAAGTCCTAGCGTGTATTAAATATTACGCATTATTATATATTAAAATGTATTATAAAAATATATTAAAATGGTGAGAAACAGAAAAATGAAAGTATTTTCTGCAATTCACCCATATTAGATATGTAAAATAAGTTGTTGCAACTAAAATAAAAATATAAAATCTCTGTCATAGACTTCAAGTAGATACCACCCGGGTATAGCCTGAAAACTTGTGAGTACCAATACCCTCCAGGATTGTTTTAAATCACATAACATTTAGTTTTGTTTGTTTTTCATTCAACATTAGCAGCAGGAAGTTAGACTATTTACTGCTTTTACCTAGTGATCTAGTTTTGGTAAGGTAAACCTCTGAGGATTCGTTTTGCACAACATAAAATGTGTGTTTTGTGGTGAGGTGGACGGAAAGCAACAGGGTAAGAATGGAGATTATCCATTCAGAAGGCAGGCTCTCAGTGACACTGCTTGATGGAACAGGAAGGAGCGATCCAGAACACGCTCGACATGTTTGTCGCCTTGAATATCAATCCGAATCGCTTTCAGTTTCTACGATGCTATTCCCACGCATCTTCGATATTAAATTCTCAGACGCGTGCCAATACAAGTGTTCCTTCAATACTCTGTAGCATTTCGTCATGTATCGTCCATTTTAGTAGTTTTCACTACCGGTTTTGCATTCAGAAATTAACTTACAATAAAACGTAACGTACACATTTAAAACTTCGTTAAATATTAAACTAATATGACAGAGAACACCACGTCAGAGGTGCATATAAAACGTAAGATACTCCGATTTTATAACCATTACTGAAACATTATGGTGTTCTATTTCAAAATTGCAATGAAGAAGAAAGAAAGAAAATCATTTATTATAAACATAAATGAAGCTGCTTGCCTCTATGCAAGTTGCCATTAAGACACAGCTTAACAATTCCATCTGATAAGACAATTATTAAGTACATGGCGTACATAAATATATGCAGTTTTACATTATTCTTCTAAGCAGAAGCTCACTTTTACTTTTGGGAGTAAATATGGTGATTCAAGATTGATATTTAATCAACAATTATGCTTTCGGTAAGGTGTTTTGTTTCTTCTTTGGTTATCCCTAGTTTTTGCAGTTGTTGTGCAACAGAGCGATAGATCGTACCTCTGGAACCAAACAAAAGACCATGTACTGAAAAATGACAGCCACCAAATCTTGCGTGATATTTTTCTTTAAGAAATGGAATGCAGCTCTCATAGATGCTCTTTTTCTCCATGTCAACATGACAGCATCAAGATTGTAATAACTTTAACATAAATTATTAAAAATATATATTACTGTGATGGTCTGTATGTTCCTCACTTTTTCATTTTCAAAAACGTTCCACATTTAGTTCCGTGGCTTGGTTGGGTTTATGGTTATTTGACGACGGGGTGTAGATAATAGAGGGCTGTGACCGTCGCGAATGTGCTGACTTTTTTTCCCCCGCAGAAGTCCTCTTGATGCCTATATATCTGGTAATTGTAAGGTGCATCTTTATTCTTATATACATATTAAATAAATTTTCAATAGAACAAATTCAGCGCACGGGACTATACAAATCTACGGACATGGCTTGTCACCATTTAGGCACAAATGCCAGGATCGAACTCTCTACCTTGGGTACAGAAAGCCAGCTCCATACAGACTGTGCTACCCAAGCAGACTTGTTTCATGAAACATATTTTTAATATCCTTGTGCGAAGCTGAATAAATGTATGAAATATTTAGACAGATAATTATTACGCCAATAACCAATTTAAGTTAAATATAAAGAAATCTCACCTAATGTAAGATGTTATAAATAGGCCTATCCCAAGTACGAGTATTTCAATATTGCAGAAAGCACACTATTTATTTTTTAATATCAAAACATGTATTGTCTCTAAGGTCGAAGACAACCGGTTTTCATTGGCAAGCTGACTCACAGGTATTCTATGCCCGTTTCAATACTACAACGATTATATGGAATGGAGTGATTATTTTCCTCAATAACAGCAAGAATTACTCTCTACAGAATAATTCTTTTGGAAACTCGATAAATTTACTTAAATTATGAAGCTACATAAAATGCGATTAGGTAAAACGAATGTGGAAATGTGAAGAGGGAAAAATACGAATAAGGAAATATCGGAAATTCTTCTTAATGTTAGCAGTTCCAATTTTAGCTTTTTGAGAATTATTGACTGGGGAAAGTAGTTTACAGTCTCAGAAAATAATACTTTTGGACTTCGGAATGCTGAAACCTCGATATCTAAGTTCCGAATCTAAGACAATATTTTATCTAATGTAGGCCCTACCTATGGTATCTTTCGTACGAATGAGAAAGTAAGAAACTTCCTTTTTCATGTAAAATTTCCTTGCATTTTCCTTAATACTAAATATTAAGACTTAGAGTTTAAAAATGCTCAGTAGACTGACAAATTTAGGCTAACGTTAATATATAAACAGTGTTGTTGTGTAGAAGAAATACAGAAACAAAAATATTATCTTCCCGTAGAGCTTTCGCTTGAGAACGTTAACGTACATTTAGAAGTTTTTTTAAATATATTTTTTTATGTCAGCTAGGAACAGAAACTATTCCTGGCATCCATATAACCTACCAAAGTATCAAAGGAACGGTGTCATTTCAAGCCGAACAAAAGAAGGATGTACTTCTACTAATGCGATATGTGATCTTCCATTGTCACACAGTGAAAGGAGGTGGCAAAACCTTATGCTTTCCATTACAAGACATTAGTGACATCTTCTTTTTAAGAAGTAAACACTACGATAATGGTGGGAATTGTTATTCTTCCCACTGTTGGCACCAATTATTTACGTAGAAGGTAGGCATAGTGCGTTCTTAGTAAGTATTAAGTTAGAAAATGATGATGAAAAAAGTTTGATTTAGTTAAGAATACAGATTTGATTTTATTCTGATTTTGAATTTTATTTTAAGTCTACTAAACTAAAATTTACATAGTAGACTCTTTTGCCAATCAAATAGAGAAAAACATTGAGAACAACAATTAAATAATACTAAGAAAAAAACAACTAACATTACACTCAGGACAACTTACAATAATTAAAATAATAAATGGTTAATAAATTAGATTGCTTTATGACTGCGTGCCACAAATTCAGAAACTAAAATGCCATTCTTGATAACTAAGTTTTGTAAAAGTGGGCCTAATATTTTCCTACATTTTGTTATAATGAACAGGATAATTTTTAGGCTTCTAGTAGTCCGGTGGACAAATCGTACAGGTCATAGTGGCCCTGAATTCGAACGTGGTAAATTTCATAGTGGTAAATTTCATAATGGGTTTTCACATTATGAGATATCTTCACTTCTATCGACGGCACAAGAGATTTTTTATCTTTCTCTCGAAGACAGGCTGTTTACTAGGATAATATTGCGCATCACGATAATGCTTTAAGGTCTACAAGTCTTAGACCTACACCGGTACCAAGAATAGAAGAAGATACTTTAAGCTCAATATTTTAATAAAAAAAGAACATTGCAAAATGTTCTTGTTTATATGGATTATGTGATACATCAGGGTGAAAATTAGCCTCAAAGGTATTGAATTAATAATCATTTCGAAACATTGAATTCTTTTATTTCTTTGTCAGAATCCCACAATTTATTTCCCTTTATTATACTTTGATAGTTGACAAAACGCTAGTATAGGCTAGAGAATAGTTTTCAGGTTGGTATTTGAAAGGCGATTATATTATAATACAAAAACTGCATGAAGGGCATATGTATAAAAAGAAAATAATTGTTCTATGAAAGACTCCAGAATGTTCATAATTTAATAAATACACCAAGTTGAAAATTGCACACTCATGATTTTATCATGGCTGCCCAATTGGGTGTACTTATTGCGAGTATGAGTTGTAAGGTGTTACGAAGACAGTGCAAAGTCATACGGGATTACATAACCTGATATGATGCAAGCAACATGTGGTTTTGCACTTAGTATTAGCGACTTGGTAGTAGAGTTAAGATTTCAAGTTTTCTGAACAGTGGCATCTTTGTCGAACCATTCTTACATATGAGTAGGCAGTGAACTCAGTAAAGGCTTAGTCTGTCAGAACATTTTGGAATTTGACTGGGTATTGTGTATGTATCAGCGAGCCAAGTGGGTTTGATTTTCGGACAGGACAAATTTTCTCGTATAGAATATAGTGTAATTCTATTCACTGAGACAAATTTAGAAATAATTTCGATCATTTAATTGTAGTAATCAACATAGGGAGGATATGTTATGGATATTAAACTATAGGCTATACATGAAAACATGAACATTTACACAGCCATAAAATTTGATCTACAAAATACGGAATAGAAGGAGCTAATATAAATTATTTAATAGTTTTAATGAGTCGTCTCTCGAAATTCAACAGTTAACCACTTTTAAATTATGTCAAGACAATATTTATCGCTTACTTTGGAACAAGTATAAGTATGAATAATGTATTTTAATTGTCTCTTTAAAAAAGTGGAAGTGTATTTATTTGATTATTGTTAATCAATTTTTTTTTAATTTTGTTGCTACAAATTACAATATAAAATATATACAAATGTGATTTCGAACGCCGCCCGAAGAAGCAAAGCTTGTGCTCGGGGGCGGTTCAGTTCAATACAAAAAAGTAACATGGACTAAAATAATGAATAAAATACGTAGTTTAGATTTCGTTGTCATCAGTTTGTATGCTTTTGTCAGTACAGCCAAACTAAATGTATATGAGATTTATTAACGAGCCTTGGCTCAAACAGTCATTTTATTAATAATAAAAAAATATAAAAAGCATTAAAATGAAGGTTCCATACTTGTTCAAAATACTCTTTCATATTATAAAAAGGATTGCCACCAAGCGATCAGTTTTAACGTTTATAAAACTGGGAGAGTTCACACTGTAGGCCTAAGCGATGGGAGGTAGTTTGTTGAATAGTTTCAAGGTAATTTGAATTAAACCAATTTTTCGATTTTGTCAAACTTAATAATGGGTTGAACAAGATTTTAGATAGTTAAATCTGGTACTGTAGCTGCATAATCTGTTCACAGCTAAAATTGATCACACTCTTTTTAACCAATCATAAACATCCTTATGATTTGTTATTGTTTATTATAATTGTTAGAATTTTATTTAAACAAAGATATACAATGGGCGTTGAAAGGTGTGTCCGTAGTAATAAGTAATACTTTTCTTTTCGATATAAGCAATTCGGTTATTCTGTTTGTTTGCTAGAAAAAATCAATTATTTGGATATTACTAACGTTGTATGATAAGAGGAAGCAAGTCATTACATCCTTCATTCTACTAGAATAAATAATCAAATAAGTAAAGAGGAATAAACATATTTCTACCGCAGGCTACAAACTTAGCATTTAATTTGGAATATGAATGTACAATTCCATTACTCTCACCCAGAATTTTTTAAATTAAGCATTAAAAACGTAAAAAATATTATTAAGTATTTAATAAGATTCTTATATATTATTATTAAGTATTATTATTAAGCATTATTATTAAGTATTATATAAGATCGCCTGCGTGGTCTAATGGTGAGCGTTGACTACGGATCAGCAGGTCTGGGATTTTTCTGAGGTAGGGAGATCTGGAACGGGGTGCACCCGGCCTCGTGACACAAACTTAGGAGCTATTCGATAAAGAAGTAGTGGCTCCGGTTCAGTGAGCCATCAGTAACGGCCATGGGAATCTGAATGCTGTCCACATGTCCTTTATTCCTGTTATCTGTCTTTGGCAGATGACTCAGCGGTCGGATGGCAGGCCTAGTTACTCAAAGGCATGCAGCGCCATGGAGTTTAGTTTTTATAGAATGTAAATTTTTTCCAGAAACAATTACATAGGCCTGTATAAAAAAAATATACATAGGAAAGACAATACAAAATATAATTAAAAGGTATGAATAAAAATATATGTAATATATAGCCTATTATTTAGATCTTTCCATATATATACAGGGTGTTTCAAAAATACTTTTACAAACTCCGGACATGGGTTCCTTACACCAAAAGAAGGAAAAAGTTCATATGTCCCATAATCCTTGTTTTCTCGTTGGGAACTGTTCAACACATTGGTACACTCATAACACGTCAACACACAAAACTCATAACAAATGCTCGAAATGTCCTGCATGCATGTCTAGAAGCAAGAGGAGGACATTTCGAGCATTTGTTATGAGTTTTGTGTGTTGACGTTTTATGAGTGTACCAATGTGTTGGACAGTTCCTAACGAAGAAACAAGGATTATGGATTCATATGATTTTTTTGCCTTCTTTTGGTGTAAGGAACCCATACCCGAAGATTGTAAAGTATTTTTGAAATACCCTGTATATAGATATAATATCTATATATACACACATATAAAACATTTTGTAATGTTTTCTCAATGTATATTTTTGTTTAAAGACCTCGTATGTTATTATTTCTGAAATTAATCTCGAGCACAAGCGTCTTCTCTTTCGGGCAACATTTATACGCAAGTTTGTGTATTTGAAGTAAATGAATATATAAATACATTAAATCAGCTAAATTTGTGCATAATTCAAAAAGATCTGTCGCTACAACTATAAATTTATATGTGAATAAACAGCAGCCCTGGGAAATTTTCAAACAGACAACTGTTGCAGAAGACACACAACAGCAGCAACACAACCTTTCCTTGGCTCACACACACTATATATATATATATGTGTGTGTGTGATGTAACACACACGAGATTATTCCCACTGTGATAACCATTTAGCCACTCTCTCTTTCTGCCAACCCATTATTTTCCAATTCTCCTTTTTTCCCCCCTCTAACAGTAAAAACTTCCTCCTCTTCAAAGCTATTAATTTTACGAGAGAGCCTACAAAAAATTCTCTTTTGCTGAAACAACCCCTTGCCTCCCTAAGCCTCTCACCGCCTCTTGTTAAACCCAAACCGAAGAAGTGAAGTGCCATTTATTCATCTGACAAAAGTACCTAATTAAAAATCTACTTTCAGATAACCTCGAAAATATGTTGCCATCGTTAGTTTTAAGCTTAAAAGATGATTCTAAATGGCATAGCGTTAAGGGAAGTTATTTATTAGGTCAGAAGAATTTGCATTCCCGTTTTTCACAGAGATAAACCACCTGCGTGAAACCGTGGGTAAAAGAATCCCGATAACCCAAGTGATGTAATAATTTTAGACCTAAACAGTAGAATATATTTTTAACTCTTGTAGGATATGGGACTTGCGTAAAATGGGGAGAATGTTTTGATCAATTATTTGTAATACTATGTCAACGAACTCCTTAAAATTATGTTACCTGTAACTGCGTAAGATGTTTATTTAATTATTTATATTTATTACATAAAACAATATAATTAGGAATAAAATTACGTAATTGATTTACAGTTATGTAAAAATGATGCCAGTATCAATAAATAGAACGTTTTTATTTTTATGTTAAATAAATTATTTATAGAAAAACATTTGCAGTTAAGTAAATAATTACGGGCGAAGCCGCGGGCACCTGCTAGTTATAAACATTTTACATGAATTTTAAATTTTATTTCGAGTTATTTTCCATTATTTTAATACAAATTTAAAAGCAAACTATCGTGACTTATAGGACACATCATGCGATTGAAAGTTAAAGTGTTGAAAACAAAATTATGTGATACAGTCACGTAATTTCTCTACCGTAAAATCATCGGCAATATAACCTTTTCATTTCAAATAGTTCTAACATAGAATACGAGGCCATACTGCAGGTACCGTATTCAGTAATTGTTTGAACCTAATGAACCTGTTCTCAAAGCAAGGAACGATTTTATTTGTAATAACTCAGAGTTTCAATTTTGTTCTTACTACTTTTCCTTTTTTCTTTTTACTTTGTTCTTTCATTTTTATTATTACTTTTTTAGGTATTGATTTAATTATATTTTCTTTATGTATTTGTAATTTGTATTTTGTAATGTAAATGGCTGAACTGTGCCCGAGCACGAGCGCTTGCTCATTCGGGTGGTCTTTTTTGTATAAATATTTATTAAATAAATACTGGCAAAAAAAAAAAAAAAGATTAAGAGGCAAATTCAGGTTAGTTTATATCTATCCTTCAGATAATTTTTAACGAAAAACCTTTCAAAGAAAAGTTTGGGCTTTAGTGAAAAGAGCTCATGTATAAATCGTTAGCATAATCCCCGAAAAATAACATATTCTTATTCGTAAAATGGTAGTAAAAGTTCGAAAAAGTCGTCGCGAATCTTCGTGTCACATCCCAAAAGGTATCTAACACAAATATAACAATTTTTTAATGAACTTTTCATTTTCGAGTATTGTAGATCACAGATATACACATATACATATTTCTGAAATTAGTATTTTTGGATGCATTAGACCTCAAAACCTCTATTTTTCTTGAAAACTCGACATCAAATTTCAGGTCGAACACAATACTTCCTCTCCCTGTAGTACCTATGATATACGTAGAGGAAGTAAAATTACGATGTTTGACTTCTGTGCTTTTAATTTCTATGCCAGCCAGAGATAATCGCAATAATGAACAGCATAACTAGGCATTTGGCACCCTGGAGCAGTTAATTTCTTGAGCCCTCCTTTACAAGTGTATATTTTTTTCAGATAATTCATTTTTAGCCACTATATAGTGGCGTTCTTATTGCTGGCACTTTTTCAATTTATAAGTGATTTGATAATGACAGAGGTTATTTGTTGCGTTACAGAAGCGGGGGAGTGAGTTATTTGACCTCACATTCATTTTCGAAGGGGATTTCAGACGTCAATGTATTATTGATGGTTTCATATATTTATATAGGATTATGTATATATTTATTTGTGTATTTAGTTATCTATTTATTTAAAAAAATTAACCTTCTTTCTCGACTCCGACAGATTTCGACGGGAGGATAGCTCTCCGTAGTTAGTGACAATATGAATTTATTAATTTAGCCTAATATTCAACATGTTTAATCTCCTTTATTTTTCTTGTGTTTCAGCATGAAAAATGAAGAAGAGGATCACTGTTCCATACAACATAATTCAAGACTACTTGAAGAGCAACATCGCTAAGGAGATTAAATTTGTTAATTACCCTCTACGTGATTAGTGTGCAGTGACTGTTTATTATAATATTGCAAATGACAGTGGGACCTGTGCTAATAAAATATTCTAGGAACTCCTTTATTGCAATATCAAAAGCTTGTTATTCGAAACATGTACCACCTTACCGAAGAGAGAAAAACCAGATTCTTTAAAGTAGGTTAAGGAACAAAATTCTCGGATACTACGTAAATTAAAATCAACGAGCGAGCTAATGAAAAATATAGTTCGTTTTGTATTCTTTATTGGATAAATACTTCCAAGCACGTGTATAAAGCGAACCTTCAGGCTTTTTCTTTTGCAAATCATTGCTGACCTTAAAAAGTCGTCCTGAACCCAAAGAAATACTAAATACACTCCGTTCAAAGTCTCTAATACACTTTTACACAATTTCACAACACTGAAGCTAACACTGGAAAAAGTTAAAAGTCGATAAATGATTTTTATTTAAGGAGGATAGAAAACAGGAGAGGTTATCTGTTAAAGGTCAACAACCAACACACAAGTCTTGAAAACCCTCCACTCCAAACACAAGAACGGGATCTAGCTAAGTAAACTACCTTAGTTAACTTAAGTTCGTTAGCCGACGAAAAAGATTTCTGCAAGAGTTGCTGAAGTCCTTTTTTAGCAGATAAAGCCCTTCTCTCTAATTCGCTCTCTCTACGTTCACTGTAGATGACCAGAAAGAGTTACCCAAGTAGTTAACACTACACTTCTTTCTCTCTCTGTCGCACTGTTAAATGTGTTGCCTTACAAGCTCTTATCAGTAAACTCGTGCTGATCTTTTGAACCCTTGAAGAACCTCCTTCCAACTGATAAGCATCCCCTCTAATCAATATCAGAACTTCCCCCATTTTTTCCTTTCTGTTTTGTCCTTCACCAAGGCACTACATTAGAGGTTACACGTATCTACCAAGAATTATATGTGACGTTTCTGAAAACCAACACTAAGTAATCAGTGGCGCCAAAATATAACAATTAATCAAGTTGTCTCAATTGACTTTTTTGCCCGGATGGGCAGCGACCAGTTCCTCTGGTCAGCCACTTGTGGCAGGACGTGTCCAACAACAATCGGCAGCGTCTCTAGACGACAGTGGCGACATAGAACCAACAATCCACCACCGGATATCACCTACAGCAGTGGACAAAACAGAAACAACCACAAAAACAGACGACAATCAGAATCAGTCGACAAAAGCAAACAAAACAACACCGAAAAAGCTAAAATATTCACCACCACCACCGAGCCCTCCGCGATCCCCTACTTCGTCACTCCGGTCGAAGTCATCCTCTTTGCCATCTTTATCGAAACAACAACACAACTCAGACAAGAATACGAGTGCTTCAGCAACAAAATGCAACTTCAGCAGCAAAAGCAGCGATCATGCCAAGTCCACGATTCCAGTTGCAAGTGCTGACAACAGCAATAGACTTCGCTACAATAGCGCGATCAAATCATCTTCATTAGTTGTTAGGCATCAGCCAAGTAAGAACAACAACTCTTCGCATTGTATGAAGCTGCCTTCAGCGTACAAGATGAAGCTGAAAGAGAGACTTATTATCGGTTTCAGCATCACGGCTGTTCTCTTCACCCTAATCCTAGTCATTGATCTTCAGATGGACTTAGGGATGTCTGGACATCATTTGGTTCCTAGTCACGGACGTGTGAAATTTGGTGATGGCGGTGTTGATGGTCCCGGATCCGCGTACAATAGTTTCCGCAAAAGGTTCTTGCAGCGTAGTAACAATGGTTCGCGGGAAATGTCTTCGGGGGGTGCGACGACGAATAATGTGGCGTCTCAACAACAGGATGGGGGTGGCGGAGTGTTAGGGGGCAAAGTGTCGACAACTGCTTCTCAACAAAAACCTGTTGAGGAAGAGCCCCATGATGATTTCAGTGATTTGTTAGACTATGTGATTAACAATGTGGAAAATATCAACAAAGGTTCCCAAGAAGTCGTCATCAGGGATAGCGGTGGACATGGCAAGAGGAAGAAGAGAAACCCAACCCTAGGAGAGATCCTCAACATACATCCAAGGTAAATTTTTCCTTGTTTCTCATTGTTTTAATTTGCTATTAACTTTTTTTAAGTTAGTACATAAATGAAATTATGAAAATAATTGCTAACAACAACCTTAAAAAACACATTTTGTCATACTGTTATAAGTTCAAGGGAATTAGTAATGACGTTTATTACTTTTTGCTGTAATTGGACAATGCTTGAGAACTTTATGGTTGAATGATTTATGTTAATGACTAAATAGTATAAGTAAGTTATAAGAGAAAAAAAATAAAAATAAAAAATAAATTTTACACACTTAAAAGTAAAGGATGAAGGGTATTATTGGGATAAACGTTGCTTAATAAACAAAGGAAAACGAACTTAATTAGATCATGCAAAGAACATGCATAACCATGAGCTAAAACTTTCAAATGAAACATTTTTCCGTAATTCTCTGAAGGGTGTTATAAGTCACCCATTGTTTGTAAAAACTCAGTCTTGCTTGGTGAACAAAGTTTTGCATCAGGTTGAAACAACTGAATGCGCGCTCTTTGCAATATGGCCTCTTATCCTTTATCAGAATGTGAAGTGAGAAAGGTGTATTGCCCATGCTTAGGGAAAAGAAATTTACGAGAGTGCATTAATCAAATTTTATTTGGGGTGTGTATCCTTCGGGGATGCGATGCGATGTGGTAACGATATTGTCTTCACTTTTACAATCAATTTACATGAAGAGAAGGTAATACATATACTATTATACTAAGAGGCTAACTTTTGTTTTGGCAGAGGAAGTTATGTGTTTCACATAACATTTTCTCAGTTTTTAGTCAAGTTATACACGAAAGTAGAATAAGATAACATGCTCTTATTTATAAATAAAACAATATTCCCGACGCATGCAGCATTCTTAATGAAGGAAAATCGAGTTAGTTAAATTAAAAATAATATTAAAGTCTCAAGTAAATTTATTATAAGACACCCAAAAGTATTATTATTTTTAGGTTCAGTTCATTAGAATATTCATGAAATATCGTAGATGCAAGAAAATTACTCCTTATGATTAATCCGAAATAATAAATAAATGATAGGCCTATTAATGTTGTATGTCATTTTCGTTTTATATTAATAATAGTCCAGTAAAACCACCTGAACATAGTTGTTATATAACATCTAATGCCGTAACAATAGCAATGAAAATCAGGCATTGATATATTACATTTCGTCCCATTTTAAAACAGCCACTTGTATCATGAAACGTGCAGAAGTCTCTCGCCATAACTTCTTTCTGCAGGCACGGTGCTGTAAAATATTATGAAAAGGAATGGTGACCGTTAAAATAAAGAACATACCTACTTACATGCTCTTAACACTAAGAATTTTTGGGATATTGTATAGTAATAGTAAAGGAGAACCGTTCTTCTCACATGATATTATACACAAGGGAGGCTGTATCAGATTTTGTCATTATGAGAGAGAATGGTACAAATAATTTGAAGGAATCTCGCAGGTATTATTTTTAATTTGAAAACGTTTTTTATATTAGTATGCGATTAACAATATTCGTCTTAAAATATCAATTAAGGAAAAAGTAGTCTAGCTTTTTCCATAATCACTGGAAGGCTAGGCAAAAACAAAAGCATGCATGCTATCTATGAATACTAGACTTAGGCTTCATACAAGTAAAAAGGCAAGTCTACGTATATCTAGTTAAACAGTCATTCTACCGAAACATTTCACATACAAAAGTTGTAAGAAAAATAATCCAACCAATTTTTTTCATGAGCAATTTTGTAATAAAATTAATATGATAATATGATTTTTTTACTACCCTTCCCAACTGTCGTATATTAATTAATAAACGAGCAACAGTTAAGCCTTTATCATTTAAGGACTATGCCTAACTACTGGAATTCCAATTCTTGCCCACATAACAATACTTCCAATTGTTGCATAAGTGCTGACTGTTAAAAATAGGCCTATAGGATTTTTCCGGGTAAGTAAAATACCCAGACGTTCGTTCACTGCTCCGGTGGACATCTTCTACATAGAATATTTTAATGATAAATATGCATTATGGTATTCTGGTTAACAATTTAAGGCCTTGGGCGGCTTTCGATTGCCTTGCCACCGGTATTCAAATTTAGAATAATCTACTTGCAATTCCGTATCAATGAGATTGTGACAGATGACAGAAATGTTAGCTATCAAACATGAACCATATCATCCCAGAAATGGTGATAATTCTTTTATCCCTTAAATTCATACCGTATCCTGTTGTATGTTCGTCTTAAATTTGTAAGAAAATGTTGGAATATAAATAGGAAGAAAAGTTTAAATTTAATTTAAAATAAGGTACAAGAAACAAACTATTCACCTAATCATAGCGTTAACCGTTTTCTTCACAGTCCACCATGGGTTTATATATTGTGTGAAAAATTAAGTCTCATGCATTAAGGGTTAACGTATATAATTTTATTATACCTAGGTAAGATAACTTCTCTTCAAAGAATATAGTATTAGACTCGTGAACCTTTAGGCTAAGATTTTATTTAATACTTATGGATTGTTACAGGAAAATCAGTACGATTATAAAATGTATTTGTGACCCATAGTGTTCCATTAAAATTACTGTAATGCAGGAATATTGTCTGAAAACAAAATAGTTCTGCTTATTGAGATATGTTATTTTCACTTGTGTTTTATACGTAGTCAACACTTCTTAATTAACGATGTTTTTTTAAGTGTGAGGGTTTACAAATGTCTATCGTCTTTATTTGCAATAAACCAACAGTTTAAGTTAAACCATTTTAATATGTTTAGAAAATAACTACGCAAAGTTGTCTCACCATATACCACGTTGTCAAATTAGAAAATAATTGCACGTGTTATAGGCCTATAGGCTAAATTGAGAGCTACATAGAATTGTAATTCCCATAATAATATCAAGGAAATTGGTTTGAAAAAATAAAGATAGATAAAGTCACCAACTTTAACCTTTTACGTAATGCTATTCTAAGAAGTGCTAGAATTATATATAGGACAAAAAAAATGATAGACTACATATCGGACCATAAATGATAGACTATAGGCATAAGTAATAATAGGAAGATCCTTCCCGGAATGGCTAACCGGGATTGCGAACACAAGCCACCTCTCCCAGGAGAGAGGCCCGTGCCCCTCGGGGACATTATGGGCTAATACTAATACTAATACTAATTCTAAGAAGTCATCCATTTAGAAAATTAATTGTGTATTATGAAACATCGTTGCATTCACTTCTTAGTAAAAAAGAATTTTCAACATACACCTACTCATACACTACATACACTTCGTATTTAACTAGCAGGAGGTCCGTTTTGACAATGCCAATATAGACACATAACTTCCTCTAATACATTCCAGCATAGAGTAGGCCTATATGTCTGTATGACAGTAGTGCGCAATGAATTGTTTCAATCTCATTTAAAGCGCATGTTTCGTTAGTCTCAAAATCTAAGTCAATATATGAAATGAATACCTTTCGTAGAATTTATTTACAAAACTGTTTCGAGCATACATCTTAGCTCTTAATATAATATATTATATTGTATAATATCATTATACTATATTTTAATATAATGTGATGCACATTATGCAATACAAGTAGAAAATTTCAAATCCTTAGAACCGTTTTCGATAAAATAACAACAATTAAATTAGTTTCATGTAAAGGGAAAATTAAGAGAAGGTCCACAGTATGAAATCAATCATCATTCAAATCGGGCTACCTGGCATCATGTGATCTGATTTATTAGAGTGTCTCGAATGAGACTCTTCGTACCAAAGATGTTGATTTACCTTTTCTGGCTTTAAGGTTAACAATGATCTGAGATCAATTCATTGCTTACTAAATTATCCTAGGAAAGAGAACAAGATGAAACGACTGTTTATTTTATACGGTGAACCATTATTTCTGGATAGGTCTATAGGTTTATTCATCACAGGTCTGGTGGCGTATGCCTTTCCGAAGGAAGGTATGCTCTAGTTTTCATGCTATAAAAATACATTTTGAGTAACTTTGTATATATCCATGAATGTCCATGTAACCACTCCATCATTTAGGACAGATGTTACAAAATATTGTCTCTTTAATAGATTTTGACCTAGACGGGTTAGACCGTTAGAGAAGTGTTCTAGCTCGAACAGCTTGTTTCGAAAAACCGTGTCTCAGGTGACAGAGTAGAATGTTCTACTCAAACTGTGCATGTCATCTCGAAAACGGATTAATGCTGCTGACGTCAGAGTGCCCCGTTTTCAGTACAGGATCACGGTTACGAATTGCTTGCGGAAAGCATGAAAATTTCCGAATTGCATGCCAAACATTTCTAGGAGTATGAGAGTTGCGTGCTCAGACTTTCTAGGAGATATGCACAGTAAATATAGTTATCAACTTGGAATGTTTAATAGATAAAAAAATGCATAAATATAAATAAATGCTTGTAGTGGGCTTCTTGAGGATACATCAGGTAAGCTTTATTTTGAATACAATTTTTATACATTAAAACTGTAAAAGTAAATTATAAATACACTCAATGTAATGCCTTTCTATGGTTATTGCTGTATATTACAATAGTTACGGCTAGAATGTATCACTCACTTTGTTCTGTTGAAATACTGAAGAGACCACTACTGTACGTCGGCATGCAATTCAAGTGTGCGCTTAAAAATCCCGCATTAAATTAGGTTGTTACTTTTTCCGCTTGACTGGTTCCGCATGCAATTAGAGTTCTCCCGTTGTGGACAACATTCTCCAATCCCTCCCCCGGGTCAAACAGACCTATGCAAGCTAAGAACTTTCATTCTCCAGAATTGTAATTATACTAAAAATGTTTTTACGTAGCTTTCAAAGCGTAGGAGTTTTACTGAACTGATGAGTTTCGATTGAGTCCAATACACAATGAACGGTAATTTACGAGGGCGTAGTCTGTGATAGTAAATTGCTATTAATATTTTAGAAGTGGCACGACTATTCCTCTCATGGGGGGTGGGGCGGTTTCGGAAGTATGGAATTTCCGCTAAAATTAGATACAAGTGCTTGAACTTTGCACTTTGTAAATGTTAAAGCTACTGCCTTACTGTGAACAAACAATTTCTCACTTGATGTAGAGCATGCACTGATACACCCATTCTACTATAACTACGCCCTGACCTGAGAACTTTTGTATAGAAGGTAAAGGGAGTAGGTCATTTCATTTCATTTCATTTCATTCCATTTATGTGAGAAAACATTAGTTAAAGAAGGAATTATGAAGTGGATAGATGTGTTTTATTGATTTACATTAAACTTACGCAATGCCAGAAGAAATAAAACTGAATTATTAAATAAATGCCACCTTCCTCACAGTGTTCAATCATTTTAAAACATTACTGGTAAAGAGGCTAGTTTCATTCCTTGGGAACGGTGGATGATAAATGAAGAATTAAAAATAAAAATAAAAAATAAAAAAATAAAAAAAAACTTTAGAGTTTGATGTGAAAGCTATTCTGACCAACAGAGAAAATAAACCTCACTAAAGCTAGACTATACAGAGTGTAACAAAAAGATAGGCTGAAACTTCGGGGAAACATTCCTTGCATGTAGAGGGTGACAATATATTATATGAACATGGGTACGAAAATGCTTTATTTCCTTGTTAGCGCCCTTTCTCTACACCTGCACCATTTAGAATACTCCATGTGCATTGATTAAAAAAAAACCTGATTTATTACAAATCACTTTGTGTCAGCGACATTTTGGGTACCTCCTTAGCAAGTTATAGAGAACGTCGGTTTGTATAACTGGGATGGCAAGACAAGAAGGTTGGTTTGAAGATGCGCAGAAACAACATGAGTTTGTAGAGTAGCTTTTCGCGCAGGTAATAATTTCATGTCTCCTCTGATCAGTTATAGCAATCCTTCCAGTTAGTTTTGCAACGTTACTTAATTTTTCTTGATACATTAGTGCTTTGATTGTAATCAATACAAGTAAGAAAGTCATAATTTTTAATGCGTTACGCCTTATTTATGTTATCTGTATCTGTATCTGGTACCCTATGATCCCCAGGTGGGGCGAAGGGGCCTCCAATGGAGGTTTCATTACCTATACTAATTTTGATATGCTTATTTTCCGAGAGAGGGTAGAGGGACAGGTCTTATTTATGTTATAGTCTTAATAAATCCCATTAGAGATTATGAGTTTCGTCAGGGAAATGTAACTTAATATTTCTTCAATAATGTGTGAGAATTAAAACCTCAACGTGTTACACTTAATCAAAAAAAGATTTATACAAATCTGCTACATTTAAGGATATAAGGATAGACTATGGGTAATCATTCGTGATTACTTAACCAAGTTCACCTAATAATCTAATTCTCGCTGTTCTTTCTGTAACACGGTGGTTACATTTCCATGCCAATGGATACAACGAAAGCCTATTGCATGCTCAAGTGTTACTGTGTTGAGATGGTGACGGGATTTAAACGCAGTTCTTCAGTAGATTGGTAGTGACTTATATTAGACATTAGTAAGCTGTTAGGGTCTAAATTCCAATTGATATGTTTCGTCAGAGTATAATGACACCATTGTATGATAAAATGTGAGACAGACTTCGATAAGTTGTGTAAATAGCTGTGTTCCCCTTTGCATGGCCCACTGTGAGTTCAAATGCAAGGTCAGCTATTTTCCTTCTAGACCACCCAAAATTATTCTAACATTAATTTGCCATGAATAATGAATTTTTACTTCCTCTGCCCGTAACATAGGTAGAGGAAGTATTGTGTTCCTCACCGAAATTCGAAGTTGAGTTTTTAATATAAAAGATTCCCTGAAACAAAAAGTACCACTTTCAGAAATATGTCTGCGTGTGTCTGTGAACACCCTAGATCCAGAACGAAAAATCGTATGAAAATAAATTGTATTTGGATTAGGTATCTTCTGAGGACGTGGCACGAAGATTGGTGAAGACTTTATCTTACTATTAATGCCACTTTGTACGAAGATAATTTCTTTTTCGCCATTTTCTTTAAAACGGATCTAACGATTTAGTTTAAATGTTGTAGGCTACATGAGGAGCTTATACTAAGAGCTGAAACTTTTATTTGAAACTTACTTTCTTTTGTTTTTACAATATCTCTCTCTAGGATAGTTATTAGCTTATTAGCCACCCACTATTTGAAGAAGCTCGACTAATCTTGTCAGGTGAACAATAAAGCTTTGCATCAGGTTGAAACAACTGAATACCTGCTGTTTGCAATACAGGCTCTTATTCTGTATCAGAATGTGACATGAGAAAAGTGCATTTCCCATACTTAAAGTAAAGAAAGGTACGTGAGGGCATTAATCAGATTTTATTTGGGTTGTGTTTCCTTCGGGGATGCAATGCAATGTGGTAACGACATTTTCTTCATTTTTACAACCGATTAACTTGTAGAGAATTTCATACGTAATATTAGGCCTGTACAAAGAGGCAAAACTTTTATTGGTGCAGAGGAAGTTGTTTTTCACATCAGACTTTTTTAATGTCAGATTTATTTATACACCTTTGAGCATTGAGAATATATCAGGAGTTCAGGTTCCGTGTTTATACCAGTAAGCTATGTAACTATTCATGTGTTTTTTTTTTTCTGTTGTTGATATGTTTATGTGTGTGTTAACTTCAGCTGATATTAATTTTGATGAATAAGATATAATAGCGGGGATGAGTCGTGGTAAGTGAATATACAATTCGGCATTTGCCTTTGCGAATAGGGAAACCATGAATAAACCCAAGTCAAATTAGCTGAACATGGGGTATGAACCCGGGACCTCTCGAATGTCAATCAAAGACGCTGCCGTCTAGAGTACTTCGCTCGGTAATGTAATACATAATTTTCAATATTAGTCAGGTCATAAATAAACAAATAAAATAAATACATTAATTAATTAATTAAAATAATTAATTAAACTAAGTCGGTTATCCGTAAAACGACAAAAGCAACAATATATATATTCTTTTTTTAAATTTCACTTTCGTTCAAAACCAGTAAGCTCCTGGATCATCGTAAGAATAAACCAGGAACGGCTTATACGATTCAGAGACTTCAGAGATTTCAGCTAATTACTCGAATTTGTCAGGGTAGGGTAGGTTAGGGTAGGGTAGGGTAGGTTAGGGTAGGGTAGGTTAGGGTAGGGTAGCATCATCAATCTCATTGATCAGTTTTGACTATCAACTGTAGTTTATTACCAATGGGAAGTTTATCTTTAAAAACAGTATAATTTTTTCGATGAAGCAAACAGTTTGATTTTTAGCTGATGTTGGGGAACTATAAGTTCAAAAAAGGATGTAGTAAACCACAATTTCTTTTTAATTCAGCGCTGAATTCATGAAAATGAACTTATCCCTTTGAAGTACTATTACGTTTAACGAACGGCATACTCATTAGTTAGAAGCAGGAAAGATTAACCGAACGTTAGCCATTTACAATAGTCAAATAATTTCTGAAACATAACATCTACAGATAGCGTATAAGGTTTATTAAAATGTTTTTCCTAGTATATCAAACATTGGTCGATGCATGTCGTCTCCCTCAAAGAACAGGCGTAAACACGGTGAAATGCTTGGGATTATATACGTCGTGTTGGGGGCTTTTCATTTTTAGCACCCCAAAATAATTAGGCCTACTGGAGCACGCCCAATGATATTTATAAACATACTTCACAAAAAGGCCACCTTTCTACTGGCACAACATGTTAAGATTTTATTAATCTTCAGGAAAAGTGGTAGTATTGTTAATATTGCAGACTAGGAACCTAGTATTTAGGCCTATGTTTAAGCTAATAATGTCGTTTGTTGTAGGCCTAAATGGTTCCTATAAAGAAGGACTTTTAACATAAGTTACATTAAACTTGAATGTGATTTTTTTGTCTGAGTGAGCACCGCCAGTATATTTTATAAATTATGCCTGGATTTTAATATATAAATAGAATGCCACTTAATTTTCGCTTACTTCTACAGCGTAATGAAGTTCAGGAAAGTACTGAAAGAGAAGCTCTTCAAGGCTATATGCCATAGAGGACTGGTTTGTTAGAGAAATAAGATTATGGAGTCCCTAGGACATCATGGCTATAGTTGAGGTTTAAATGAATTTTCTCTCTTTAAAGTCCTATACGCCCTTTCCGCGACATAAAATTAGTACCGGTATAAGTTACATCAGACAATACTTGAGTCGTGCCAAGCAAGGTAAGCCAGTCTTTCAAACAGTGCACACAGGTCCCAAGGAAAACATTTCACATCGTAATGTTTAATTTTAAAGACCTTTTGAATTAAACTGACAAGTAACTATATAGGGTTAGACCTACTGTAAATATTTATGATCTTGGTAAGAAACAAAAATATTTGTTCTACAGTACATAGAGGGTTTTGCTATATCATTGACAGACTTCCATGCCTGGCCTCTTCGTGGGAAGTTTGCATAGTTTGCGTACAGGCTTTCATACTGATGGATACGTGCTGACAGGAGACGGATAATCGAAGCTCCGATTAATTATACACAGACACAAGCTAAACATGTAGGGAGATATCCAAATATTATGACACCAGACTAATTTCCTTATTATCTTCTTACTCATCTTTAATTTGTAATTAACAATAGAGTGTACGCCATAGCGTACTGGTTGAGGCGTTGCGCTACAAACCGGAGGGTCACGGTTCGATCCCCGATGAGGTCGTTGGAGTATTTCAATTCTGGTGGCACTATGGCACTATGGCCCTGGGGTTGACTCAGCCTCTAACAGAATTAGATGTAGATCACGGTTAAGAAAGTGTTCAACATCAACCGTGCATACTCTAAATGTAAGTAGAGTAAAATGTTCCCTATACAGGCCATGGAGGCCCAAAGGGTCCCAGGAGGTTGAGGCTCCCAGATTTTAGACATTCGGAACGTGAAGGTGGTAAGGTTGTCAGCCTTACGCGGCCGCCTTTACCCCAAGGATTGCTCTAATAACTGACGTATATGTAAAATAGTCGTAATTTATGCATTATTTTACGTTATCGGTTACTCATAATAAGTAACAAAAGACAATTGAGACAACTGTAAAATTGATTTTTCTTAACAGTTTATGTGAAATATAGGCTAAATGAAACAAGAGAGGTTAGTGGGGCGAAGAATTTTTCTTGCATAATGAATTACATAAATTGGAATTTATAATCAACCTGAGAAGTGCCGCAATGCTTTTAAAAGCACAATGTGGCAACAGTGAATCAGGAAGTGGTTAGCATATCACTTGAATCAGCAGTTAGCACCCTGTTGTTTCGCTGAAGCGTACAAATATTAACAGTACAACTTCACAGATAAGTAAGCCCTTGTCTCTCTTCTGAAGTCTGCTTATTTTACCACTGGCTTGTGATCGAATTATGAAGTTATGGACTTAAAATTCATTAAAACAATTTTAATTATAATTATGAATTCTAATAAAAGTGTACATTTTTAAATTCTTAATTACAGCACTAGATATATTTAACAGGGATTAGATTCAGGCTTTAGTGACGTCATCATGATCAAAGAATGTCCAAGATAAAACGCATTATTAATGGTCGCCTAAAACATCTGTATTGTCAGTTATCACTAATTGTCACTTATTAAACAGCCTATATAACTTAAAGTGTAATGATCAGACCTCTATTTTTGTCCTTGGCCAAAAAATGGTCAGTATTTAGATGCAAAATGTCTGAGGTCAAGTGAGCGTAGTTATATAGCGCCTAATTCCTATTTGACTGTTTCTGCTTATCACAAATCTTTAGACTTAGATTTATGGATGTATTTCTTAGTCTGAAAGTAACTGATTTTTTAAATTAAGATTACTTACACTTACTTACTCACTCACTTAATGGAAACAAACAATTCCTAAGCAAGCTAAAGTAGTATTATATTTCCTCCCCGTTACTTGTTAAGATTAAGTTACTTATTGGAACACAAAATGCATTATTAATTCTTGAATGAGCTGTTGATATTATTCAGTCTTATCTCTTATGTATTTGAAGTTTTAAGAACCCTATACTCTAGAGAAGTTGACTAATGACAAATCATGCTAATCGTTCATTTCATTTAGTTAATTATAGCCCATGACCTTTGAAAAGTGCTATTGGAGCTTTTCTTTTAATACCATTAAATCAAATGATTTCACCAATTGAATCAAGAATTAATAATTGTTTATATATCAAATATAATTTTAATATATGTATTGATGACGAGTTATTCGAGTTATTCGAGAAGGAAGGTCATCATACAAAGTTCACAACTAAGGTCTTTGTTGAGGTATAATTCTATTTCGTTCCACCAAACTACAATACGCTTATTTCATGTGACGTAGGAGAATCATAATGATATCCATTAAAGTACAGAATTTCATTACAACACTGTTTTGGTATCGATTAATATCGAACACGGAACAATCTTGAAGCCTTGAGAACAGCAAATCAAACTCAAAATTTAAGTCGAAAGGTTGAACCATAAACTGTGTCTGAAATTATGAAAGAAGCTTCAATAATTTTTTTTTTACTACATATTATATTCTCCTGCATTTGTTTTAGCTAATTCAGGTATAGTTTAAAAAAATTGATACCTGATTAAAAAATAAATATAAAATTCAGCGCATCCATCTTCCGCACATATTGGGTTTTTCGTAAGCTTGCGTAATCATAGTTTTGAAAGTCTCGATATTAGGTAAAAATATGTTGCCTATTTTCAAGATTTGGTGCCTTTTTGTTTGGCTTTTTGATGTTTTTAATGTCTAACATCCGGTCTCTACTCATAGCATCAATGTTGAATTCGTCTTCTATTTCCATACGAACTTACGAGAGATGAGAAAGTGATTAGGTCGCTTGAAAAGTCTGCACTGTTGAAACTGACTGAAATTTGAATAGGAATGAGTACTAAGAAACCTTAATGTAAGGTAAGATGTTTGATCTTGACCATGGCCCGGAAGTTAATGCTCTATCAGAAGATGAAATATTCATGCTTTACCATTTGTAAAATATGCTCCGGAAGTATGCTCTATAATACAGTCAGTTCCAAAAACATTAGGCTGTACTGTCAATTATTGTACAGCATGTTCTAAAAACATTAACTGAACCAAATGTGCTGAAAATGTTTGAATTAGTAGAGATATGCACCATATTTAAAATCTGCTACAAATATGCCGTTAAAAGTGACAAATAATTAAAATATGTAGAAATTTTGTTTTAATATCAAGCAAATATGATGCTTTATCGCAAAATTAACAAAATATGCAACAACTAGCAAAATGAAACCATTAATTTTCTGTTAATTCTTTCGTATCTTGTACATATTTTAACACTAGCATGTACACACTTGTAATACAGTGTATTATTAAAAATATTATTTTTTATAAAGTTCAGGGCCCTGATCATGACCTCTCAAACAAAAACTGAACAAATATGATCTGCGGCACTGACAGACCATAACCAATATCTTCTTTTACTTCGTAAATTAAATATTCACTTATGTTAAAACAAAAGTCAAATTTGAAATATTTATACTTCCATTTAGCATATAGACTTCCCTTTGCGTGTCATGTTATACTGGCTTGGTACTTGTAATGTAAATTGAAGGGGGCATAGAACCAGTGTCCAGTAGATTGTTACATTTATCGAACACCGCCCGCTTCTGTCCAGTTTGATTCCGCAGATTGTCTATTGTTTCACTGTGTGTGTATGTAGGAGAAATGGGGCCATCTGATCAGGCAGAATCTAATATAGCACTTCTTTGTTTTTAGAAAGAATCACGACATATCGAGTTGCGATACTGCAGATATTGGTGGCAGAATGAAAGTGTAACCGAAAGATGAACTAGTATCCTGGCTAATTCTGTACAATGCCCAGGGTTTACATTCAAACTTATGACTGTATATCGCATAGAAATGTTTTCAGTTTCTTTTTGTAATCATGAATACTGGCCTAATCTATCAACTTATCAGATCCCCCCGCATATTGTATGCCGATGATTGAACTCGTAGAAATGGGCAGAAAAATTAAGTCGAAAAACATATCTCGGATCCCAGTAATGTTAAACAGTCGTTCTCAGTCAATATATTTTTGATGGCTGTAGAGGATTGAAACTACAATTTATTGTTTTTCCAAATTAAAATAGATGAACCGAATGTGGCCAAATTTCAGTAAAACTTACAACAATCCTATTAAATTTTATTTGAATTTCCATCTAAAATACGTAGTTCCTACGCTATATGAATACCAGAAGTGATTTTATGCGAAATTTCAAGTAATTTTACACAAACAAAGCATTTTAAAGTTGAATATTCAACGCTATCATTTATTTAAGTATGTTGATAGAGTTTGGTTCAGCTAATGCATTATGATAGTTGATTCAAGAAACTAAATCATAAACGAGGACATTCTTCAATTAGGCCTTCGCTTGTGACAACAACATGTCAAGGTTATTCCGAGATTACTTGCTTTGTGAATGAAATAATTTATTTGAAAATAAACTGCTTAGCCTTTACAGTTAAGAGATTTTGCTCAACACACAATTTTTCACCGTATGAACTGAATTTGCTGTCCTTCATTACGTCAATTGCTTACAATGCTTTAGTATCAGTAAATAAAAAAAAATGATTTGTGGATTAGATTTCTACGAAAAATCTTTATATTAAGAGTTGATTATTGAATAAATAGGTGGAAAAATCGTATATTTACATTTTAACAAATAATTGAAGCGTTCAGTTTTATCAGGGTCTAAGTGCCAAAATCATGATTTTTTTTAACTGATAATTTTAAATGGATCTATGTACCCAGACCAATGCACTTCACAAGGGTCCAAGGTCCAGGGAAAGTCACGTTAGTAGCAATAAATTCCAATATAAAGCGCTGGGTATATCCCCAGCACGTCTTTCTGTGACTCTATGTCACGTTTTCTACACAATCATGATTCTGCTACTTAGGCCCTTATAAAACTAAACGCTTCAATTAGTAGAAGAGTAATCAACAATGAAACCACGTTTTAATATGTGCCTAATGGCGATTCTGTAATCTATATTAAATATTCCACCTATATGTCAGGATCTTAAAGCGTAGCATTACAATATACTAGAAAGCATAGATTTCATAGAAAAACTTTATCAATAATCCATGACTTTGCTTGATACCAAATTAATTATTCAAGCAAATCACTATGCATGTTTGTATATTTATATGACAACCACCTAGAAGGTACATTATAAACAAAAATATAAAAACTTGTTAACAAATTATTTAGAAAAAAGTTACATTGTATAAAAAATGATTTGAAACTGTTTATTCTCTACGGTATAAGTAAATAAATAATTTAATTGTTAATGCAGATTCTTCTTAGGTCAGCAGCTTTATATACGAATATCCACTTATACACTAATGCACTAAGGTTGAAATAGATTCTGTGTTCATAGTATAATATCACTAGAGGAATGAAATTCATTAATGACTTAATAAATATGGCTAGGGAGAACTGTTTTGTGTAATTTTTCGCAGTTATGGCTGTTACATTCGTGAATTGCAAGTAGCAAGTTCCTTGTTAGTTACAAAATAAAATCCACCACAATTATAGATAAATTAAGTACGCCACTGGTAATAAACCTTGACATCACAGAAGTTTCCTGTCATTGGTGGGAGTTGCTGTGACAGTGCAAGTGGAATGTGCGTGATGCGTATGGAAATCTTCCATGCGATAGTGGAGTCATCCATCTGTTTACCACCACCTGTTCGCAAATTAGCTCCCAGGGTCTTCCTTTATTTGTACACGGGCCAAAACTTGGTCACCAGTGTTTGACTTTCAATGCTACAGCCTGAAGTTCGCTTTACGATTAAGCAGTTTAAACACTACGGAACAAACAATGTGATATGCTAGCATAACTTTCACAGAGCTCAGTTATACGTGTTCTATCCTCGAAAAGAATTGAAAATATTAGCAATTTATGGTTTGAAGTAGCCCGATACTTTATAAGTAAGCTTACGAGTATTTTAAAATCAGGATTTTTTAGCGGCTTTTTAGAATTCGCATAGAAATCCTACATCTATTATAGATTGTGTATTTTGCCAGTTCAAATTATTTAGGGTACCACTTAGAACGATGCAGTGTAGCCGATAGCTCTGAAAAAATATAATGATTATGTCTGTGCATCTATATGCCAATTTTAGGAGTAATGTACGGTACTTATCTGAAACCAAAATCTTGTATTTTTATCTTACTATCAGTGATAAACCTGTCTCATTAACAATTTCATGATTTTACTCCATAGAGGAAAAATTGTGCTGGACGGACACCGAACCCGGTTTTTCAGATTTGTACGTAGACATCTAGACCACTACTAAAAATCCCTTATTCACCACTCTACTGATGTTCGGACATCTATTGTATCGTGTTCGATTCCTGTCAAGAACAAATTTTCCCTTATAGAAAACATATCTCTTCTTTGGAGAGAAAATAATCATAAGACTACAGCTACCCTATCAAAGATACCATCTAGCAAAGTTAGAATTAATTTTAAAGTTGAGTAACTCATTATGAAAAGATAATTACGGCTAATAATTATTGAAAAAGTTTTTGTGAATAAAAATTATGTAATTGAATAGCACAGAATTTGAAATGAAATGTCCACCTGAAGCTCTGTACGGAATTCAAAGCGCCTGGAGACAGTTCAATGACTTCCTTAATGCTAGATGTTAAATTTTGCAGCAAAATAATCACAACAACGTTCTCAGTGTTGTTTCTCTATATTCACGTCTGCAGCCTGCTCATCTCCTTTTTCAAATTTTACTGTTGGATCAATAACATAGGCTTTTCATTATTGTTTTGTCTGTTTGGGCTGAAAACCTGACGTAAGTAATTTTACTTAAATTCTTATTAAGAATGAAAAGGCTCACAGCTTTCTCACCTTACAATTACGTTAAATTTATGATCCTTTTTGTATAAGTTACCATAAAGTTTAGCTGAAATGCACGAAATATTTGCTGAACTATTTTCTTTCTACGAAAACTTAAACATCTTACCCGTATAGTATAATTTTTTTTACTGAATATATATACATATATAGGCTATATCTTTACCTGAGTTTCACCTCTCCCTTTTAGGGACCTATAAGTGACCAGAGCCGCCCGGACCGTACAGGACTGCGATCTGTCGGGAGAGGGATTATTTGTGGATCACAAACATACTTTTTTGACCAGACAAGGACACGGAGGGCCTCCCCGGATGAGTGATCAGCCCAATGCCGGGGCCACCTCCGAGACAACACGAACACGTAGGACGAGACACACCATTCAAACACACACTCATTCCAAACAAGGCGAGGATGGGATGAAGGTGATAATGATGGTCCGATGACATCCGGCAACCACAAGGGCCTAAAGTTACCCGAAATTTGTCTCACAGATGAGGAAAAACCCCAACTAGGTAACTTTTCCCAATCAGGATTTGAACCCGGGCCCGCGAACGCATCCCCTACGCCACAGCGGTGGACTTTACTAAATATAACATCACCAATTCACCTTGTAAATCTATTGAGTTATTTCATATCTTCATTATTCTCCATATAGCCTATAATTCATATTCAACTTTAAAATCATCTTTAGCCTACCTTCTGTGTGTCTGCAAACTTGTATAATTCATCCTGTACGAGTTTCCCATAAGCTTTTAATATACACAAACGTGATGTTAATAAATGCTGCAGGTAGCGGTCACGCTACATCTGTAGCTGAAATTGTGGTCTATGGTCATATACAAGGGATGAATCCCCCATGTCTGTATGGATTTTCCACTCAGCGGTTTTTAGGGCGGTTTATGTAGAGCGCAACCCTATAACGACATCATTATTTTGGTTCATATAGAAGCATGTATACCAATGTGTGAATGCTCAAAGAACCATAGTAATATGCCAATGAATGAATACGCAAGGACCGCTTTTAAGAAACTAGAAAGTGAGATTTTCAAAATATGTATGAACTGTGAAATATTGATAGCGGACTGATGGTATCAGAGTTATTAATGAATTTTCCTAAATTACCTTACAGTGGAATGTTCAAAATTATTTCCACGGATTTCTTGTGCGTTAGACATGGCGCAAATGTGGATCATCTCTTTAGCCAAATTGTGCTAATTAGTATACATACTTTGGAATCCGTGTTCAATCCCTCGACCTTCCCGGGTTTTTAAGGTATGAAGGTTGTGACGGGGCGCGTTCAGCCTAGTGAGGACAAATGAGGGGCAATTTGATAAAGAATTAGCAGCACTAGTCAGGAAAGTTGGACACCGTGCTTCCATTGATGTTATTAATGTATCCTTGGAGATGAAAGATGAGTAGATGGCTCAGCTGTTGATAATTAATATTTTCAGAAAAAAAAAAGTATTGTAGTTACGAGAGTAGCCGTTCCCTTTAGCCGCGGTAGCTAAGGAGCCTTGGAGCCATGGTGAAGAAAGTTGCGGGTTCGAGTATCGCCTCTGGTATGAGTGTTTGTATTTAAGGAACAGAAAACAAGGTAAACAAAATATGTCTGTGTGTGTCTCTAAATAGCATAAGTAAAAAAAAAAAAAATAAAAAAAAAAATAATAATAATAATACACACACAAAATCGTATTTTATATTCGAGTTAGGCATCTGTCGGCAATATGACTGTCTGAGACTTTTTTATTTATTATTTTCACTTACAACTCGTGTTTCACCTGCAGGTATGTCACAAGGTATTTACAGTATTGTATGAGTTTAACAGTTTTTATTTACAATGTGTTTTATTGCGACTGGAGTTTGTTGTGCACTATTTTGAGGAAGTTCATTACATTCACGGTGTTTATGTGTGTCTTCATAACCTGTGGCAAGGGTAGCGAAGTCAGGACTGCTGGACGTTCTCCATGTCTGACTTTCCTTAGCCCTTGACATTAAGAAAATGTAATTGAGATTTTCTCAAAAGCGGCTATAAAGATAGGCCTATTATTTTTATTTTATAAACTAGCACCTTGCACCAAGAAACAAAACTCTTACTTGCAATTTTTTCATAGAAATTGCTTATAGGGCAATTAGGTAATTAGTTGCAAGTCTTCCACAAAATTTCTTCCCACCATCGCGAACAGCTCAGCTCTGCAGTCAGGTTGGGGCAAGTGAATGCAACTTATTTCAGAATAAGAAGCAAGAAAATTGCAAAATCTATGTTTATGGTAGAAAGGCTTATGTTTCAAGCTATTTTTATATTTTGTATGTCTTTGCATAGCATGATACATGCAATGCAACATAGAGGTAATTGCGAGACGTACAATTTTAGAACAACAGTTGCATATAACCTTGTAACATGTAGGCTATATGAGGAGGAGGGGAGCTGATTGTTCATTTCCTCCCAGACAACAGCTGATACATCTCTATAGCGAAGACTTGCCTAACGTCGGTGTAACTAATATTTATTCTTACTGTGTGTTTAGGTATCATTATCACTAGCATTTTGCAATTTCTTTATTATATTATGAACAATGTGACAAAAATGAAATATATTATTATTATACAAATAATGTAGTAATAATTTGTTCTAGTATTTTCATTTTTGGATAAAATTAATGCATTATGAGCCATCCTAATGACGAAAATATGATTTTTTATTTTTTTGTCCGTATAAGGGTTGTCTCATCTGAAAATACAGGACGCCGTTGGCCAACACAGTCAAGGTGTGATTTTATGAAATAGTCATCAGCACTTTTAAAAATAAGCTATAAGATGACTATAAAATTAAAAAAAAAACTTTTAAATAATACCCAGCAATTTGTACGAAAATACTAGTTTATTCATCAGATTTGTGTCTTTTCTACATTATTGTATGTTGACTCAATTAGAGGCTTGAAATTAGTTTATTGGTACATACGCATAAATGCAAACAGCAAACACAGTATTTTCAGTTTCCTAATTAAAATTCTAACAAGGTTTGTTTGTTTATGCTTGTTTAGAGTTCCGATAGCCTAATATTCAATTAAATAAATACCCAAAAAACTCTATATAATGCAAGAAACAACACAACATGACAAAATAATATACATATTTTTTAAAAATGAAAAGTGGGGAAAAATGGCGTAAACTGGCCCAAAGATGACCAAATATTGACATTACATTCTAAAAAAGCCACAAAAAATTTAAATTGGGGAAAATGACCAAAAATGATAATAAAAATTACCGATTTTATAATCTACTAGTTATAATCAGAATATCTGCACTATAGTCCTTTCACATTCGCCAGAGGTTTCAAGGCCAAACGTAGCACGCCTATGATACCCCCACTTACCGTGCTCATATGACATAATACCCCTCCAATGCCAGTCACATGACAAGCCAGTAGGGAGTTCCCCCTTGGTGTCGTATGAGTGTGTGCGACAGCGCAGCTCCTCTGCGCAAAGGGGAATACTGTTGACTGCTGATCAGTGGGGGCATATTAGACGTGAGAAGTTGTGGCCTTGAAACCTCTGGCGAATGTGAAAACACTATAGTGAACAACGTCCATGATGTACCAGTTACAAGATGACATGTCATCAAAATCCGGGCCCTGGTCATTAAATTAAGTATACCAATGAACCCCTAAATTGTTATGTTCTTTCTTCTGTATTATTTGTAATGTGATCGTAGGAACAATTTATGTCCATTTAGTTAGCAGTAGTTTAGGCCTTTCTTTCAGTAAGTTTTTAAAATAGGTCTTCAGCTCCTTACTTGCCATTCTCTCGAATTAATAAGAGGAGGCATACAAGTTTGTTAATTCAGCAGTGAATAGTTCTGCAACTTGTAATCTGCCATGCTCTTCATTGATTACTTTTACAATGAAATACTATTTTCAGAAATACTTGAAGTATTACGGATAATTACGGGTAATTATCGTTGCAAAATGGCAGCCACATTTCGTGCACTGAAATGCCGTTTCTGTGATAATTTCCACAAATTTCAATATTTCTGAGTGATTTTTCATTTCTGTCTATTGGTAAATATCATATGAACAACATCTATTTCGTCTTTGGAATGTCGACGGTACCTATACGTATTAAAAAAATTATAAATACGCGAAGAGTATATTTTACATTTTCTTTTACATTGTACATATTTTTAGAGAATAAACTATTAATGTTAAATTAATGATTGTAGATTAAAACACCAAGTCTAATCATAATTTGAGTACGGCCCAAACTCAAAATTGACAGTCTCATCACAATCATTCATAAAAAAAAACCACTGAAACATTCTACGGAATTATATCAGTTTATTTTAATCTTCAGACAAGTTAAAAAAAGGTTTTGGGCCTCTAATATTATACTATCCGATTTTAGTAAAGGCCATTTCTCGTAATATAGTAGAAGATAAATACTGCATCATTATTAATAGCAAGTGTGGAATTTAAAAATAGAAGCGCTCAGTCGATGTTACTTTACATGCGATGTGTGCTCAAAATTAGCTATTTAAAATTCCATTAGGCTAAGCCTACTTATGTTTCACCGGAGGGAAATGTCAGTAGACAAAGGGCAACCGCTTTTCTGGTTACCTTTAATGACATTCGGATTTCTTTCCGTGATTTACATTTGTTACGTTCTTTATTCCCTTGTTTCAATTAGGAGCAAATTAGACTCCAGAGCGTTTAAATTCATTTGTCTTCTCAGAACACGACAGAATTCCACGAAAACTGTTTTATGCAGTGGTTCAGTTCAACTCCACGGGGTTACGAGGTCCCAGTTGCGTGAAGCAGCTCTCGAACACAATATTTTGTTGAAAATTCACAACTAGATGAAGTTCCGAGTACAATTTACAGCTACCCAGAACTTTTAATTGACACCTTTTCTGTAGAAACTTTCTGATTATAAACCTATTGATTTTGTAAATTAATTATAATCAGGAGTTAAAGTAAGTTTTTTTGCGTGTGTAGAGGAAGAAGATCGGCTAGGATAATCACTAGTTTCCTATATAAATTCTTAATGGAAGAGTGGGCCGCAATCAGCCAGCATTAATAACAAATGATCACTCCGCTTAGCATGCAACCGCTTCAATTTTTCACATTAAAAATCACGCCAATGTCTGTTTCTGTAATATTTGTCTTTTAAAATAAATGTTGTTATGAAACTAAAAACTATAGATATATCTGCCGTTAAATTCGTAGTTTACTTAAATTCCTATAAAAATGATCACCGATATGGAAGTACAGTAAATTATTGTGTTTTTAGTACGGTATATTTGCTAAATAATATTTCGTTTAAAAAATGACTGATTTCGGTGGGAATTTCGCGAAATGAATTATTCTCCACAATTATTCTTACGATGAGACTATAGCACTCTGTAATCTGTGATCTTTTTTTAGAACCACGAAAAATGACCATATTTGTTCTTTAAAACCTACAGATTTCAGATATAAACTCAGTTTGTTGCTAAAAAATATCCGAAAATAAATAAAAATAGTGAAGAAATGGATATTTATATAACCTAAAATGGCATAATTTATGTGCACAAAAGTGCCAACTACTGAGGATAAAATGCGAAATCTGTTGAATCTACACTCTTTGCCGCGATCTAACATAAGTATCCCAAACTCGGCACAGAGATAGCAGAAAAGGAGTGTATCGTGATCACTAAATAGCGACCCATTCCTCAGTCTTTGCTGTAATCGATCACAAGTATCGATAACTTTACGACAGCCATAGAATTATGAGAAAGGAAGCATGCTAGAAGAATTGAAGGGAAAATAACACTAAAACAAAATATTACGATTTTGAATCACATTTTTGTACACGTTTCTCAATTTTTGGATGGAAATATTTCGCACAATCGAACAGATTTCGCAATATTTCGTGGATTAAATTTACTTAACGATAGTATTTTACGCATGTACAAAGCTATATGTATCTAAGGAAAGCTGTTTTGTAAAATTTCGCGCTTATCGCTAGTTTTTAGGCGTAGTGGAACATGATGTATGCCTAATGGTATTCTAATGAATTGTCGAAGTTGTTTTAAACCAATTTGTTAGAGTAAGTTTACCCGCGTTTTGTAAAGTCTGTGGATTATATTGAATATACGATTTTCACAAAACATACTTCTTGGTTTCAATAAAATTGACGGTAGGCTATTAAATTATGTTCATATTTAAAATGAAGATTTAAAACGATAGAATAGAGACAAAAAATATGTTGTTTGTAATTTATATATTATTGACTTATATCAATTCATATTTTAAATGTCCCTGAAGATGGGAGCAGATTGTTTTGTGGAAACCTTGTAGAGGTTATCTGACCCAGGCGTTTTAAAAAAAATAATGTAATACAATTAATATTTCTTCATCTCTTACAAAACATTCTTCAGGACTCTCTCCACCATATATTACATAAACAGAAGGAAAATCCTTCAGTGTTAGTTGCCTTAAAAATTATAATGTATACATAAGGAGAAAGAGATTATAATGTAAAAACATAATCTCACCTTTACAAAATAGTTCTTAGAATTTATTATATTTGACTATGTCAAATTGGTATCCTTAATATAAGGCAGTTATCCTATAAGGACTCTTCATTTAAACGATACCCTTGGAAACAAAATCTAGACACTTGGGGGGGGGGGATTACGACCTATCTGCGTGGCGTGCTACTCAGGCGAAATATACGAGACTGTACATAATCATTTTTAATTCAGCAGTCAATGGAATAGGGATTAGTAACAAGTTAGTATGATTAAATAAAACACTTACTTTTGGTCCCATATCCTCGTTTATCGCAGCATTAGGCCTAGGACTACGTGGGTAAGATGGGAGAAGAGTTAGACTGGAAGAACGGTTTTTTGTAGACGTCAGACTTGCTGGCTGTGCAGTTTTCTGTTGGTAACCTGGCGCTATGCATTTTCCCAGACCTGAAACAATAGGAAATTATACATTTTTAAAGAGTTTGTAGGGATTTTTTTAAAAGTACAAAATGCAATAACTTTTTTATTTTCTATTTACCTGTGTACTCTTATTAACTTTTCTGTGTCAGCTCGTAAGCACCTATTACAATGACAATTAAAAGTGTAACTTTAACATCTACTAATCTGAAACCACAATCATAAATGTTTATATTTTATTATCTTGAATAAATGTTACTTTCTACATAACTTTTACATTGAAATACTGAAGAAGAGATATAAGTGCAGAGAAGTGGCTATGGAGATGCAGATAAAGGGGGAGAATGGGGGACATACATTATATATATATATATATTTCGTCGTTTAAGATCAATACAAGACTGATATTGGACAGGTCTTTTAACTTACATACTAAAAACCATATTTACAATAATACTGAGTCTACAGAAACTTAAATATTTACAAAGTACCTACGTTTTACTACTACAATCAGAGTTGACAAAGTACCTAAATTTAGCTATATACAGTATTTTATACAACTTTCATTTTTAAAAGCAGTTGTAGTGGGAAAAATAGCTTAAAATATATCTGCCAGTAAAATATATATATATGTTGTAAGTTTATATTGAAATGTAGTGTTCGTAAAAATATTTTATACTAGCTTAAAATGCCCGGCGTTACCTGGGTTTTTATTTTGTAATTAGAATTTAACTTATGAAGGACTTCCGATTTTCAAACTCTAGGGCCTTGTATAATATGTACTTAGAACTTGAAATGCGGAAGAACGACTCATCACACTCAAACTATTCCCTCAGAAAACGCCAGATATAGCTTTTTATGGCTCTCTGAGGATGTCGAATGTTGCATTCCGTTGCTTCTACACACCATGCCTGGGAGGGGTTGAAATAGGAAGAAACATAAATTCCGATTACATAAGATTGTATTGTCTTTATGGACATTTTTATTTCTCACTCTCATGTTACCACACAACCGTTTGGGAGATGAAATAAAAATAATAATAATAATAATATAACTTTCATACTTTCCTCCCCCAAAACCTGGGACATAATATACTGCGGGCATAGGACTGAAAATGTTCCACCCTATTTTATCTTCTTGTAGATGTTTAGGGCCTATGAAAATCATCCTATTGCTATGAGTGACATATCAGTGGACAGGATTGTTTACCGACTACTGATATAGCATACTCACTGGTATACACTTAAGCTGTCCCTGCAATACGACCGCTTATTCTACATCCAAATGTGAAGTGAAAAAATATTTTCCATGTCGAGGGTAGAGAAAGTTATGTGACTGCTTCACATTGTGCTTTATTTTCTTGGATTTCATTCTTCAAGAATTATTTTCACAAATGTATTAATTATATCGATAGCATCAGAATTCGTTAAAGCCCAGAATTACGTAGTTCCCAAATCCCTATGTGAACACTGTAAACAATACACTGTTGTCATGATAACTGAATTGCATTTCATTTTTCAGTATAATATTTTTAGAAATTATATAAATGTTCAAGGGAAGGAGTAGTTTGTTTGAATTTTAGTGTTCTCCGCGTTACTTCCCGGGCTTAACTGGATATGTGTGCAAAATTTCGTGCAAATTGGTCAAGAAATGTAGATTTGTATAGGGAACATACATACCCACATACATACATACACAATTTCGATTTGGCTTGGTTGCAAGACTCACACTTTTTTTGTTTGTTTGTTTTGTTATGAAAACATTTGACAGCGGAACTCTCAAACTGTGAATGTGTCACACTTCTTTTGTCACACTTCAATTTTTTGAAATATTTTTTTTATGTACACAATTGACAGCAGAACTCTCTAACTTTGCCTCATTTCACATTTCCGACTTTTCCCGTGGATTTTCCAAAAATTTTCTCTCATACAAACCTTGTCCTGACAATTACGAACACAACAAAAAAAGAATCAGACAAATCGGTCGAGCCGTTCTCAAGTGATGTGGCAACACACATTTTGGAAATTCATTTTTATTAATATAGATAATTTACATTATTGCCTTGTGCTCTATTTACTGTTAGTTAAGGAACTCATCAATAGAATGATATGCTCTTTTTATAGAAATATTAAAAGTTCTTTCCTAAATCTATTTAATTCGTTTATTAATTTTATATCTATTAGAAGTTATTGAATAGCTTTATCCTTTTATAATGTGGATTCTTCTAAAAACCAGCTAATCTGTGCTTCGTTAATATGTAATAATTTTTGTTTCTTGCATTATGACTGTGAATACCTATGTTTTGTTGACCCCAAAAGTCAGAGAGAAAGCTGTAGACCTCTTTTTAGTGAAATGAATATTATGACAGTTTTAAATTTATATGTATTTTATTGTATCTTATATGTCAAGAAGAATCTGGAGAGTTTTACTAATGTAGAAGTGCATAATTATAATACAAGACAAGGGGCAGATTTACATTTACCCAAGTGTCGTTTAAATAGCTCTTATAACACTTGTTTTTATAATGGAATTAATTTATTATACAAATTGCCTTTAAGCGTCCGTTGTTTACCCATAAATAGTTTTAAAAATTATGTATATGCATGGCTGATAAGGAGACCATTTTACTGTACACGAATTCCTTACTGCTGACTTTGTCTAGTAAGTATTGTTATTACGTACATTGACGATGCCTCACCTGTATGGACATTGGCTACTAAACATTATTATTATTATTATTATTATTATTATTATTATTATTATTATTATTATTATTATTATTATTATTATTATTAATATTATTATTATTATTACTATTATTTACCTTGATGTTACTTCAGTGCATATGGTATATTGTAGCTCTTTGATTTTTGAATCTGCCTAAATATAAGCAATTACGATTATTTTCGACGATTTATTATTCACCTTTCTGAAAAGGAAAATTGTTTTAAGTTTCTATACACTGCAGGGGGTTGAAATATTATTGCTCAAATTGCAATGCAAATAGTCATAAGAGTGATAAAGTGAGGTGAATTAGATAATGCTTGCTGTCTGATTATATTCGTTTATATCAATGGTCAGTCAACTTTCGACAAGTGACAATACAGGTTAGTGTGCGTTTGCCTTCCTAATGGCTTAGGAAGTAGAGGAATAATGACCGGAACAAATGGTAAATATATGTAAACAAGAAAAAGGTGTTGTTTATGTGTCACGCTAGACACATACAGAACGTACACATCAGTGTCAATACTTTTTCAGTATAAAATATATGGAAATGGAGCAATATCATATCATTTATAAATGTCATTGTTTTCTTACGAAAACATTGTACTCAGTATATAGGATACTACTTATAGGCCTACCATTGTTAGGTATTCAATCTAGGCCTACTTCTTTAAAAAAGTATATAAAATGTGTATTAATGAAAATTATTATTCAGTCTATCCATACTAATATAGGGCCTATATATATATATATATATATATATATATATATATATATAGCCTGGCGAAGTTAAGACCATAAGGTCTTCTCTACCACTCAGCCAGGGCGAAAACATGACTACATAATAATAAAAATAAATTAAAAACAAGAAATGATATACCTGAATACAAGAAACGTACATTAAGTACAAAGACAAAAATTCAAACATGAAATTCTTGAATAATATATAATACAAATGACCAAAATAAAGAAATGAAAAAAATGAATGACTAAACAAACACATTCTTAGTTATTACAAATGAAGAAAATTATCAAAAAAATATTTTGCAAATTAGCAATTCCTAAATGTTATTGTATACCAAATTTATTAAATAACGCTTGAACTGTGAAGTTGTTTACATATACCTTGTCAAAGAAACTTTGAAACATAACCTTGGGATAGGTTGCCTTAATACGAGAGATGGGCATGGGTCATGGCAGCTATTTCGTCATTTCAAAATGTGAGACCGTTTAAAATTTTTTAAATATAAAAATGAAAGGGCTGTGTATGGACTGTATGCATAGTGCATATTATGAATGCTGGATGTAGGATAGTGAAAGAAATTGATACCAAAATAATCCATACGCGAATGCATTGTGCCACTCTAATGTGTTGCGGTAGTTGGAAGCATGAAAGCACATATACCCACTCGATGATCCCTTGAAGTTCGGTTCGGATGGGCATTATTCCCAAACCTTCTTTCAGTCCCTTGTGATGCTATATGGCATTTCTCCCTCGTATATAAACTACTTTGACGTAAGAATTCTGTTCACAGCTTGCCATATGTATTCTGCACGGAGGGTGGCTCACAACTAAATTACCATCGCCTCTATTCGTATAACTATACATCGCAATGCTACCAAATAACGTGTCCATATACTAGAAATGCCTCACTCTCCCGGTACATACAACGTATCAAGGTACCAATGCCTTACTTTGAGAAAAAACAATAGTTGCCACGACTTATGCTCTATGCTCAATTCCTCGAAGATAACGAAATTTCTTGAATGCCACCGGCATTCTTTCCTAATTTCGGCTGTAATATTAGAGCTATAGGATAATAATTATTAAACAAGTAAAACAAACCTGAAAATACCGACAAATATTCTGCCAGTTAAATTTTAGTTACGATAAATTCATTTTTACACAGTTTAAACGCTCAGAAGTAAATATCCGAACATTTTACAAGCAACAGATTCTTCATGGAACAATGAATGCTTAGTTTTTTCTCCAGTTCCATCTCTGAAACTTAATACTCTTATGATGAAAGTGGAAGATAGGAAATAGCTTATCGAAGTCTGCGGTGTTTCCAGAAATAAATGACCGCTCACAACCAACTGTAACGAATTTAAGAAAAAGAAAGAGAAGGATAACCGTGACGTCACTGAGCTTTAATACTTTTTGTTCAGCTCAATCTCAGTTGGTTGCACTGCTTAATGGCTTCTGAAGTAAAAATCACTGAAACCATAACACAAAATCTTAGGAGATATTTGCTTTCTTAAACCCTTTTACTATGCTTTCATGACGCTTTCGCAATTATTAGATACAATAAAACACCCTTTTCCTAAGCAAAAGTCTCGGGATCCATTCCCACCCTGGAAATGTTTCCTCGGAACATTATAAAGAAGAAAACGACCATACTACGATATCACACTTTTAAAAAATATATTGCAGTTTTCTGCACGTCGCCAGTTAAGTCTAAAAATGGCTTAAAACCTTAATAAGATTATCAGAATTAAATCCATCCCTTCTATAATGAAGATTTGATAAAGTTTAGAATTGTAAGAATTTAGAAAATAATATGGAACGAGTATGAAAAATTTCTTGGTAGCAAAAGTTCGACTCCCGCACAAGAAAAATTTACTGAGAATTTTATAGCTGTAAAATCGTATTGAAAATATCAATTCATCTCTTATAAGACACTTCCCATAAGAATTCATATTAATCCATCAATATAAATAATATTTTCTATTTTATAAGAATAAAAGGAACTGCGATTACATTAGCACTTATACTCACAGTTATGTAGGGCTGAAAGCCAGAGCTTCCAGCATTCACGAAAGGGTTCAAACCCTTCTAAGCATCTGAACTGAATAATATACAATAAGGGAACGTATGGAACTTGTGTACATTAGGTGGAGAGGGTCAGGTATTCTCTGTACACTCCCTATTTTCCCTGCCACATTTCTTTTCACCATGGTCTATATAATTAACGGGGACTATATTTGCCCTAATTCACTTAGTGTTACTGAAAAGAGATTCGTGTGATGTAACAATTTTTTTCCAAACAAACTTATCTTCCTTCATAACATATTATTATCTTCCTCTCCTCCTTATTTACACTCTCGTTTTAATCTCCTTTCGACCTCACGAACGCATAACCAAAATCTACTGCTTATTCCCCGACATACAACATCATTCTATTCTTCATCTTTTAGTGTATCAATTCCTCGCTTTTGGAATTCGTTGCTTTGTCATATCAGAGACTGTCGAAATGTACCACATTTTAGAAATAAATTGAATATGTATTTTATTAGTCATTAATTTTATTTTACTTTATTTTATCAAACTTGTAATTAAATCCTTGTAATTTTATTGTCTGTAGCATGTTTAGTTTTAATTTATAATTTATCAACTGTTGTATTGTTTGTAGTATGTATTATTTACGATATGTATAGTTTTACTGGTGCAGTGGAAGAAAAGGACTTATGGCCTTAACTTCGCCAGTATAGATAAATAAATAAATAAATAATAATAATAATAATAATAATTATTATATTGAAACTTTTCATACTAAGTCACCATGGAACGATAGAACTGGCAGATTAGGAAATTATCTCCTTTCCTCTCCTGGCCTCATAAGCCTAATATTTTTTTCTGGAGAACGGTAGTTCCTATTTTATAGGCCTATGTGCAGCATGCTAAGCATCCATGTAACTTCTTTTTTTTTTCCAAGTAGGTAAGTCTATAATCACGGTATAAGAGTAGGATGAAAATGAAGTGGAAGGAAGAAATGTTTAGGGACAATCCAAGCAGCCTGAAGTTCAGAAATAGCTACTCTTTCCCTGCCACCCACATACCTACTGCCAAATAATGCCAATATAAACACAAGGCAATTTACGTGTTCCAAATACTGTTTCTGTTGTCAGAATTACGGAAGAACGGCTTAGGCTACATCGATTTGTATCATACTGATAAGCTTTATTAAGGTCACCCATGATACGGAAAAAGAGATTGTTATGATTTATAAAACTGTTGTAATTCTCTTTGACAGGGGAGGAAATTGAACATATTCCCTCCCAATGCTTTCCCCCTTTGTTTTATCGGCTTATTCCTTTCTATGAATCAATACAAAAGATATAGCAGGACGTGTAAAACGCTTGATATTCGAGTTACAGAACTGACGGGGAACATTTCCTGATCTGCCCCTTTTATGCTGCAACTGAACGGCGATTTCTCGTAAGCAGCAATTTATCCCTTATAGACCTCCTTTACTCTGCGACAGATCGAAAATTTATCCGGCAGATGTTATGCGACTGATAGATTCTGTACACCGATCCCCCTCCCCTCGGTTTCCACGCCACACCGAGTTTCATGTCCAGTAGCCGAATCTCACGAGTAACTAACTACATTACACCACTTTAGATTGTATGGTTGTCCATTTCTTCAAGATTTTGCTTACATTTCGCATATTTGTAAAAAAAAAAGTGATTTTATATAGGAATTATATAGGTTTTAGAAATTTTTCGCGTATCTTAAAAAAAACACACACACAGTCTCCAAAAACTCAATTCACGCCACAAATTCTGATGGAGCGGAAGATGTCTAGGCCTACTATATGTATGCTCGTAGTCTATTTACCGATGTCAGAGACGGGAGGAAGTTTTCTATCAGCCAACAGGAGCACAGATAGCGTAAATCTTTCCATTGGAAATTAAAGTTTAATCTGGTTAAATTAGTCAAGGCGTTTCTATTGTTTTTATTTGAAACAGTAGTTTTACGTCTTATGAATTTAGTGTAAAAATTTAAGCAAAACCTTAAGAGTAGTTTTCTAATAAAAAAAAATAAAGAAAGAAAGAGAGAGAGAGAGAGAGAAAGAATCGACAAATAATTAATGTAAAATGGTGGTAAGTAAGAGAAAATCTTTGGCATATTTCGTGATTACTCCCGCGGAAGTTTTCTAACTCGAATATAAAATATTGTTTTATTCGATATTTGTTCAAACTATAGGCCTACTTACAAATTACACATTTTTCCTAGGCCATTGAACACCCAAACGTATAATAGGCCAACTCAAATAATAAGGTTAAATATATAATTACTAAAATATTAAAAATCCACAGGGAAAAGATAACAATTAACAACTTCATTCGCATTGTAATATGGGTTATTGAGCAACCATGCTAATTTCATTTTAAAATCATTTATTTGCAGCTCTCTTAAATCGTTCGGCAGCTTGTTGTATAACATCAGTCCATATAGGCCTACATGAAAATTTCTATTTGTCTTTGAATGTCTACAAAAGGAACATCTAGGTTGTCCTTGTATCTTGTATTATGATCGTGAGTATAGCTTCTACGTAGGATTCTACGTTTTTCTAATGTACCTTATTAATTCCAATATATACAGATTAATCACAGTCATTATTCTGTACTTTATGAACAAAGGTTTCGAACTTTCCCTCGCATTGGATTTGTTCATTAACCTAGTACGTACTTCTATTGTTTAAGAATGGAATTTATTATACTAGTTTACCCACATTATAATTTGCTTAGTTAAGCTATTTATTCCAACAATATCTTATCTATAATTTAAGGTTATGTTTATATAAAAACGAATTCACACAATTAACTTTAACTTAAGACTTACCATATCGTAAGACATAAGAAACTGTAGGACTATTGTAGACATTACGCCTGGTAAGAACTGTACAGTATTGTAAATAGTGTATATTAGACATTCAGATTCCAATACCAGGATAACCTATTGTAAATAACATTTGTGACATCTCCAACCCTAATGTACCTCCGGGTGAAATAGGGTTTTGTGTAATGTGGATATTCAATAAATAAATAAATATAATACCATACCTTAAATTGGATTTAAAAAATGCAAAATACATTTTTCTGATATATGCCATACTGTTCACCAACATATACACTATAATATATTGCCTCATTTACATATGACCATTTTTCTCAATATGATAATTTTGGAGGGTAGGGATCTCAAAACGTGTATCAATCTAGGAATATCTATATAAAAATTTCAAGGTTGAATTTAACACCTCCTCCACTCATAGTAAAGTTGGCTGGTTTTATATTATTTAATAACGGGGTGTACTGCAATTTATACTTGTTACTGTCACCGGTGTGCCCATTTTTTTCAGCAAGAGTTTTTATTCACGCCTGAAAGTCTATAGGCATGTGCCTGTCACATTCATGCAAACATAAATGTTATCGACCTGGACCGGGATCGACCCCCGCGACCTTCAGCACAGAAAGCCAGTACCATACTGCATTATCCAGGCTGAAGGTAGGCTATAGTAAGGCAAAAAGTATGGAAAGTACAACTATTTGGAATCACACTTGTCCCGTTGTTTATAGTCTACGCCTACATGATTATTTCGCAGGAAGAAGATGGGAGTGATCTGAGTTGGTGTGAGGTCGTTTGGCAAACACGTAGGGTTAGTCTGGGAAGCGATCCAGCTGTTAGCAATTAAAGAGACTCTACTGGAAACTTGATCTTAAGAAACACGTCTTTTCTTTCCTTCATCGAATTAAGGGATTTAAAATTTGATAATTCTAAACCGAGCTTCTTCCGAGAAGAGTTCAAAGCATTTTTCTTTCTTAATGCCTTTCTAAAAACAGTTTTCACACTTCAAAAACGGCACGTGTCTAGCAATTTATATATAGATCTTATTATGAATGTATTATGAATGAAGGGTTTATTACAAAAAGGGAAAATGAGCTTTTCCAGTTTATGCAGTTTTTACATATTCTATTAGAATTTGTTTCTTGGTAAAATTTGTTTCTTTAAAATCAAGACAAGTCCCAAGAAAAATCCAGTTTAAAATAAAGTGTTTCTAGAGAAAACTGGACTAGTCCATTTCATTTCAGCAAAACGCGAACAAGTCGAGCAATCAGTTTCAATGTTCAAATAATTTATTTTTGTTTTTACCGAAGAAACAAGTTGTTAAAACCTGCACTATCCATTTTGCAATAAATATTGTGTATTGCAAATTTTGATACTTTACTTCTAGAAATAAATATTTTTAATGCCTGAAAAATTAACTTTTTGGTTGTCCGAGACCCCTAAAAGGGACAGGTAAAACTAAGGTAAAGAAAGAACCTTCACCCAGAAACATACTTAGGCCACATCTAAAATTGTAATGGTAATTGCAATTCCTTTCACAGGAATGGAAATAGATTTTGTGTACAACTGGAGCGGACCCGTCAAGAGAAGTAGCCTGGTAAAAGGTTATTACTTTAAATGAATTTTGTTTATTAAAAAGTGGGGAATTCATAGAATTTGATCATGATTATGTCGTCATGACATAACCACAACCTACCATGTTATGTTGTTTCAATTTAAAGGGATTTTTTAAATAATTATTGTATTCGATTCATTTTTAAGTTAACTTAGGCCCTATATATTTTGGCGGAGTAGTCATCTTTAGTAGTTGTATAAACCAGTAAGCTAAGTGACTTCGGGCCCGAACTTCTTCGTGAATAAAACAAAATGGCGGATTTTATGTTTATGTTCAATGCAGTCTACTTTCACTGAATTGTCTAGGTATGGGAGTTAAGGTACTAGAGCTTAAAATAAGGTGATCAGAGGATTTTCCCCTCAAATAAAAGGGCTGAATCAATTGTCAATTTTACAAAAAGAGTTTTGTTAAACTATACTATATACGTAGTTATACTTTACTAAAGCGAGTTTAGTTAAAACTACAAACCATAACTTTGTAAAACTCTTTGTTCTAAAGGAGGCAAGCCCCCTCAGTCCTCTTTATTTTAAGAGTCTAACATCTTAATATTCATAGGCCTACATAGTTAATTCAGTAGACGTAGAATGCTTAAAACGTGCTACTACTAAAGCGCGTCTGAAGTCCGGATAATCCGCTGATGTCTAAGTACCCAAAAATCTCAATACACTCTTCGAGCTTTCTCTGTACACGGGCGAAGTATTGAGAGAGTTCGGGTCAGATTCCGTTTCGGGTTTTTCTGTAGCTCATAACTGTATTTTTACTCTTCACTTCTTCACGAAAAATGACCAAATTTCACGGTATCTTGTTCTTCAAAACCTGCAGAATCCATACATAAGCACCTGTATTTGTAGGTATATTCTAAATAATAGTAAAATTGCGCAGAAGTTCGCAAAAATTAACCTAAACTGGCACTATGAAAAGATACGTATCTACGAGAATCGTCTGCTCAGCTACGGGAGGGAGCCACGTGATCCAGAAAACAGGAATGTAAACTTGATGGCGAACAACACTGGTATTACTGTTCCTAAACTAAACTGCCACCAAACTAGTTTTACATGTCAGTAATACTAATATCACTGTTCCTAAGCTAACTGCCACCAAACTAGCTCTACATGTTGATAAATTTCATGTTATTTATCTCCTACGAGGGATTTGTATGTTGTGTATAAAATATTACCACCTATTCCCTCGTATAAAATCTTTTTGTTAAAAAATCAGCTCATAGCTTTGTCAAAATTAAAATTTATATTTGTCAATATTATAAAACATAGTTAAAATCTATGTCTGTCAATTTTGTAAAATAATTTTCGTGTATTGGACAATATATTTCGGCTATTCAGCCATCTTCAGGTCCTTTTCTTTCAGCAGGTGATCTTACACTCTGTAAGATATATTTCGGCTATTCAGCCATCTTCAGGTCCTTTTCTTTCAGCAGGTCCTTTTCTTACACTCTGTAAGATCACCTGCTGAAAGAAAAGGACCTGAAGATGGCTGAATAGCCGAAATATATTGTCCAATACACGAAAATTATTTTACAAAATTGACAGACATAAATTTTAACTATGTTTTATAATATTGACAAATATAAATTTTAATTTTGACAAAGCTATGAGCTGATTTTTTAACAAAAAGATTTTATACGAGGGAATAGGTGGTAATATTTTATACACAACATAGTTCTACATGTCACTAACACTAACATCATTATTCCTAACGTAAGTGCTACTAACTTAGAATCCATAAATATAACTTGCACAGAGAAAATGGGCCTCATACCTTATGACCAGCAATAGTGCGTTAAGGACCAATGAGACAAAAGTTCATCATTAACCAATGGCATTATTGGTGTTCAAACTAGGGCCCGCATAACCGCTTCGAACACCTCGCATAGAAATAAAGATATTATGAGCTATAGTAGACCCTCCTTTTCTAACGGAATTTGTTTATAAACATGGAATACATCACTTTTACTACATAATATTCAATCTATATCAGTATGATTATAAAAGCGGTACCATCTGGTAGGAGCTGTGTAATGGGACTCTCGTATCGACAACCTCCTACATGGTGCACTTGTTCTAATTGAAGCACTTAATGAGAATTTACTACATACCAGGAAAGATCAAAGCCAAGAGGCACGAAGGAGCTCTTACATAAAAGCGATTCTTTGTCTTCTACCCCTGGAATTTGAGCAAGAGCTTTTAGAAGGCGAGTAAAAGTAACCACACGAACAAGGGCGAGCTCGTGGTTCTAGGACTGAGGTGAAAGGTCAAGCGTGTAGAAAGATTATCCTTCAAAGAGTAGAGAAGTGGGAACGACATATAGCGACAAAGTATCAAGTGCAAATGAAGACAAAGGAGTGAGGGAGAAAACAAAATGTAAATTAAAATAATAGAAGAATGCCTTTCCTTCTAAGCACTCACTACCGAGTCTAATCCTAATATGATACCGGAGGTTTGAAACTTCATTTTAATTTAAAAGTTACAATTTATAATATATTATCGTAATTGGACGACATTCTGCAGAAAGGAACCAACCCACATGATTTTTAAGCTAAAAAACAGGCATTTAAAGTTAAATAAAAAGCCACCTGGATCTTTCAAGTGAGTTTTTGTTTGCTTCATAGATGGCGTATAAGTGAAGAGGGTTGGTTAGTTTGCACAGCGTAAATATATAGTTCATTAGCAAAAATTTAGCATCTGCTCCGGTTTTTTAAATTTGAGGGTTGGTTCCTTTCTGCAGAATGTGGTCCAATTTATAAGGGTATAAAATAGAAAAATATCATTTTTCTGATGACAGAAATTCAAAAATATGTTGAAAGGAACAGGATTTTACACCTGTTTTAAAACAATTGTTCAATTGTTGACTGACTACTATTTCTAAACGCTGAATCTGTCATGTTATAGGCCTATGCATCTCTATAATTATAATCGTTTACTGTCACCTACTTTTCACAATTGTCGAGGAAAACTCTTTTAAGGCAATGGAGAGACATAAAAATACAGCCTATATGCCATATCTAGGGACTTCAAAATATGTGAAAACAATAAATTGCATATTTAAAATAATAATGTAAATATGTAAATGAAAGTTATAGTAGAATAATGCATTTTCTTCTAAACACTCACTCCTGAAGCCTATTCCTAATTTCGTGAAAAATGTTAAAAATTTTGCGACTTAAGTTAATATAATATATTTTCATAATTTATAAGTATATAAATAGAATACACGTCCGTGAAAGTGCAATTTTTCTGATGACAAATAATTGGAGAGGTACAGAAAGAACCATGATTTAATATCTGTTTATACCAGTTTGTTCTACAGAATCTCTAAATGACTAAACATTTCTAAATGCTGAATCTGTCTTATGTATCTCTAGAAGCAGTAATAACAATTCAAATTGATCGAGGAAATCCCTTTTAAGTTAATGGAGAGAGAGGAATAAATAAGAACATACAGCAGTAAGAACAGAAATTGATTTCAAAAGCCTACAAGCCATCATAAGTATGTGACACCGTATTATATGAAAACTATAAATTGAATATTTAAAATTATCATATCTGATCCAATACATTTATTTATATTTGAGTAAAATCACAAATGCAATTGGCGGGTCATTTTCTGTCCTCGAAAAAGTAACTAATCATAAATCGGAGGGACTATATGTTTCCTATAGGCCAATGTAAGATTTTCTATATTTTTATATCTCTCACATTCCCATTTATTAAAAAAAATTCTATGTTTAATTGACATGAATTTGAAATTTGAATGTCTATTATTGATTTATGTTATATATTGACAAGGTACTTGCCCACGATGCAACTTAAATAGCAAACATTTTTTTTAACGCGCAACAAAAAGCGAATATATTTTCACTGTCTCATACTGCTGTATAGAATCCTTCATTCCTCAACACCTAGCTATCTTTCCAGTCGCTTTCATTACCTTTCTTCCTACCATAACTTGGGCACGCGCTCTCAACTTGACCCCTTACTATCCATGCCTCTTTACAGAACTACACATTATTCGAATTCGTTTACAACAACAGCTATTCGTCACTGGAATTCACTGCCTAGCCATCTCAGGAGCTGCCAAACGACTTCACAGTTCAAGCGCCATTTAACAAATTTAGTATACAATAACATTTAGGAATTGATGCTAATTAGTAATATATATTTTAATTTTCATTATATTTTGTAATAACTAAGAATGTTTCTAATTTCTTTATTTTTAGTCTTTGTATTATATATTCATATTATTCAAGTACTAATGTTTGAATTTTTTCTTTGTATTTAATGTACGTTTCTTGTATTCATGTATATCAGTTCTGTTTTAATTTATTATTGATCATTATTATTATTACTATTATTATCATTATGTATTTCATGTTTTTGCCCTGGCTGAGTGGTAGAGAAGGCCTTATGGCCTTAACTCCGCCAGGTTAAATAAATAAATAAATAAATAAATAAAAATGTCGCGTACTGTTTACCAGCAACTTGACAGTTTTCCATATTGCGCAACTTGAAAATTGACTCACCCGAACAAAAAATGTTCCATTGAGGGTTTACACCATGCTAGAATCTAGCACGATTATTATACACATTCATCCAGAGATTTGTGATTTTTACAGATAAAGTCGTGAATTTTTATAATAGAAGTTGAGATTTAAAGTTGAAACATCTTCCGTGAAAGAAGTTGACGTCTTTGTTTTTGCCTTTAAAGAATAGAGTTTCTGGCATTTTAATCTAATAGCATGGCGAGAGATTTCTCAATAGCTCGAAAGATAGAACAATAACATGATGCCACTATTATGAAATTCAATAGAAAATATTAGTCTACCGTATAAACAATGAAATATGCATGATTTAATACCGGAAGTGCTACAAGTTAGAGGGCGTAGCGATGTGAGAGGGCCATGAAGTGTTGTCTGACGCCTGTTTAAAAAAAATTGAGTTTAGTGAATATATAGGAAAAAGAGCTGTGCCTTGAAGCATAGTTCATAGCTCTCTTTCAAGTTAGGGAATCCATTTTTACTATAAATATGGAAGTGTTTTGTTGGATCCAATCGATGTAGCCTAGAAATTTCAGCATTAAAACTACTCTGAATCTAATAGAACAATAGCCTAGAAACATATTGTATTTATGTGTGGCTTTGCGTGTGAGTGAACAGCATAGTTGAAATACGAAAAATCGTATATGTATATATATACTGTATATATACTATATATATAAACTTTATATTAGGAATACATGTAACTTTTGGGATGTAGCACCAATCATGGAGAAGACTATAGGCCTATATTTCTTTCGCTGCCATCTTACATGAAGATCTAATTTTGTTAATATCTGCTCGAAGATCTGCTCTTTGTTAAAATTCGTACACAAGCTACCAGCACTAACTCAGGCGTTTAGGAAAAATCTTGCCTCTCGATCATAAATAGCCTACATGAGTATGAGTAAACTAAACACGCATACCCTAGAATGAGGTCCCTTATTCAATATCAGATCGTAAAGCGAGAAAACTGTATTGTTCATGCTGAGGATAGAGAATGTTAAGCTAGTGCATTACATCGGATTTTCTTACTCATATTTACCATTAAATATTGTTGTAACTTAGCCTATATATAGCTCCCGAACAGTAACATTACATTTGATTTTTTTTTATCTTAGACGAGAGGATTTGTTCACTATTATACACTTGCACCAGTTGCGATAGCGCCAGAACGTTTGCTGCAGATCTATAACGTGTTTGCGCCAGCAAGTCGTAAATAAACTCAAGAACATTTGTCTTAGATTGATGCTACGTTACGTTACTATGGTGCTTATGATGTCAGACTGAAGACGTCTATTTTTAAGGTTGTTACTTTGGCAGGACAGTAATCTTAATTATACAACACCAACGTATACGTCCATCTATGTAACATGTGTAAACCTTTCGAAATTTACCCGAGTCCGCCCCACAAAAGTTAAAGTCTCCAAACTCGATATGCCTACCAAAATTAATGTAAAGTGATTCCTGCACAAGTCATATTACCAGGAGTCCAGGGTCCAAGACGTTGAGATATTGTCTCTGGTAAGGTTGTCAACCTTTATCCCCAGAACTGCTCCTGGTACTAATTGCTGTTAGAGATTGAGTCAATCTCAGGGCCTTAGTTTCACTGGAAGGAAACAATCCCAACGGCCACATCAGGAATCGAACCCTCGGCCTTCCAGTTTATAGCATCGTAACTCAACCAACTGCGCCACGGCGTATAGGCCTACCATCGATGTGCCTACAACAAAGCAAACACGCAACCTAGGAATTGTACAACTAGTAAATATAAATATTCACAAAATAGAGACATATTTACATAGACTATCATTGGTGGAAAGCCATTCCCCTAATATTATAATATAACCGTATTCCACAACTACAAACATAAAATCTGGCGCAAATGCACTACACCCGGGATAACAGGAGAAAAGAGGGCGTAGAAGAAAAGAAAAGAGGTAGGCCTATATAGGTAGGGGAAGGGGGAGAGAGAAATACTGAAACAAAACTATAGTTTTCTAACACAAGCAATTACAGCAACGAAGCACAATACAGTGAATACGAATTTAAAATAAAGTACTTGGAATGAATTTGCTTTTGCGTGAAATTAAAGCATAGTTGTTGAGTGCTGGCTCTTAAACAAACATCAGCGTCGCCATTTGTGCGACCTTGGGTGTTTTTAGTGTTGTGCCAATGTGCCTCACCCACCCACTGGCCTCTTTTCTATTATTTACATCACAAAACAAAGCTTTCTCTCTTGTTTTATATATAAACAAACGTTAATCATCAATGCAATTTATTTTTCTGCTCTGAATAATAAAAAAGCTCGTTTGAGCTAATTTCAAAATACAATACGTTTTATGTTTTGTTTTTAAATTGCTTTTAGTTAGAAAATGTTTTAAGGGCAGTTGCCAATTTTGAAGAAGGACAACATATTCATGAAGTTCTCTCCATAAAACAATTTTAATGTTTAATGTGCCATTTATTTTGTATTTCTATGTTTTTTTATGGTTGTATGCCTACCATGGGTAGAGAAAATCACACCAAACATCAATGTTTTCCATAAATATTTTCTTATATAAATAAATTAATAAATAATCAATAGGCTAAATAAGAAAACTAAAAAAAGTAACGACACATGTTGATGAAATTCATATTGATATGTATGAGGGTAAATATTTAAATAACATATTTCAATTTTAAGTTTTCACCTTATTCCCTCGTATCACTTTCCATTTTCTATTTTGGCTATAAATTAAATAAATAGAAAGATATAGGAAACTGTAGAACAAGGTTATGCTATAAACAGCACCACTTTGAAAAAAGAAGTCATAAATTAAATTTGAAGGATTAATTTTACTAATGTTAATAAGTATTGTTAGTCTGATTTAAAAATACCACAAGGGTAATGAAATACTTTGAATATACTAAATAGTAAATACATCTTGATTTTTGAATTGGAAAGGGGTCACACAGTTGCCAGTATGCGTTATTATCCATTTAGCTTAAGTGTACTCATAATGACTAAACAAAACAAATTTTTAACGCTTTCAAAATATTTACTTATCTGAAATAGTCTTACACAAAAATGCAAAAAAAATATCGTTTTAAGTTTAGTTTATAGAATTAAAACAATTTAATATGGCAAAATAAACATAAATATTTAAAAAGAACTTTGATAATGGGTTTAACTAACGATACATTGCATTTTAGTGACTCAAGGCCGATTAAGCTCCCATTAAGTAACTATTCTGTATAAGCTTTCAAATTAAGAATCCTATTCCAGAACTTAAGTATTTAACGTATTCACTTGTGTTTCTTAAGTTTTCATTTCGACAGGGGCCCGGGCCCAACCTACTGATCTTGTGTAAAATGGGTATAGGAACGTAGATATCTGAGGAAAAAACAATTCTTCTTTCTCAGGCCTATACTTTTCTGCACTATAGCGGCGTTTTATGAGACTATGAAAGATTTCTAGGAGGGGTAAAGAGTGAATTTGGTGATAGCCATCTAGTCGAAAGGGAGGAACAGTCCGCTATGTAGTTCTTCTTTACGAAAAGGGCCATGCAAGTAAGGCTAAATGGGAAAACAGCGAATGTTTTGGACGAATCTCACTATGCGGGTTTCTTTTTTTTGGGGGGGGGGGGGGGGCTAGGGAACTCGAATCTGAGGTAGCTTTTTTCACCGCGCGGAGCACTTAATCGTGAAATGCATCTCTAAGCCTGGTTTTTAGCTTTTAACTATCATTATAATTGTATATGCATTGTTTGAGTAAGGATCATGATTCTGTGTTTCGTTTTATAGTTCTAAAAGTTAGGAAAAAATCTGCTCTTGCTGCAGCAATTACAGCTTCGTTCCGCGCAGGTTTCTTTCTAACTTGTAGGACAATAATAGTTTCACTTCGAATTTGTATGCCCATAGGGCAGCACAAGATTCGTTAGTATGCCAAGATACATATAATATGTAAGGATATTTTTCTGAAAATTAAACTTTCGGTCACTAGTTGGGAAATTAATACCAAAAAACTGGACATCGAATTTCGTTACTGACTACAATACTTCCCCTCCCTACGGTACGGGTAGAGGAAGTTGAGCAAACTCTTATATCTTAAAATCAAATCACATCCTGAAAGCAAGGCAATTTCTGAGAAATATCAGTACCAACTTACCCACAGGGAATAAAGTACTTAAAGAAAATTAGCTTTTTATTCAATACAGCACACAATATTCAAATGGCAGTTGAAAAGTTTCATTCTGAATTAGTCGCTGTCTATGCTTTACTTTCTTTCTTTCTATTGTTTCCAATAACAACAACAAAAATAGGGGACCTTGGAAGCGAATATTGAAAATAATAGAAGGCAATGCCTGCAGGGGGCGTAGTCACAATATAGAAAACTCTTTAAAACTCTAACAACAAGGCACCCTTCTTACATTCATGAATTTTTAAGAAGAACTCGCCATTGTTTTGATAAGGCGTAATTTCGTCTCTATGACAACCACCATACAGGCTTTCATGCTACGGTTATTCAATAATAATTTACGTATACAAACAAGAAAAATGCTCTTTTATATGTTCGAAAATCAATACTTGTGTACGAGGGTAAAATTGTATGTACTTTACGATATAATAGCATTATCGAGGAAGGAGTATACGGTAGACGTATTAGTTTAAGCCTATCTCTCTCTCTCTTTCTTTATTTCTTTCCCTCCCTCAACCACTGATCTCGCAACTTTCTTTACCAAGAAATAATTACTGTAACTTGACCTGAGCTGGTCAACTTAATTTGTAATGAGATATATTTTCCCATTTAAGAGAGAGCAGATACTACGGTATACTGCATTCAACTTGTGTCATTTTTTAAGAAAATTGCGAAAATTAACGTTATTCTTATGTAGAATGACAGTAAGAAGAAGAGGAAGTCGTCGCATGGGCGTCGGTATGGGGGGCAAGGGGGGCAATGCCCCCCCCCCCGAATACCTCACGGATTCATTTTTTTGGTACTCTTTGTCTGTCAACCTGCAGTTGTTGCATACAAAATAAAAATAAAAAGACATACATATTTTAAATGAGTTTAGCAGTTAATAACTTATTATAATTATAACTGCCTAATGCCCGGTTTCTACAAACTTGTGAATTACCTATGGGTAAATTATCCATGGATAAATTAGTCCCATTTCAACCACAATGATATAATGAGCAAGGCCTTGGAGTTGTACAGTTAATTTAATTCAGAAGGCTTTGATTCTCATTGTTACTGATCCTACAACGAGGTTAAATTTTATCCAGCCATCCATGAAAGGATAAATTAACCCGACGATTTACCCTTGGAAAGATCTAGCCTGAGTTTGTATGAACATTTCTTGTCATTTTCATATTTACTCAGAGGACATTTATCTAGAAACTCGTCACAAGTGTATGTGATTGCTATCTTTAAATTATTTGTGTTTGTGTGGTGTTATTCTTGTGTAAATTCTGTCCATTGGGTAATTTACCCATAGGTAATTCGCGAGTTTATAGAAACCGGCCATCAGTTTATTTATAATAATTCCGTCACCAAGGCGTTTACTCAAAAGAACGTAATCTGTTAATTTAAAAAAAAACTTTGGAGCCTCGTCGAATTCAGCTGGGGTTCAAAAGTACGGGACGGGAAATTACGAGAATAATAATGTATTTAGCCTAATCATTTGAAACTGAGTTCCGAAATGGATTTTCAGTCGGTCATAATAAAATAGCCTATAATTCGAACCACTTGTACGTGTATTAACTAAATTAGGAATTAGCTCACAGTAAACTTATTTAGTTTATTGTCGTAATACCGCTAATTGCTCACGATAGTAAATTTATAATGATTATGATTATGATTATTATTATTATTATTATAAATTACTGTATAATTTAGCCTAATAAATAAGAATAAATGTGTTTGGAATTATGTTGAGTTTGCCCCTGAGTCGTCGACATGCTGCATGGGTGTTATTGTGGTATCCTCGTAAGATAATTCAATTTAACATCTCATTGATACCACCTTCCTTCTTCACATACGCTGTTCACAAATAGATAGGCATACAAATATATTCACAGAGACATGGTTCATATAATAGTTTTTTCTGTCTCTTAAATCTTGTATTCATCTTTAAATTAAGAATTGGTTCTGTTTATTATGCCGTTCACAAGAACAATCTTCTAGAACTTAATGAAATACAAATTAATTAATTCCATACAATCTATTCACTGATAAAAGATTTAACTGTTTTAAAGACCTTTCGATCTTGCCTCCTAATTCATAAATCATCTAAACTGTTCTCTTCCACAATAAACTGACCAACTGTAAACATGTTTAAAGAAGGATCCTAAAGGGTGCTAGACATTTCGCAGCAGATCAGTTAAGTCAAGTGATCGATCGATGTATAACTCACAATACTGAAGAATGTTTTAAAAATTTAAAGCTCTTTACATAAAATTCTATTCAAGTTTCATAAAAACCAAAGAAAGGTCTGAAATGCCGTGATTTTTAAAATCAGTGACGACTTAAAAGTTACGTCGAATAATTTTTCAATTAAAATAAACAGTTACCATATAAAATCTCAGCTTATAGGAGCCAAAGATCGAATACCGATGTTCGAGTGGCAGTTCGAATCCTCTCTTCTGATTTGGGAGCAATCACAGATGCAAGAGAGACATAAATTTAATTACATATATATTCACTCACGGCCCACCTTTACATTCTTCGGGACCATTTACAGGGCAAATTCTGGCAACGACATTAATATTTTCCAGTGGGGAAATTCCCGAAAAGTAACACACTTAGAACACCTTGCTTGGAACAGTAAACCTGGGGGTTGAACTCAGGATCTCCCGATGCGAGTCATCGACAAAATCGCCTCAGCCAACCCACTCAGGTATTGTACAAGCACTGTACAGGTTTTAACATTCCATTTTATCGTTGCCTTGTCCAGAACTTGGAGTGCGTTTGTGACACCGAGTGAGAAGTCGAGAATTTTTAGTTAAACAGTAGGCGCAATATCTGTCGTAAAATTTAAAATAATATCTGCATAAGTTTACATTTGTGCCTATGTGTCTGGGTGATGTCTGTGTATGTCTATTTGTCTGTCTAAGAACAGCATAACGATTCATCTCGTTCCTGAATGACATTCTTCTTCTTATGGTGAGGAATGATATGTACTGTAAATAGATTATTGGGCAACACTCACCAATGTTTGTTGATCCCTTTGTGAAGCCGTTGTCAATAGTTGCTTAATCTTGCGTGAAGCCTTCGTCTTCTTAATAAAATAATAAAACACACACATTATATAAAACGTAAACACTAAAAATTGTAACTTCACAACAGGAATCACATCACAACGTTTCACGAGACCAGAAAAACGACTCGCGTTTTCAAGTGACTATTAGCGACGAGATGTTCGGTCACAAAGACTTCGCGACCGAACATCTCGTCGCTAATAGTCACTTGAAAACGCGAGTCGTTTTTCTGGTCTCGTGAAACGTTGTGATGTGATTCCTGTTGTGAAGTTACAATTTTTAGTGTTTACGTTTTATATAATGTGTGTGTTTTATTATTTTATTAAGAAGACGAAGGCTTCACGCAAGATTAAGCAACTATTGACAACGGCTTCACAAAGGGATCAACAAACATTGGTGAGTGTTGCCCAATAATCTATTTACAGTACGATTCATCTCGTATGGAATATTTTATATTTCTCTTAAGCATGTACCGTTGATGAGGTGTGAAGCATTTCGACGACTTTCATGACTTTTTAAAAATAAATGACCATACTTTTTCGTGATTTTTAAATATTATATGCCTACACGAGCCCTATTTACTAAGACCTAATGGTTTATTTATAACTTGATTTAATAAATTCAACCTCCTGTTCAAAATACTTAGGCTTTGTTTTCATTAGATCAAAAACGGCTTCGCTTGAAGCTAAGATATGTGAATGGGCAGTCCCGCAGTGTGACATTGATGAATTTCCGAACGTGTAGGAAGAAAAACGCTTAGGGAAAAGGAAGCAATATGGGGTTTTCACATCAAATTATTTTTACATCATACGACAAAAAAGTTATCCCAAATACATTTCATGAGCCGTCTTCACGAATGCATCGATTGTCATGGTGAAATGAAAAGTTGAATGTGATGTAAGAAGGATTAGATAATCAAACGTCATAAATATTGCAACGTGATTCTAAATGTTGAGTTGCATGTCACGAAACAATTTACTTCCAGAAACAGCTAATCTTACAACAAATGTGACAGAACGATAGACAGGCTTCGAGAAAATTGTATTTTAAAACAGTTACAAAAGTGAATTATCTGAGCAGCTGTCGTAAATATGCTTAATCTGCTGACGACTTAATACTGACTGGCGTGTGGAAAGTTCTTCAGCGTCTAAACACAAATTCAGCAAAAAATCTGCATATCATCCTGCAGAGGGCAAATGATACAATGCATTTTTTACACTGGCCATTGAAGGATTAGTGATAGGCTAAGTCAACGATAATATAAAACTCTCTTGGGCTTATTGATAAACTTCATTCTGAAGCTTGGATATATTTATCAACTAGTACAATTATATCATATAACTTAATAAGATTTTTAGCCTTTGTACTAGTAAAATTTCATTACCACAAATAACGTGTTATGTCCGAACATGAAAGACTTGGGAGATATACAATTCAAAATTTTTATTTAGAATTTTATATAAGCCAATATTGACCACGTTATTTGTGGTAATGAAATTTTACTAGTACAAAGGCTGAAAATCTTATTAAGTTATATGATCTCTTGGGCTTAATTTGCATAATATTTAACTGGAGATTAGAATCTGAACTCAAATAATTTTTAAAAGTTAGGCCTACTATAGGCCTACCTTAATACTTGACTGGATAATTTATTGACAGATTTTTTCATCGACCTCATCATTATTTCGTTCCTGAACAATTTCCCGAATCAAATTTCCTGAACTCAAAATCTCGAACACTTTATTGCAGATTGGACATTTTCCCGAAACCATTATCCCAAGAAACAAATTTTGCAAATCCATTATCCTGAACAAAGTTTCCAAAATCATTATCCCAAACCCCTTTTCTTTCGAATCCAGCATCCCGAAATAGTAGAGTAATAATAATAATAATAATAATAATAATAATAATAATAAATACCTTTACGGATTTAAGGAGGCCATATGTTTAAAAATGGACTGTAATGATTCAATGTATGTTGCTACGTTAAACACCTGTTTAAATATAGTAATATTAATAATAATAATAATAATAATAATAATAATAATAATAATAAATACCTTTACGGATTCAAGAAGGCCATGTGTTTAAAAATAGACTCTAATAATTCAATGTATGTTGCTACGTTAAATAGCTATTTAAATATATTACAGTTAAAACTACTAAGGCCTATAGTTCTTTCAAAAACATGAAAGCTTTAGTTCTTGGGATTACCCAGATATTATTTCCCCCTGCTATCTAATTATTGTAGAGATTAGTGAACAATAGGCGACTTTCATCAAATAACTAGAAGCAATACTGTCAGCTTTCTGTCTTTCTGGAGATTGGTCAATCCAGTGTCCTGTACCGTGTTGAATAGTTGCACGCGCTGTGATAGTCTATAATATATCCTTATTGTTTCTGGCCCAGATGTAAAATAGCCATCGGCGCCACATCAGAATTATGTGAACTCTCTAATCTAAATACACAGACTCTGGGATTAGCGAAGGAAAGGACTCGTTCTAAAACCATTAAGCAAAGTTCATAGAGACAGGTTTCCATAAAAGATAAAAACAGCGATCTTACGACAACAAGTGTTTTTCTTAGAGCGAAAATGTTAGAGAATGCCACAGGAAGCTGGTGGAAGCTTTGAGAATTAGATCCTTCCCTACCGAACTTTGAGGGTTTTATAGATTGGGCTATGCGTGCTTTCATGCTTTCAACTATTGCAATACTGTAGAGTGGTATAATGCCGTCATGTATGCATATTTATGGTATTTGCTCCCTACTCTTTTCTAGGCTACCTCTAGTACCCATAATCTGCATAATGCAGGCATTCCTTACCCTTCCTTTTCATTTTTAAATTATCCCACATTAAAAAAATAAGAACTTTTCCATTACTTGTGCCCCATCCTTTTTATTTACACGAATTATTCTCGATATTAGGTCTGGTAAGAAAATCTCTCACAATAATTGTGAAACGTTTATTCCTATCCATTAATTTATGCGTTACTGCCCAAAATAAATCAGGAAGTATATACTCAAGTTCTAAGAGAAACTATGTAGCATGCAGGATCTACATTAAAATCGTGTACCCACAATAGTTAATGTGTGATTTTGAAATAGTGCTTCAGCGATACTAAATGTCGCAACAATAACTTGTTCTTTTGTACAGGGCTTACAATGCAATGATCCAAATAATAGAGAGATTAGAAATATATTGGCTTATTTACATGCTTCTGGCTATCGCATTTTGTTCCAGGTAATGACATGCATGATTGTTTCCAAGAACTTAAGATATTCTGATATCATTCTTCAAGTTACGGACTACTAGGACGAATTAACAAAAGGGAAAGAGGCAGACGACGTGCCAATGCTCTCCACGTTATCTGTCACTTTGTGGAAAAGTAGGCCCTACCACTGTACCAGTATTCTCAACTACCATTTAATAAGATAAGCAAAAGAGCCTCGCGAAAAAGACCAGATAAGACTACATGAAAATGTTATCTTTAATACTCGCGGAAAAATTAAATACTGCATGAGAAAAAAGACTTGCCTACCAAAAATAAAAAGGCCTATCATCCTCCTCTGCCTCACTTCCTTTGTTGGCGCTGCATGTTTCCCTCGTCTTCCAACGAGCCTCAGTATTTCTTCTGGTACTTCGTAAGAAAAAACAGAATTTGACGTCTCGGTCCGTATCTTACACTCAAAATACCAGAGAATGTTGTCTGTTGTTTTTCATCAAGTTTACCTGTCTAAATCCTCCCGGCTTTCGCGTTAGTGTGCGATTGAGTCAACACTGAAAATGAGATAACTCCGAAAAACGATTTTGCTCTCCGGTTTCACTTTACTAATTTCTTGCCAAGATTTAGAAGTGGATATTTGATTTGTCCATTCGATATAGCTAATGTTTTGCCACTGGTTTTCAAGACTCATATGTAAAAAAGGAACGATAAAGTAAGTTAATACAAATAAATGCATAACATAATGAGAAGTTTTATTATGTTTGAACTTTCTTTAAAAAAATTATCAAATTCTGAAAATGGCTAAAATGGCTAGATTATATCACAAAAATGGCTACGAATGCCAGAAGTTTTTCCTCGATAACAGAGGCTAGTTACCACTTCAAAAAGGCTAGATCTACCCATAAATGGCTTAGTTGGCAACAATGATCAGTACGAAAGTACACTAACAAAATGGTCATCGCACGAAGAATGTGAGTGAAGGCTGGCACAAGTTTCAATTCGTTGCCGGCAAAGATAAACAAATGTATTTAAAACCCTAACGGAACTGCAAAAGGAACAGAAGCTATGATAGAAGAGATACGACAGGGTAAAAGTGTAGGAGTTCAACTAAAAAAGTGGTTAAAAATTCAAAACCGTTTCCGGACAATCACTGAAATACAGTGCACATAAGGAGGAAAACAATATGCTGGATTGCTTAAGACACTTTATACTTTTCCCGGGATTTTTGTTTTAGTTCCGCGAAATCGAATTTTGGGCAAAGTTATTCGCGAAAATGGATTCAGGAAAACGGATATTGGGAGAATGGATTCGGAAAAATGTCAGGGTATCACTTGGGATAGTTAATGAAATGTCTGCAGTGAGAAGTAAACTAAGCAATAGCTATATTTCGGTTAAAGCCCATATGGAACCCTGAAACACCGGACTCCCTCGTGTGAATAATGTACAATGAACGCACTTAGTTCCTCTCATTCCTATCCAAAAGAAAACTACAAACAAACTAAACAAACAATAGCCTATGTGCTTCACCCAGAGAATTCAAAACTTCATCTTTGTCATCTGTAACTTTCAACACATCTCATAGGCTGTCTTCATTGGTTTTACATAGAGATTAAAGATATTTACCAAGGAACAAAAAAATTGAGCATTTCTGAAGAGGTCTTCTATTGGTCGACCTTGGAAGCGTACATTACTTCCTCTCCCATCTCTTGAGGTCAATCATTTAAAGCACACAATGTTTTACGAACCACTACATCGGAAATTGTAGATTGAATGGAGTTATACACTGAATGAAGATTTTCCTTATTACATATTTTTTCTTTTATATTCTAATACATTTGCGCAATTCCACCTGCAATATTATCTCGGATTTTGCGTTCATGTATTTTTGTCAAAATATGATAATATTGGACACCATTGACTAAAGAAAAAATATATGTCTATGCAGAAATCATTAAAATTCAGTACTTGCAACAATCATGTTTTGTTTGTTTCAGGTAAGGAGGACATCTTGTTTGCTTTCACATGCTCCTTGCAACGGTAAGAGAAAATAAACAATGTTGGACTGTTATATTAGTTATATTTAGAATTTAGTCCAGTAATTAAATTAATTATACTGCGAAACTGGCAATTCACAGTTATAGTTTATGAATCAGCCAGTCACATAATTTACGGCACAGAAAATCCGAGGCAAGCATGATGGATTATTAACTAGAAAATGCTAAATAATCATTGCGAGTAATGCCAGTACGGCCTAAGGGTAATTTTTCAGTGGACATTTGTTCATAAAATTTTATTACATTTCTACGCGACTGTAACATCGTACAGTACATTACTTTCCACTTGGCGGATCGATGTAATGGAATAAACAGTTTTTATAACTTGATATTCCTAATGGGTCAAGTTGATTCGTATTGATTTTATAAAATAATGATTATTTAAGTTTATTCATAATATATTTTTCTTCTAGGTCATGTCACTCAGTGTCAATCTATAAAATCAGGTGAATGACTAAGGGCAGTATGGTATTCAGTAAATTGTAGTTGCGTCATTAGGCCTGTATTATTAAATTAACAAGTAACTGACATGAACCTAAAAATATTTGTACTTCCTCACGAAAACTACCATTGTTGGCATAGACTACGAGGTAGATAATTCCTAGAGCAAGGCATATAGTAAAAGATGAACCATAATTTTAACAAAAATTACCAATAAATTATCAATTATTTTTGTAATTAGTTATTCACAAGTCATGAGTTGATCTTAGAGAGGAATTTCACGGATCACAGTGTAATATTTAAATGTACGGTACAATATAAAACACTTTTTATTTGGTAACAAACGAAGTAAGTACCGGTAAAATAATGTTACTTGCACACCATTCTAAGTGGCATGCCCCTTAAATTGCCCCTAGCAAATAAACGCCACTTAAAATGAAATAAAAGAATGCAATTTTATATTGCTAGAACACAAACTGCAGTTCCTGATTACAATGAAATGAAAGATGACAATTCGGTGGAAACGATTGTCTATTGTCTGAAAGTAATGATTTCTACCTCCAGCGTATTGTAATTTGCAATTGTGCGCCGAAACATGATTAATATACCTAAGAGTCATGGGTAAATAAATGTTTTGATCATGTAGGAAATTAACTAATTTATAGGCCTACTGCATGCAAGTACATTTATGTTTATTGGTTTGCTTTAATTTAACAAACATTTAAAATTTACAGAATTGTAATCTCAGTTATCAAGACTATTTACTACTGGCGTGGGTAAACCAGTAGCGCGCCTGTCTTCCACCTCGGTCGTCCGGGTTCGATTCTCGACTTCAGTTCTTTAGGTATAAGAGTTACGTAGGGGACTGGAGCATCCCGAAAACAGGCTACGCTGAAAATATCCCCTTACCGGTCAAAGTCGGTTGCGAACCGATAGACTTAAAAAAATCTATGTTACGGGCAATATGATGTTAGTTAATTATGAGCAGTTATTTGGAACTGTAATTTAAATTCAATTCAATTTATATGCCATGACAACAGGACTGCAAAGTTGTAATATTTACTTAGTACTATTCAAGTCATAACGAATTTGTGCTGTCAAAACAGTTTCACTTGCTCGAATATTGTTTTTGTCAAATCATCACATTGAAGTTATTACATATCTCCACTTTGATTTTGTGGATAAAAGCGATGTTCAAACTACACCCGCAGCTTCTTCAATATCGATATCATTATTTTGACGTGTAAAAACATCTTTAAAATCGATCTTATGGGGGAGGGGATCATTTGCTAAAACCGCATGACACGAAAAGAGACATCATCATCATATGGCACTACAGCCCATATCGAGCCCTGGCCTCCCCAATCTTTCTCCTCCAGACTTCTCTATCCACCGCCGCCGATTTCCAGTTTCTGATTCCTAGCAGCTGTTCAGCATCCTTTCTAACGGCATCCTCCCATCTATTTTTTGGTCGTCCTTGGGACCTCTTCCCATCAAATGAAGCCTTCATTATCCTTTTCGGTATCCTTTGTTCTGGCATTCTGTGCACATGCCCGGCCCATTGTAGCCTCTTCAGACGAATTACAATGTCTATTGGTGTTCCATACAGTTGTTTTAGTTCAGCATTATTTCTTATTCTCCACGTTCCATTTTCATTGATGGGTCCGTATATTCTTCGTAGTACCTTTCTCTCAAAAATATTTATCATGTCTGCTCCCTTCTGGGAAAAGGTCCAAGTCTCACATCCGTACATTAGTACTGGTTGGATCATAGTTTTGTATAGGAGGATTTTAGTTTTCCTATGAACTACTCTGGACTTCATTACATTGATAAGGCTAAAATATGTTTGGTTTGCCATGCTGATTCTTTTTTGAATCTCTGTCATCTCATTATTGTCCTCTGTAATACAGGTTCCCAGGTAACAAAACTGGCCTACTCTCTCTACCTGATTATCCTCAACCCAAAGTTCGTGTTGTTGTGTTCCCGTATCTGATTTGGTTAGTAATTTCATTACTTTTGTTTACGAAAAGAGACATAGGCTAACGGAAACACGTCAAGTCTGGACAAATGAATGTTGAAACCATGTCATCAGCAGGCATATTACATTCTTGATATTGAATGTAGAAGGCAATGCATTACGTGGAGCGAGTATAAATAAGTAGGTTTAATTACACCTATATTATTAAAATACATGTCCAATACTATTGAGCTCGAACAATGAAATAAAATAAATTTGATGCCAGTTGCTCAGCTATGATTTATTTTGTAATTCGCTGCCTAGGCCTTCCGGTGCGCTTGCACCATTTTCAAGGTAACTTTTAGCTTGCCTGGAGTTTCAATAATTAAAATTAAAAGTGCATTTTGACACATTTAAAAAATAAGATAAAAACGAGTGACATTGCTTTTATGATATTTTATGAATTTTATCTCATTTTATTAATGTGACAAAATGAACTTTTAATTTTAATTATTGGAACTCCAAGCCAGCAAAAAGATGCCCTGAAGATGGTGCAAGCGCACCGAGAGGCCGGCGGCGAATTACAAAATAAATCATAGTTGAGCAACTGGTATTATTTTATTTATAGCTATATTAATTTTGAAATAATAACTAAATAGTAGGGTATAACCTATGAGAAGCTTTGCCTTTTCTAGTCAATTTATTGCAAATATGAAAAAAAAATTAAATAGCATTCGGAGGATTCTAGATTTAGGCAGCACACAAAAGATGTTGCACGTACTCCGCGGCTGCGACCACGATTAGGTCTACCGAGATATTTTTATTTTATTTTATTTTATTTTTAATAAAATTGTCTGATTTATAACTGTCAATATTAAATTCCGATGCCAATAATCCAGCTACTTGAATTAATGAATCTATCGCAAATGTACATGTAGAGATAGGGGGACCGACTAAAATATCTAAGTTGCCGAAAGCGGTATTCACAGGATAGCAGGGAATGTATTGAATGTATTGAACTGAGAAATAATTTCACGTAATTTGCATTGCTTGTGAAGACAAACGTTTCCGTTAATTTCTTACATTTATTTACGTATCACAAGGCTCTGAAATCAGCTGAAGTCGGTCCGCTTTTTTTCCCCATACCTGTACAAATTCAGTATCTTCTATTTTAATGTTTACCTTTTACATTTTTCAATTATTGCACAAAGTAATGTTCTAACATCAGACTGTAAGAGACTTTATAAAGATTTCGAATGCTTCACTCCAAACTGAAATACATCACAATTCTATTGTCAACAAGAGATGGGAAGCTTGTGAAAGATCCAATTAAGATATTGTTATTAAATTACTTGGTTTATATTTTTGATATTTCATTTTTGAAATTTCCTCCATTTCCGTTTAATTTAATTTGAGAACATATTATAACATTGTATTTTAACAAATTGAGATCAGCTACCGTACCGGCTCCATAGTGGCAGAGCATACACTGACGATAATTAATTAAATGACAGCGTTAGGTAATTAAACATATACAGTAATGCAGTCTCGATTTAAATTGAATGTGTCGCTTTGAAGTACTGTATATTATGTCTCCAACATTCAACGCAGTCGAGCAAGAAAATGTTATTTTCAGTCTCTTTGAACCCACCGAGATGCTTCAAAACAAGACACCGGAAAAGCAAACAAATTTCTTTATGAAGTGTCAAGCAGTCACTGAGCAACTTTGTAGAGTTCTGATTGATTTGTTAGGTATTTATAAATAATGGCTGCGTGAAACTTCTTATGTACGTCTCTTGCGTGAAACATGTGCATCTTCATCCTGCCTTCTCAAGGTCATCCACAAGTCTGCTGCCTTGACTCCTAATACTGGCTTCAACGGCCCATTACCTGGTAATCACTGGGGGCTTACAAATGTAATGTCTAGCATTATCATTATAAAAACCAACCTGTCCACACCTCCGAGGTGTTTCGATCTGGATTCTTGCAATTCACGTACGTTAGTCACGAGAAATCTTTTCTTCAATGACCTATGTCACGGTCGTCCAATATACTGTAGTGTTATTCTTGAACAAAAAATCACTGGAATGCGTTTAGCAAGACCATCCTAGTGTTTTTACTGATATGTATACCTTATAATTGTTTCCTCTCTTAGTCTTTTCTTTTTCGTCATATTTTTATCTTTCTCGTTGTCTTTCTTCGTCTTTCTTTCATTTGGTCTTCTTCTATGTCTTGTCTTTTTCTTCAGTACACCTTTCATTTTTCTTCACGTTAGTTGCTTATTTCTTTAAATTTGTCTTATCCTTCTATTTTTTCTTCTTGTCTACCTCGTTTCGTTTGATTCTTCTTTCTCTTCCTTTTCTAGTGTAGAGCTTTCCAAAACTCGACAGTATGGTAAAATTTTTGACAAAGGTTTTTTCTTCAAAAAATCATTAAATTACTGTCAATTAATTTTGCGGAATATTGGAATTGAATAAAAATTTAATTGTGAGCAAATTAGCTTTAGAAACAATACTAGAACTCTGGAGATAATATACGAAATTTGTTGGTACTCACAACCACCGAACGTTATGAACAGTTTTACAAACATTAGAATTTACTATATACTCTGGTCAGAGTCTTTTCAGATAGTGGAATGGGTAGATATTGTGCGCTCTAAAACCGATCGTAAAGTAAACAAGTAAGCCTGACCCACTCTTACGTTGATAAGAGTAATGTGTTAAGAGTGAGATATTCATACTTGTTTACTTTACGTTGATTGGTATGTGGTTATTTAACGACGGGGTGTACTGCAACTTAGGCCTGTGACCGTCGCCGGCGTGACGGAATTTTGTCCCGCAGGAGTTCTTTTACATGCCAGTAAATCTACTGACATGGGCCTGTCACATTTATGCACAAACATAAATGCCATCGACCTGGGCTGGATCGAATCGCAACCTACAGAAAGCCAGCGCGAATCTAAACGCGCCACCCAGGCCGACTATTTACTTAAGGGCCGGTTCTACAGCGCACAGTATCTACCCCTTTCACTATCTTAAAAGACTCTGACCAAAGTATACCTAAAAGCATATACACAAACTGAAGCGTATCAGCTTACACATCCCTTCTTTTCAACACTTGGTAGGTCGCATACATACATTATATTATTTTTATTTCAAACAGATTGTACCCGGTATAGAAGTCTACAATAAATAGTTATATGAAATAAAAGGCAGTGTCCCTAAAAACTATTTCGACATTTCTGTTGCTAATAAGTAATAACAGTTCTGAAACATTAACAATTCTTTGAGTTTGGATTTTCAGCTTGGCACACAATATTGAACGATTTTGTAATTAGAATTTTAAATATTGATGATGGGATGCACGATGCTTCAATTTACATTTATATCTCGCTCCAGTTCTCTTAAGCCGACGTTGATCTGGTTTCTATTTACAAGGCTTATTGTTTGGAAAACTATTTTCTTTATTTATTTATTCATTCATTACAGATAATTAACTTGCTGTTTTAATTAAAGAACGGATGCGTGACGTGTCATTTGCAAATGGAAATAAATCCATTCTAGCTTTAGTATAGGCTATACATTAAGAGTCTTATTTTTTTTCTTTTCGTTCCCAGTTTTATCATTATTGTCTATGGGCTTATGAGACATACCAATGTCTATAGGGAGGGGACTAAGGTCTGGGTCAACACACCTACTAGACAGACATTTGGTGATTCCCTAGCGAGGACCAGCTTGTCAAAGACCTTCTTTTAGGACAACACAAAACATATTACGTTCTTGAATTAACAATTTTTGTTTAATCTTTTGCGGTCTTACCTCCCCTTTTGATGCGTCAATACTTGTAGGAGAGGAACTAAGCCCTCGATCAACCTAATTTAATTAGACATGGAAGGATTCACTGGTGAAGTACCAGCTAGAAGAAGTCCCCAGTCAACACAAACGCAAAGAACAATGGAGGGGAACATTTTAGGTAGCTGGAAGTAAAATCCAATCCCACATGCGCCACTGCGAAATAACCGACTTTAAGTTTGGCCGGCCATGGGATTAGAACACGCGACTTCCCTAATATAAGTCCAAGACATTACGCCTCTGCCCCATCACTCGTTAATATTACAGCTTAGTTGACAGAAAATGTTAACATTTTTCTACTGACGTCATTTGATGTTGATTTTATGGTTAACATGTATGTTTGTACATATAATATATGTATATGTATGTATGCCTTTAAGTGTAAGCGAAGAAAGGATTCCTTGTCCATTTTTAAAGAAAAAAATACTTAAGAATAATGCATTTCACAAGGAATGATTACTAATAGCAATATTTCAGCTTATATCTTATCTAGTTGTCAACTGGGACCGAATTCATTATGCTGCTAGAAGTTCCAAATATTCTTAAAGTATTTTAAATTTGTTCGAAGATGCTTGAACGGAACTCGAATGAGATCCTTAGGGAAACTTAAGGGAACCCTCAGGTAAGAGTGGTAGTCACCTTGCAGTAAGGGTGGATGCTAGCTAGCAGCGCATTTTTCACAAGAACAGATTATTGTCTCTAAAATGCAGCTTCAAACTTATGGTACCTTCTATTTTTGGCCTAGAAGTTTTGCTTAAAATTGATGGTAGTTGATCGTAATTGATGGTAAACAAAATTGGTAGGATGGTATGGTCGACTGGAAATTCCACAGCTATGTACCTATCTACCGTTTTACAACTTATTATAAGTGAAGTAGTCATACTAAAAGAAATGTTGGACACAAACCCGTAAAGTAAACCCGCAGTTTATGAAATACTGATATCACCTTTCTTTTTAGTGTTATTCTCTGAAGTTGACTTTAAAGCACTGTGCGAGTGATTTTAAATTTATATAGCAAGTTAATTAAAAGAGAGGAGATCTTTGCTTATTCGGGATGAAATATCTGACCCGTTCTTCTGCACTAACACGAAATTCGGCTTTTAATTGGCTCATTTGTTTTTTAACTACCCTCATCTTCTATCTTTGTTAAAGAGGACTCGTAAGGGTTAAAGCAGATATTTCGCCGTGAGCTAAAACCCACGCACGCCATCTAAAGGGACCTTTAAAAAATTCATGCAGTCAAATGCACGCTATTTTCATATTCTTTCAGTATGGCAAAATAATGTGTCAGAAGGGACGACTGAAAATTCGATTCGCATAGATGTGTGTCACGAATGCATCGCAGAGAAAAATAGAAAACTAAACAAAAGTACAGTATGGTCGTAATGATGATATCACTGAATATTACCGCATATAGTAGGTATGGTGGAATGAAGAATAATAACAGCAATAATAATAACAATAATATTAACAATAATAAGAATAACAATAATAACAATAATAATAACAACAATATTAAGAGTAATAACTAGGGCAAGGCATTTAATGACCATAAAATAGTGAAAAAATACAAAATAAAAAATGCGTTTATGACCTTAAAATAGTGAATAAATGAAACAAAATTTAAGAAAAAAAAAGACCCATCAATTTACCATTATTACTTACAATTAGTTGTTTAAAGTAATGAATTGCTAATTAATTTAATGGATGACAGTTATTTACTTAAATATACAATATAAAACACATTTATTTTGTTACTAAAAAGTAAGTAAATTTATACTACTTGGACACCATTAGCGAAAAAGAAATTCTTTGTGAACTGGCATGCCCATCAAATTGCCCCTAGCAAATATGTGTAATTTAAAGGGAAAAAAATCTTTATTGCTACAAGACAAACTGCTTTTGTGTTTACAATTAACCTGAATTAAAATAAACTATGAAAACTTGACGGAGATTCTCAGATAAAAACGATTGTCTTTTGTCTGAAAGTAACGATTTGTACATGGAAACTTCCTCCTCTCTACTTTTACTGAAACATGACTTTAAAATGCCGAAAATGATCTAATAATTTCCAAAAAATGCCCTATCTCTTGAAAATCACGAAAAAAGCAAAATAAAGCAAAAAAACAAATTGCCCTTTTTAAATAAATTAATTCATGAAACACATTTGTATAAATTCAAGCTATCTTTTAACCTTCAAATAAAAAAGATGCAAAATCATCAAATGTCTTGTCCTAGTAATAACAATAACAAGAATAACAACAATAATAATACCAAAATTATAATATTCCTCGGATTTCTAAAGAAGCACCCAAAAATTACACACTGACGAATAAATGCGTCACTTCAAACAACTGATGAAAGCAGAGATATTATAAGACTAAACGTAATGCTTCATGTTAAAATATGAGGATTTTTATTTACATGTTACGATTGTCATTCATGGATACTAACTATTAACAATTTAAAACTCAGCGTTCACTAATGTACCTCCGTGATGATTGCTTACATTAATTTCTAACGCCAGTTCTGAAAGCATTAAAAACATGCTTCACGTGATATTTAATAATTTCAAGTTTATGTTTCAAGCAAAATATCAGGACTCGCGGCTTCAGACTCAGCTAAAGACGTGAGTTTTCAGATAAAATCACAGTTTATTTTCCTTCACAAGAAATTTATGTATTGAAGGAAAGGGTACATTTACGAAATTTTCGTCCGTTTCATGCTTCATTTAAATCTTTTTTCTTGAATCTATCAGTAGTGTCTCCCCCCTCTCGCACATAAAATCGCAGCTGGGGCATTTCATTTGTCACTATTGCGTAATACTTAATTTAAATACGGAATTTACAACATGTACAAAGATTTTGCTTAGACGTAAAAAATATACATCATGCCCTTTATATAGCAATGTGATAGGGAACACAAGAATTATATAAATAAATAAGAAAAAACTCTTTGCCTTTGTTGCGAAGAAATTCAATTAAAGAAATATCTGATGCAGCGCCTCGTCTATACTGTAGAACTATGAACCAAGATTGATATAAGATAGTTACACTTGTATTAGCATAACTAATACACCTATATTAAATTTTCGTTTAACTAATGCTCTTGTTAGATTGGCTTAAATTTTAATAAACCCCTGCACGTTCCAAGTTCACTAACAATCCATACATATCACAACTCCAACATAGTTTGAAGTTAAGGAAACGTCAGCAAACTGCGGAAATTGCACGAACAGACGGACGGAAAGGGTAGATATCAAATTGTCTGCACAACAGAACTGAGCGTCCTGTTCATCGGGTCAATTATATTTATGAAGTTAGTTCATGACGTGTCAATGACGCTGGCAGTGGTAGCCTATTTATTCTGTCATTGAGAGGTATGAAGTGCCAACTTAATGACACGGGAAGACGCTTCAAAGTTCCTGTTCGATATGAAATGGTCATGTTTATATGACAATTTGTCATACTAGATTTTGAAAACCCTTTCAACAAAGTGGAACCAATAAAGTGTAATGATAACAAAATGAAGTATCTATTTCCTCACCAGAAATAATACACTGTATATACTAATTAGCTTTTTTATTGTATGATATTTTGAATCGTAACATTGTTTAAAAGAACTCTTCATCTATTTTAAGCTCCATTGTATGGGCTAAGCTGAAAAAAAGGTGCAAGCCCGTTCAGAGTAAAGAAAAAGCTACTAACTAGCACGTTATATGGATTATTGAAGATATCACCACATATCAATGTCGTTATCCCTTTCGAACAAATAAATAATTATCCATTCCCTTCATTTAACCAGTTCAAATACTATTATTCCTACTACTATTATTATGTCCTACCAGTTAAAGTATTAATAATTTAAATTCAATCTAGCATAAAAACTATTTAAGCTTTGAGAATTTGGTCCATAAACTAGATGATTTTTGACAAAGCACAAACGTAAGACAACATATATTTACTTTCGCTCAAAACATTACTTACGAACTTCATCTCTCTCCATGCATTAAACATCTGCTTCCTTATCATAGCGAAGGATTTTTTTTCAATACTAGTTCGTTATTTACCTTCTCTATTACTTCAAGAGAAATATAAATTTATTTACGAATAGATCACGATTCAGTATATTAACGACATATATCATAAGTGATTTGTTTAAAACAAATTGTTGCTAACCAAAAACGCCTAAATTCCGCTACATATGAAAAACCAAAAAGTTTTAAGCTCAAGCGAACTGAAATTACTTTCCCTTTAAAATTTACGATTTAAAATAACATAAAACTCATACTTTATTTTTTATTATTATTTTTTTTCTCGAAAACGGCTTCAACAATTTTTTTTTCAAATTTCTAACACAAACTGTATATTAAAAATTGTCTGAAGGATATTCAAATTACGATTGACATAAATCTGTCACAGACTGTCAATTTTCTTAATTAACTCAAATATGTTTTCCCCGTAGAATAGTACTCCTCTGAAGAAAGCTTAAGCAACTGAATGTGCATTTCCGCAATGCAGTCGCTCCGTAAGGGGTTCGATCTCCAGTACCTCCTCTGGGTTTTCTCAGGTAGGGAGGTACGGAACGGGGTACTGCCAGCATCGTGACACCAACTGAGGATCTACTAGATAAAGAAGTAGTGACTCAGATCAAGATAGCCATCAGTGACGGCGTGGGAGTTTGCATGACCACAGGCCCCCAAATCTGCTTCTAGTCGCATAAGGGATGTAGCACCACGGAGTTTGGTGTAGAGAAAGCTATGAGTTTAATTTAAGATATTCAGCTGTATTTATACTCCTTTCACTTTTGAGGCCATATCAGGTGTTCAGAACCCGTGTCTGTTTAATAGCCATGAAACTACTGAGTGTTAAATATTTTCTATTGATGGTGCATTTCATGGAGTAAATGGTGTAAACTGATATTAATTTAAATAGATATGATGCAGGATGAAATAGCAAGGATGATTCATGGTATGTAAATATCCAATTCGGCATTTGCCTTTACGACTTGCGAAACCATGTAAAAACCCATGTCAAAATGGCCGGCCACGGGATTTGAACATGGGACCTCCCGAATGCGGGTCCAAGACGTTACAATTTCAGCCACCTCTCTCGGTCATTTCAGATTTATTTAGCTGACTGGTTGGCGTTAATATTTGGGTAGATGTGTTAACTGAATCACATGTGCTTACTTCAAACCTTTTAGCATATTGGAACAGGAGAAATAACATGGTTATTGGAAGTTCCAATTGACGTAGGCAAAAACATTCCCAAGTTGAAACAATATGAATAAACAATAAGTGAACTCGAAGTCTGACGTGTTGTTCTTGTCTTGGCTGATAGGGCAGGTAAAAATGAAGTGTGACAGCGGTCCGCCCCTTTTTTATCGCCCTTCATTTTCCACACGCCCTCCAGATAAATGCAATCAAGGCGACGACATCCATGGTCATTATTTAGAAAATATGAGTCAGCTATAATAATTTACTCAACGAAGGATCCATTAAAAGGCTGAGCTAGCGACTGTTTTGCATTACACTGATGGTTTTTAGGTTGTACGAAGTAGAATCAAATGAAAATTGCAATTAATGTTTTTCCACTATTTTACTGCAGGAAGAATGTTTGCTTGTACATTATTCTCTACATAGTCCTCTCCCAGTTCAATGCATTTACGCCATTGGATAGGAAGAGCTTCGATACCGCGTGAGAAAAATTATTTTGGTTGACGCTGTAGCCACTCCTGCTCCATTGATTGGACGACTTCATCAGATTTGAACATCTGCCCTCCAAGGAGATCCTTTAACGGACCAAAGATTTGGAAATCGGATGGTGACAAAGCGAAGGGATTGCTGAGAGTAGTTGTTTTGCTTCAACATGATAACGCCCGTCGTCATGCTGCTCGTGCAACCATGAAAACCACCGACGACGTACTATTCAAGTGCCTCCCACATCTGCCATACTTGCCAGGTTTGGCACCATCAGATATCCACATCTTTAAGTCCATTAAAGCAGCTCCTTGGAGGGCAGAAGTTCAAGTCTGATGAAGACATCCAATCGGCGGTGCATGAGTGCCTACAGTGTCAACCAGAATAATTTTTCTCATGCGGTATCGAAGCACTACCTATCTGATGGCATGAACTGTGAGGGGACTATGTAGAAAAATAATGTATAAGCAAACATTCTTCCTGCAGTAAAATAGTGGGAAAAAATTGTTTGCAGTTTTCATTTGATTCTCCCTCGTATTACATGCAAGTTGGCCGCTTAGGTGGTGTACTGATTAACGTCTCTGATTAGAACAAGAAGGCCTGCATACAATGAATACATAAAATTGCAAAAACGTTTATATAATTCCTGTTCTAAATGTTATAATTATCCGGTAATTTTACTTAAAAAATAAGAATAACAAACAACCTATAAATCGCCTTTTGAAAGCTGTGCTGCCGAATGGTCTATACAGAACTGAAAAAAGACTTTAAAAATATTTCATTAAAATAATATTTGTGTAACCAAGCACCTCGACTATTCATCTCAATTATTATTTTCATAATTTAACATATTCAATGTAGACTGAATTTAAAAGTAGACCTACGTTTTATTGTGCTATTTTCATTAAAAAAAAAGCTTTTAAAAAATATTACCAAAGTGAAAAAACTGGATTATTATGGGGAAATAATGAATAATAAGCGTTCCAATAAAAAAGGACGTATGAATTAAAAAATAATACATACTGAATATCAGTAATACAGGTATAAAAAAAAAAAAAAAAAAAAAAAAAACTTATGTGAACCATATACTTTCCAGTGAAGACTCAGAGAGGAAGTTTCATATTGGGCATGAAGAGTGCTTTAATTTTCCCCCAGAGCTCCTTATTAGTAGTTGGTTTGCCAATAACTTATTTATTCACATAGTTGACTATTTCAACCATTTTGCAAAGATAAATAAACAACTCAAAAGTTCTTACAATTGACATTTGTACAGTTAATGTACAGTTAAAGACAAAAATTTAGTGGATTATGTACTAAATCTAAAATATAGATATTAAGATTGGGCAAGGAGAGGAAAAAACAGAAAAAATAAGTGATCTAGCATACAATAAATACACTCGTGCAACAAAACTCTGAAATTTGAGCCAAAACAATAAATTACTGTACAATGACAACTCACGATATAGAATCATGAAAGAAGATGGTAGAGACAACAATAGTCAGACAACGACTATTATAATCAGGGTTAAGATTTGAAGGTGCAATTTTCATAATGCAGTAAAATACATAATGGGGGGAATGGAATTATGAGCAAGGTGCAGAAAACGGGACAATAACCCTAAAAAAGGGGGAATACGGTGCTAGAAAATTGTCTCCATTCTCAAATAGAGACATTTCACACCGTTTCTTTCACAGGATATATAATTTGGTCTACGAAAAAATGGTGCGCGCCTAAAAATCCTAACTCTGGTTATAAATAAAATATATTTTCATATAATTATTGTGTTGATTTGTCTAATTGTGAAACTTATGTATAAAGTGACACAAGTCACAGAAAGAATTTGAAATATTTTTAGGGTTTTTTTAATATACAAGACTACAGTGTTATGTACAAAGGGAGAGAGTAGAAGACACTATCGATAGGCCTATCTGTATCATTTCAAAATGTGAAGTAATTTGATGGAACGTAATCTGAAAGCGATCTACTTTAGATATGTCGTAGGATGTCCGCAGTGGGAACGGACACTCAATATACGTCCATCCTGTCAGACTGCTATCCACAGAGCGAATCTCTCAGGGGACTGTTACAGCAATATAGAAATAGAGAATAGTAGATAGATAGTGGTAACCGAGAGCTGAATTAATATTTATTTTGGTATCTGAAATGTTGACACAGGATATGGTTGACTGACTATCGCTACAGAGATTATAGGCCCAGTTTGTGGAAACATACCGGCTTAACCAACCCCTCTATGTCCCTTCTCTTAGTCTGTTATTATGGAACGACATTTTTATTCTCTCTGTTTGTCCTTTTAACTTAAATTTTCTTCTTCATTCTTTTCGTATTTAAAATTCATTTTGCGATTCAGTAAAAAGGTATAAAGTTGTGATGTGATTTATTTTTATTCAAGTCAATTTTATACGTAGAATTTTCAATTGAATCTGTCATTTCAAAAACAATGTAAGTCAACAATTTCAACTTTCGGGATATTTAAAAAAAAAAAAAAAAAATCTGTATAACTATTATACTTGTACATGGACACTCGAGTGCATGGAATATTTCCGATATAATTTGCAGTGGTTTATGTTGGATAAGGGAATTCGAAACCAACTCCGTCATGTCCACTCCCCACCCCTACTCTTCTCCCTTTTTTCGCGATGGCGGACAAAGCTAAGAGCCTCAAGATTCGTTGATTCAATGATTTCAGAATTAATCTAACCTTGTTTGAAAAGGGAAATAGCTCTCGGTTCAAGGAACCTATTAAGTTTCCTTCCATTTGGAGCTACGAAGCGCTTATAGCTCGCGAACGAACGCAAAAATAAAAAATCCGGCTTTGAGTTCCATCTATAGGAATATCAATCATTTTAGACCTCTCTACCTGACGTAGATTTGGCTGTCCATCACACAAAGATATTTATTTTTATTAATATGGAGGATTATGGAATACGCCTGGTTTGCCTTCCTTAAACTTTGAACAATATGCTAGGCACGGAGACTAACACAAACTGTACTAACATGTACTGCAGGCAGTGGTTTGACATAGCCTATTTTTGTTCTACACGTGTAAAAAACGAGTGTTACGCATTCCTTGGCCTACATGATTGTCGTAACATTCATAAGGGAAAGTAATTTCCATATTTAGATACCCTTAATTGCAAATTAGAACAACTAGAGTCTGTGCGTGTTACAGAAATCAGGGTCCCTCACAAGCATATCTAATACCCGCAGAAGTGTAAGAAATGAGAAATTCAATGCTTGATATCTCAGCACGTGGCCATCCTGCGTCTTGCGTAAGTCAATACAATAAGGAACGCATTCTAATGAGAATTGTGGAGGTCAGTCAGTGGTGGATCCATTAAATCGTCACGGATTTGCCATCCTGAGTGTTTTTACAAAGAAAATTATGTGTAGCCGAATATGTACTTTACTTCTCGCATAGAGAAAGTATAGACAAGTGATTGTGAAAAACTTGAAAAGTAAATAATATAGGGGAAACATGTTTCATGATGTCTAAAAACCGAAAAAAGTACTATCGAATTGATGTCTGACGTCTGTCTGTCTGTCTGTCTGGCTTTCTAACCATAGTCTGTGCAGATCTGTAGTGTGTAAATCTGTAGTGTATAAACGGTGCATTATATTTAATTATATTTTTGTGATAGGAGCTTTGTTGTGAACTTATTGCACCGTCTAGAACTTAGATTCTATTTATTAAGCACCAGAATGGTACTTTATAAGATCTTGTGGGGGACACGAAAATGTCTGTCCGTTTGTCTGTCTGTGTGTCTGCACACGCGATAACTCAAATACTCGGCATTATCGGATTTTCATGAAACTTGGTATTCGCATTTATAACGTCCGTGGGAAGAAGCCTATTGATATTGGACTAAATCGGTTGACCGGTACCGGAGTAAAGCCCAATCTAGTGCCTATTTTATGGTAATATATTACAAAGAATTTGTCAAAGGCAAATAAGTTCTCATGACAACATATTGTTTACAGTGTTCATAAACGGCTTTGGAAGTGTCAATTCTGTTGGGTATGACAAATAACACTACCCACATATTCCTTCACATATGCTGATCAAACTAGACCTTTATTTTTCCGTAAGCCCTGCTTAATGAATCGATCTGGAGCTTAATTCCGAAATCGATAGCAAAAATAATTTATTTTCTGCATATCATAATTTAATTGCAATTATCACTTATTAAAAAAGCATTCTGGCACTTTTCTTCATCAGTTTACCTGATTGTATTAGAATAATATTAAATGAAGACTTCTTACAAAGATTTCGTTTTCTGAAAAAAAGAGTCTCTAACATTTTTAATAAAAATTTAAATTCCGAAATTTCCATTTTTCCCTAATAGAAACAGCTATAGAGGTTACATTTTTTTCTTGGGCTATTTCAACTGTGTCAGAAGGTATAGGCCTATGAAAAGTTAGCCAAGTTAAATTGTTAAATTAAGTTAATATTATTTTTTATTAAACACATTTCTTTACAAAATTATCAATTATCGAAACAATGAATTAGGCCTAATCGTCGCTTCAATGCACAGTATCAGAAGATGTCTAAACTATTAGTTTGTTAAATATCGGGTTGTAGTAACAAGAAAGTTAGTATTAATTGCTTTGAAATACCCATAGTATAAGGCACACAAACTAGAGTTGGGATTAGAGACTTGCCATATGCGTTTACTGCCGTAAATTAAAGCGCTTCAAATTGATTGTTTGTAGGTTTCTTCTATGAACTTCTTTCCCCTTCATTCAAGTTTTTCTATTAGTTTTTGAGAAAAGATACATTGAATTTTACATTGTAAATATAGGCAATTCCGTTTCCCTTTAAAGGGCATCTATGTAGACAAGTTTTGCAACTTAAAATGGCTCCTTTCTCCATCTTTCCCTATTTTCTCTTTTTATCTTTTAGCTATCTTATATCAATCTTGGTTCAATCATTTTTATTAAAATGATTAAGTACCAAATGTGGAATATGTTTTTAAAAATAATTAATTAAACATAATATTCTATAGATGAGCGCTGCAAAAGATATTTGCTTAATTTATAAATGAAACTGTTTCAAAATACTTTTTGAACCAAACCTATGCTCTACATTTTCTTTAATGTGAATATAATATTTTCGTAAAGGAAATAAAACCTTAGTTTCTTTCCGCAGGCAATACCACAACGAAACTGAACATTGAAACGTCTTCCTCGAGGGTAATTAATTACGTTAAGACTTAATGAAACGCGTATTAAGCACACGGTAAACAGGAATATTTATTTTATGAAAGTGACGGGGGAGATTTATCTTGTCAGCAGCAAGTGGCGCGTAAAACTTGCTCGTTACGGCCCTAGTGTGTTGGGGAGAGGGAGGCAGGAATGGTATTTTATTAAACTTTCTGATGTGTTGTGTGCTGCTGCCTCAGCTTTTATCTAAATTAAAAACAAAAATAATTATATTAATTAAATTACCATTGGGGCCGTCTGATGTAAACATTAATTCTTATGGCAGTATAATAACACCGGAAGTAATATGTCCGTAAAAATAGCACAAAACGTGTAGTACCGGTATATATTTTTATAAAAATAAAAATGCACATATATAAGAGTCACATAGGGTTATATTAACTCAAATTGTGCAAAAAAGCACATATACACACGAGAGGTATAAAAAATTATGTCTGTTCGTAAAAACTCCAGGACAAATTTTGTTCGGCTTACAACAGAAGTACGTTGTATAACATAAATAAGTAAAGCAAGAAAACTGCTTGTATTGAAAATGAATTCACTCCTTTTGCGGAAATAATGTCATAATAGAATATGATAATTTTACTAAAAAGATAAAGTGATGACACGTCTAACAATAATCTCTATATATATAAAAGGCTTTGTCCTGACTGACTGAATGACAGGAATCAACGTACCGCCGAAACTATAATAGGTAGAGACTTGGAATTTTGACAGTATCTTCGTTTCACAATGTAAGTGCTCACTAAGAAAGGATTTTGAAAAATTCAGATTCTAAATGCCAAAAATCAAATGTTTTTGAGAATACTTAATCCCTTCTTACACAGAATTATCGAATCCAAATCACATTTGACATTAAAACATATTGTTACCAGCGAGTCTCAGATGGCCATGGAAAAAAAATGAAAGTAGAATAAATTTGACAAATGAGAGAAACAAATGAGAGAACTATCAATATCCACGAAAATAATGCAGTCACATAACTTTCTTTGCCCTGGACATAGAGAAAACAATACGAGGTAAGGTAATATGTTTTGGGAAGAGATGTATGAAAGTGATATTGTATTTCTGTTTAATTTCATTCCGAAAACGGTTTTATGGTAACATGACAGTGAGAAACAAAATTTTCAGCCACGATAATACAATTTTATGTTACCGGAATTTCTGTTTCTTCTTATTAGAACCCCTCCCGGGCTTACTGTGTACTGTACAAGCGATGGGATGCAAAATTCTACATATAGCCATAAAAGCTATTTCAAACATTTTCTTAGGGGATAGTTTGAGTGTGATAAGTCGTTCTTTCTACTTCAAATTATAAATACCTATATAAGGACCTAGAATTTATAAATCTAAAGTCCTTCATAAGTTAATTTCCAATTACAAAATAAAAAACCCGGGCGACGCCGGGCCTTTTAAGCTAGTAATAATAATAATAATAATAATAATAATAATAATAATAACAACAACCTTATAGCAATAGTAATAATAACAATAAGAATCCAGATAATAATAATCCTATAGTTATAATAATAACAAACCTAATAATAATAACAAAGCTAATAATAATAATAATATGTTAGGTTAGGCCTATGTTCTTTTATCGTACAACATATTGCGCACGAATTATTAAAAAATGTAATTTCCATATAACTTAATAGAACATAGTAACTTGTACTTCGGCATAACAAAGCAAAGTCAACCAAGGCCAGTGGATGTATGGTGTCATTGTATATCGGATTTACTTCCCGATGATCTATTATTCTTCGTAATGTAGACTATAAATAAACCTACTCATATACAGAGCGTTTCAAAAGTTTTAAAGGTTTAAATTTAAACCCATATAACCGATAGAGTCTCCGTCAACATGAAAAGTTAACAAAATTTATTCACAATGTGCTTTTTATTTTAGACCCAACACAATAACATTAGAAGTTGTGGCATCGGTTTCTCGTTTTAATGATTCTTATTTTGAGTTACTTTTAATGAAATGTTAGATTAATGGTCAAGTGATTTCTAATGTAATTGCTTGCTGTGATTTCAGAAATCATTAATTACTCATTAATTCATTAATGCGGTCGATTTTGTTATGCACTGACTATTAATTCCACATTTCTCTTGAATATTCTTCACACATTCACACATCACTAAAATTATTTCCTTTACAATAACTTCTATTTCCCTTGACTTCACTGTTCACTATTCTCTGACTCTACTACTCATTTATTCTTAATGGTTTAGCTCGTCAAAACAATAATTCATGGGTTATTCATACATGTTTTTGGATTATTTATAAACTGAACACTTCCACTGCTACTGACGTAATACGTCACCTCTAAAATCATTGTATAAAAGCAGAGATATAAAGTTAAGAGTAACGTTTTATTTTGAAATGTGAGGATTTTTATCCACGTGTTACGAATGCCATTTATGGTAACCAACTGCCATTTCCACTGAAATTCTTTCTTATCGATTTGAAACTCAGCACCCGCTGATGGTTTTACTTGATGATTGCTGAAATTAATATATGAATTGAGCTCTGAAAAGGTAAATGTTATTCTGCCAGTGGCGGTGCTGCAGCGCCCCCTAGTTTTTGGCTTTTGAACATTTACAATAATTCATGTTTCATATTTTGGCTATTACTAAGGCATATACAACGCTTGACGGTTCTAGTAACCTATAGATTTACTCTTTGGGAAGTTCTAAGAGTATTCGCTCCTTCGATTATGAATTGTAATAATTTTTGTTAAGTTCCACGAACTACGCATTTTGACTGATTATTCATAATAACCAAACTAGATGGGATGATTGGGGACATATGGTTGGCATACCGACTCTCACGGCTGAAATGATGGTATCGGTGACCGGAATTCAAAACCGTAAATTACCGATAAAAGGGTAGCTAAATTAGTACACAATTATATTTTGCGGTGGACAGCGCTTTATCCCTTCCGAAAGTTTCTTGGCCCATCTAACTCATGAACTTCATAGAATATTGCTGAATTGTAGTAGCCTATAACACTGTGGGTGATGTAAGAATATCTTACCGCTAAAGCCTCGAGTAACCAATGTTTATTGATGGCAAAAATCCTATGTTAATTTAATTAAAACATTACCTAGGCGGCATTTAATTTATTCCCACTAAACTTACCACAACTCCATGGATAAATGAATACATTAACATTCACAGATGTTCCCCACTCCATCGTAAATTGAAGCTGAATCAAGTTATACGATGATTTATAAACCGGATAGACAGCTTAATAATGATAAAGGAGATATGACACTTGAAAAGGTGGTACTGCATTTGTAATAAACAGGAACGATAGCTATTAATTAAAAATACTGTCTGCAATATAGTTTGTCTGCGATGCCAAATTATAGGTTTCCTTTCTCCTATAGTTAAAGTTCTTACAAGTTAAAGTTTGTATTTCTTTTTCTTAACACTCTTGGCACGTCTGGAGATGAAACTGTCCCCGCAAAATCCCCTCAAACGAAGCTAATAACATTTTTTCATCCCTCCGCAGTCTCGTTAGCAGGGATCAATAACATGGCGGCCTCAGAAACTAGCCAAAAAATATGACAGGGTTAATTAGAGACGTCTCGGCAAATATCTCGGGAACTAGAAGGAAACGAAGAAGATTCTGCAAACAGGAATGGAAATGCGCCAGGAAGGAAGAGTATTCAAATGCAAAAAGGAGGAGAAATTTCTAAAGGATAAAATATAATGTAGAAAACTCTTTAATAATTCAATAAATTCTTTAATCAAGTAAACGATGGATGTTTTGAGAAATACGGTTGTTTGATGTTGATGTTTCCTTCAGAGTCGTATTGCCTTTTCATTTCAACAAAGTTGAAAAGCTGAAAACAATTCAAAATGGTTGCTATAAATAAAGAAAAAGTGACCTCAGAACTTTGTTTACAAAGTTTAAAGGAAGTAAATATAGGAACAGAAAATTCTACTCAAACTACCTAAATAAAGCTGAGGAGTTACTATTATTCACTCAATTTCAAGTTTACCCATTGTGAAATATTAATATAATTTACAGTCTGAACACTTTATTCATGGCTAACAGTTCCTACAGGTGAATCTACAGCTTTAAGACAAAGAAAGCGATCAAAATGTGTGATCTTGACTGATTTAAAGAGTAAGAACAATTTTAAAGAAATACGATTTGGAGAACATACAAATTACAAATATTAACCAAAATTTGTTCATAGTTATTCTTGTTTCAAAATGAGGCAGGCCTATTAATCCAAAACATAGGCCTAAATGTGTACAGTATATTTTATAAAATTGTTTTTTAATATTTATCAATGACAACTTCACGCAGTATTGAAATAAACTATAGCAAAAATAAAAAAATGTGTATTTATTGATCTAATTACGTCTATTAGAAAGAATCTGAGAAACTCGGCATGCCTTAATGACGACCAATCGTACATAAAATTGAGGTAGGCCTATTCATAGCTCAAGTGGTTAAGTAAAAAAATGTAATTCTATAATTAATCATATTATAACCATTATTTGAATTTTATAGTAGCGTGGTTCATTAAAATAGTAACCAAAATTTCCTTCTTAATATTCTCACAAATAACTTTTGGCTTGTACAAAATGTCCAATCCTGTCAAATTTTTCAGCAATTTATTCACAGTTTCACTGTATGTTTGTGTGGCATGAATTTTAAAACCTTCATATTTTACAATATCTCGATTTTTAAACAAGGGTGTATTAAAAGTTTATTTCGAGAGATGCCATAATGACACCAGAAAGAAAAAGGGAATTTAAAAATTGGAAATCGGAGATCGAATCTGTTACATTCAGGTTTGTAGTTCAGTGGTAGGAACAATTGTGCCACTTTTTACTCCTTATAGGCCTAGGTGTAAGGTATCATAAATTCGTGTTGTATGTGCGTAAAAAGTCTCTAAATCGAAGTTAATACCAGTATCGTTTTTAAGTACTGCTACTATGGGAAAGAAGGGTAGTTGCGTTACTCTTACATGCAAGCACTGAAGTTCTGCTCTAGAGCGTTATATCAGTGGAAGTAGGTGACTGGGTGTTCGATACCCGGATAAACTAGGGTCTTTGTGAAAGCAAGATGTAGTGGTTAGTATGGTCCAGCGCAGCATCGGATGTGTACCGAGGGATATGCTCTCAGCTCCATTCTCTCTGTCTCTTTCAGCTAAGTACCTAGACTGTGAACGTGCTTGGTCGTGGCTTCACATCCTCATAAGTCTTCATAGGGCTCTGGGGTTCCATTCTGTCTGAAGCTTTACTCACAATACCTCGACTAGACCTCATTCATAATGGCCGACTAGGACTTTAAATTCTAAAGAAAGACCTTTAGAAGGAAAATTAAAAGTCGCGATGAAAATAAACGGGTGCTGTACAACAAACCTCATCTGGGAGCAATAATTACAGACACATATAATATTAAGGCAGAAGTTAAGTCTCGACTCAAATCAGGAAATGCTTGTTTTTATGCAGTTCAGAAACTCTATCTTCTCGTCTTCTGTCCAGAAATCTAAAAATAAAGATTTATAGGACTACTATCCTGCTGGTTGTATTATATGGATGTGAGATGGTCGCTTAGTCTTCGGGAAGAACGTAATTTGAGAGCGTTCGAAAACAGGGTGCTTAGGAAAATATTTGGGCCTAAGAGAGGTGAAAATGGGGACTGGAGAAAACTGCATAACGACGAGTTTCACGACCTGTACTCTTCACCCGATACAGTAAGGATAATTAAATCACGGAGGATGAAATGGGCTGGAAATGTTGCACGCATGGGGGAGGAAAGACATATTATCTCAAGAGTGTTCGCTGGGAGACCCGAAGGGAAAAGACCACTTGGAAGACTTAGACGTAGGCCTACGTGGGAGGACAATATTAGGATAGATTTAAGGGAAGTATGTTGTTCGAGGGATGACTGGATGGAATTAGCACGGAACAGGGTTGAATGGCGGGCTCAGGTAAGCGCGGCAATGAACCTTCGGGTTCCATAAAATAGATAATGATCCTTTAGCTTGTCTATTGCCATTGAGTAAGTAAGTATACAACAAACCTCATAACGTTTAGTGATTTAGAGCGGAGTCCGTAGAAGGAAGAAATTGCACAGTAGATTATTTTATTGCATGTATCACTTTACAAATAATAGTAATGCCGATACAAATATTTTAATACAGATATACTGTATGTATAAAAGGAGGCTTATTAACAGTCCACGATCGAGCGAAAACTAAATAAATATTTTAGGAGAGGAGAAAAAATATATTTAACCCTATAATTGATATTGCATCCCATAGGATACAGTAGTTTGTCTTAATTTGTACTAAATTGATGGAAAATAAATTTTATACAAATTACAGTCCGTCAGGGATATATATATATTGAGAAATTCAGTCTCGGCAAATAAAGGGTTAACACTGCTAAAACTAGAAATTCTGTGAACAGTAGGCCTCGCATTAAGAACATCGTAATATCTGCACTTCATCTTGAAACAGTTCTATGTAAGTTGTGTGCAAATTCCTCACCAATAATCCGTTTGTAAATGGTAAAACGTACACCAATTTTGCATGTGCCACATTAAGGACACGACATTAGTTTCCCGACACGGCACTCCACACTGCCATCTATGAACACATAGATTAATCAGCAGTATGCCGTGAAAAAATCTAGTTTTATTAGATCAGGGGAAGTCAACTACGTCTTGTGATGACGTTTGTGAAGCAAGAGCATGCGGATCCCTTGTGTGTGACGTCAGCAAGAGCGCACGGTAGTAGGGGTGTTTAGAAATTAGAGTACGCTAGATTTAGGTACTAGAGGACCTACTTTAGCTCTGTGGGTAAACAACTTCTGGTTGGAAATACGAAGCATTTTTCGAAGTTAATGCAAGTATGCGATCCTGATAGTGTTCTCTCTGCAGAACATGTGTTAGTTCTGCAAAACATTCTTCTTCAGTTCGAATCGAGGTTTCAGGATGTGGAAAACCTTTCTCAAATGTTTAAACTTTTTGCTACCTCATATTCAGTTAATGTCAGACGTTCCTTGCCGGTATCAGTTGGAACTGCTAAACATACAATGCGACGATCTGTTAAAAGACAAATATGAACGTAAAGTGGTCTTGGGTAACTTTTTCAGAAATTTCTCTGAAACCAGATTCCCGAAACTTGCCGCACGAATATTATGTAATTTTGGATCGACATATGTGGCCGAACAATTTTTTTCACTAATGAAATGTGCAAAGCTCAAATCAAGAAGTACATTGTCAAATCACAACCTAAATGTAGTCTTCGATTAAATATTGCTCAAACATTACGTCCCAACATTGATAAACTTATTAAAGAAAAAAGAGACAGGAAAGTCAGAAAATTGTTACTGTAATCTTGTATCATCTAAGGTGCAGAGGAGCTTGTATGGTAATTAATTCAGTTCATTTTTTTTTTGTTATTTTTATTGTAGTGAATTTTGTTAATTCAAATGGTAGTATTGTCTATTTTTGTCAAAGAACATAGATTTTGTGGAAAGGCAATTGTTCTCACAGAATAGAAAAATAGAATTATTTATAATATGTTAAACTACTGTGCTGTAATTAACCGATAAACTATCAAGAAGATCGATTGATGTTTCATTAACTCGGAAACACGTATTACGTAAGTTCTAACCCCCTAAATTCCCGCTGCCCGCAATACTAATGCCCCTCTCTTCCCCCTGTTCACTGATGCCGCCATTTCACATGCTCCTCGCAGAGGTATTACGCGAGCAGTGAGAGCAGAAAGCAGTGACGTCACAGAGCAACCTTCTGTCTTCCCCTGTATTAGATCATTAACTTTACTCCTGAAACCTGTATCATAGGTAAAACTAAGGAAATAAGATCCACAAACAAGAAACATAATTATCACACCGTAAAATTTGGTAGCGTATTTAATTAAAAATGCCTTAAAGGTAGGACCTCAAAATTCAATCGCTGTCACCTGCGAAGATATCAGCCAAGATAGGCTCTTAAGACCATCTTTATTATATATGTCACGTTTAAACAAGGGTATAAGGCTATGTAAAGTGTGTGCTTTTTACGAGTACAGTGATACCTCGAGATACGAGTATAATTCGTTCCGTAACCTTGCTCGTATGTCAATTTGCTCGTAGCCTATCTCAAAGCAATTTTCCCCATTGAAATTAATTGAAATGCCATTAATCCGTTCCAGCCCCAAAAATGCTACCCCCAATTGTTTTTGTTACGTGTTTTTGAGTGAGAAAAATGTATTTATAAATGACAAATATTGTTTAAAAACATAATAAAAGAGAATGTAAAGCAAAAAAAACTGGTTTTATAAAGTGTACATACATATTTGTTACACTTTCTTCGGAACCATGGTTATAAAAAGAAATGTGATAAAGTATGTAAATGCACAAAAAGCGCAAAGCCCTAGAAAAACTTAGCAAAGATGCTTCGACAGCGAGGTAAACAAGCACTCTGGGGGAATACGTGGGATAATGCGCGAGACGGGCCGTGTGCAGCGTCCAGCTGGCCGTTCCTCGTATCTCAAATGTCGCTCGTATTTCAAAACAAAACTTCGCTCGCTCGACAGCTCGTATCTCAAATAACTCGTATGTTAGGGCACTCGTATCTCAAGGTACCACTGTATTGAGTTGCACACATTCGGTCGTTTATACAGGGATTATTAGTAACATTTTATCCTCGGCTGATATAAATGTTATGTACCGATTATTTATTAGTAAGTCTGTAAATCTTTATGTTAAAAAATCAAGAATTTTTATACACGTATTAGGGTTGCCATTCTTGAAAATTAGCTATTACATTACTTTTTGTTACATTCATTTCAGATTTACAAACCCGCTGATGTAATTTGATGAATGCTTATAGAAATATAAATTCAACTCTGAAAGGGTTAATTATATATTGAATATTATTTATATATAAACGGATAAGTTTATAAATAAACTCCATAACATTATACGTAATCCTTATTCAGTGTTACCCAAGCGATTTTCTTTTGAGTTAATGAATGGTGTAGCAGTTTGTCGTGTAATGATAAATTGGTGTGAAGTAATTCAACCGATAAAGAGCACGTTGACTGACGGTTAATTTATAAGCCAACTCCACGCGAGAATGTTCAGTCAGAGTTTATTATCTTTTCTTTGCGGATGGAAAGAATTTAAAATCAGCTGTTAATTTAATTCTGTGTAAAACTAGTGCTGCTATGAATTCCATCATAACGTAAGAAATGCGTCATATAAAGCTCAGCTAATACTTCTCACGTAGGTTATGGGTAGGGACCAGTAAATTCTCAAGTAAACGATTATTAAATTCTAGGATAACTATGTTAGAAATTCTTCAGTAAAAATATTATTCGGCAAGTAATTTATTACAGCTATTTTGTTATTTCACAGTAAAAATAGAGTATACGTATTCAATATTACTAATTCATTCTCATAATTATACTTTTCCCAATTTACAAAGCTTCTGTTCATTACTATTTGACAAACTATTATGATACTGTTTCAATCTGGCACAACTCCATTTGTTCAGCCAATGTCCGATATTCAGGTATTATAGACAAGAAAAAAAGAAGGAAATATGGCAAAGCTTCTACTCAACAGATGCTATGACCAACTCAGACTGGATGAACACAGACTATGAACTTAGACACATCACAACAAGATTTGCGACTCATGGTTTCCACCACCTAGTGTGTCAAAATAAAACGTATCACATCCCAAATGAGGGCTGTGTGTGTGCGTTGTGCCACCGAACTTGTGACAGATATCATGTGACGGTTTGCCCCGAGAGGACAGGCTCACTCACGGCTTTCTGCTCAAACTAATCATGCACACATAGGCGTAACCAGGCCTACCATATGGGGGGGGTTATAACATCCAGGGAGAGGGGGGTCCGGGGGTCCTCCCCCGGAAAATTTAAAAAATTAAGATGCAAATAACGAGTTTTAAGCTTCCGGGGGTCACCCCCGGAAAATTTTAAAAATTAAGACTCAAAATAAAGAGTTTTAAGCTTCCGGGGGTCCTCCCCGGAAAATTTTAAAAATTAGGACGCAAAATAACGAATTTTAAGCTTCCGGGGCCCCCCCCCCGGGAAAATTTAAAAAATTAAGACGCAAAATAACGAGTTTTAAGCTTCCCACGCTTTATACTTGTATTAAGTAATTTATGGGCACACTTTAAAAAATTATACAATTTTCCTTTTTTTAATCAATGGGGGGGGGGGGGGTTCAAACCCCCAAACCCCCCCCCCCTCGGTACGCCTATGCATGCACATTGTGCGCTTTTCTATTATTATTATAGACAAGAATGCCTAGGCACTGACGGATAAATTCGAATTCCGTCACCTTAAAAATTACATAAAAGCAGAGATATACGTTCAATAGAGCAGTGCTTTATACAAAATGTAAGGATTTTTATCCAAGAGTTAGGATTGTCATTCTTGGAAACAAGGTATTGTACTGAAATTTCCTCATTCATTTCAAACTTAAGAGCCCAGTGATGATTTCACTCCATGATTACTTATATTAATACATTAATTCAGCTCTGAAAAGGTTAAAATTAAGATTTTTCCTAAATTTGTTTTGTAAATTTAAATTTAGGCCTACTTTCCAGTAGGCCATATTTAGGAATAACATTGGTACTTGGATTACTTGGATAAACCCCGAGTTTCAGGACCGATCTTGAGGCTCCATTGTCAAGCAGAATGAAGTGCCGGAAATTCATTCTCTTTGTCAAGGGAGTCTTAGATCGCCCACGAAACCTAGGAATTAATCGAAGTAACAGTAGCATAACGGAGAAAGACTGTGAAATTTAATTTGAGCCCCGTAACAAAAAAATCCATGCTCCAGCATGTGAATTCAGTAGCATGATTTCGACAGCGGGAAATATCAAATTTGGTAGGCTGAGACATTAAAATTTGCCTGTATTCTTACCGGTAGGTATTATTATTACTATTATTATTACTATTATTATTATTATTATTATTATTATTATTATTACTACTCCCAAAATCTTCCACAGGCATACTGTAATAAGTAGAATCCTTAAGGGTCATTTGGAAGCAGCAAGACATATTTACATATTATATATGATAGAATTTGTTCTATTGTCTATTATCATACCAAAGCATCGATTTTTTTTTTTTTTTTTTTTTTTTTTTACAATTGATGAATATAAAATTGTTTGAGTTTTGTCTAGCTTTACTTATATTATCCATAGAAGAAACCATCTTTCAATTAAGCCTACTCATTTTTTTCACTTATTGGTTTGCATGTCTCCCCCCCCCCCCATGACAACTTATTTACATTCCGTCTTTTCTGTTTTCATTTCGGGCCCCCTAGGTCCTCGGGCTCCCTCGCATCGCGGGATTTACGAGTCATTCCGTTACGCCACTGCGAAGTAACCACCTGGTTAGAAGCCCGGTGAAATATTCTATACGCAACTAACTAAACATAACTTGATATCTACTAGCGTAGGCCTGTACATAGTAGCCTAACTCTGATATTTTTTCATGTTACACGAATTTCGAAAATTCGAAGTTACACGAAGTGGATCTGGGTTCTACTATAGTAAGAATATATTACTGGTACTCATTCTTTGGTAGGTAAGTGAATAGACATTAAGGATAAAAAATCATACAACACTTTTAACAATTAATGGCCTATATATATTTTTTTTAATTTTCATTATATTTTGTAATAACTAAGAATTTATTTGTTTAGACTTTCATTTTTTTTATTTCTTTATTTTTAGTCATTTGTATTATATATTCATATTATTCAAGTACTTATGTTCGAATTTTTTCTTTGTATTTAATGTACGTTTCTTGTATTCATGTTTATTAGTTCTTTTTTACTTTATTATTAATCATTATTATTATTATTATCATTATGTATTTCATGTTTTTGTCCTGGCTGAGTGGTAGAGAAGGCCTTATGGCCTTAACTCCGCCAGGTTAAATAAATAAATAAAATAAAATAAATAAATATATAATTTTCAACTTTACCTAATTATCTACAATAGCTGAATTTACAACATAGCCGGTAAGATATAATCTTACATCAAACATTCAAATGATTAGACTGACAATCATATTTTTCGAAGACTTCGTCATTAGCGAGTCGAGAAATTTTCGGGTATCTGGTTATGGGTGAGGATGCTACGTTGAAAGATAATAAAACGGTGATATCATTAAATCATTACTACTAAGTTCTGAAAATTAGTAAGCATTTTACTTTGTAAAAGTAAATCGTAACCAATCAATGTCGGTACGACGAAACTGTTGGGAGACAGTTTTCCCGATTAAACATACACTTTTTCTAACAACCGTGATCTTCCAATGACTACATCCCCACGATCATTTTCCCCAGTTAAAAATATTCGTGTGTGCTACAAATAAGCTTCTTTCTCTAAATATGGTACCGATTCTGTACGTATGACGAAAGTGATTTCTATAATAATTATGATAAATGAAAGTGGTATCCACATAATTGCAACATGTTTTGCGTCTCAAGTAGGTGAATCTCACTTGCGATTTTGTCAGCTGCATCTGTTGTGGTACACCGCAAACATGCAAGAGATTTATTTTCTCCATACCTCTTCTTTTTACTGGTATATACTGATTTTGTATTGACTCATAGCATCCACTTTGGATTGTATTGCGAACATCTGATCAACCTAATCGTTTTCATAATCGTTCGATGTTCAACAGATAGAGGAACGGAATAGAGTCTTTTATAGGCTAATTCCGGTCATTTTTGTCTATACATTTTATATATAAAAAAAAAAAAATAGAGTAAGTCCGGAACTTCAAATGCTGAAACTTCTAAAATACATTAAGGGTTCATTCTTTAAATAGATTTATAAATTTCGTAAAAGTTGTATACATTCATTGAAACAAAAGAATTTAGTACCATTTTCACCAGATATTCATTGGATACCAGTATCCACTAAATCTCAGGGAAAATTTATTTTCTCTATCACCACCCACATATGCCGTAATAATAATAATGATAATAATAATAATAATAATAATAATAATAATAATAATAATAATAATAATAATAATAATAATAATAAAATAACCAGTCTATTTACAGGTCTAAAATGGTTTTATATTTTTTAAAACCTTTTCACTGGCACTGATGTATAAATTCATCACAACAAAACATAACATAAACGCATAATTATTGGATGAATACAATAATAATTTATTTTAATATGTGAGGATTTTTATTTCTGGGTTACTTATGGTTGTCTTTGAAACCAACTATTCCATCGCAATGTTTCATATTGACTTCAAACTTATAATCCACTGATTGTTTCACTTGATGATTGCTTATATTAGTATGTAAATTTAACTCTGAAAAGTTTAAATAAAATTAGAATGCTCTTGAAAGCCTCAAAAAATTCACTAATATATTTAATCATGAATGTTCAAACGTTGCATGATGAGCCTCAGTTGGGAGAATTTTCCCCTGATTTTTATAATGCAGATTTCTTAGAAGCCTTTGAAGGTTAAGTTAACTACCCTCTAACTATTTCAATTTCTATCCTTCAGTTCTGTTTCAAATTTTAAAATACAATTTTAGGCCGGTAGACACTAACTGCTCAGTCAATTATTATTATTGTAGAAGCATACGAGCTGATAAAGAAAATAAATGTTGCTCTGAGATATGCTGGATATCCAGTGAATATCAGGTGAAATTGGAATAAACATCTTCTGTATCAGTGACTTTCTACAGAAGTTTTGCCGCTTTTACAAATCAACCCTTGTATCATTGCGTTAAAGAAACATCTAATAAAATACTTGAGCTGGTGTCGCAGTGTAGACCATATTCAATTATGAAATTAATGTAAGGTGGCCTTGCTCTTTTGCCATAGCAAACTGGATAAGAAGAGCATCGCTGAACTATATCAATCATGATCAAAAAGTGGAGAAGGTCGTTGAAAGAAAGAGAGAGGGGGAGAGAGAAAGAGAGAGAGAAATAGGAAGAAAGAAAGAGAATAAAAAGAAATGGTGTTGAGAATAAAAAGGTAGAACAGAAGGAAGTTACTGAACGTGGAAATATGGAGAATCCAAATAAAATAGCAACGAACAGTCCTGATGAAAGTTTATCAAAGCAGACGAGATAACCAAGTTGTAGTAAAGATATTGTAATACAAGATGAAAATGAGAAGCAAATGTGGCAAAGCGATCAAGGAGAAATTACGCCCGGCATTCTGTGACGGGCCCACCAAACTAGTCATATCATAATATAGCTAGAAATGGAAGACAGTATGCAAAGGAAAAAATTAATGTTGACAGTAGGATGCCTCTTTAAACACGTTACTTTCAATTTGAAGAAAGTAAAGCACTTTTACGGAAGACTGCCTCAGCAGATCCGTAAGAGTGCTTCAGCAGGTAACTTAAGTGATTTGAGAAAATAATGAACTCGGAATCTAGGAATCGAGAGCAATCAGGAGTAGAGAATGAAGATTTTCCGCATAATCGCAGTGTCTCGGTTGCAAGACCGGAATTTGTATCTGGGCCACAGAGACACATTGTGAAGATGATGCTTCTCTCCTTGATTAACCCCCAGCAAACGTCTTCTCCTCGCAGAATACTTAATGAAACGCATTGCCGAGAGTCTCCCTCCTTATCTAAATTGTAAACACCATTAACTTCTCAAATATGGACTCTAAACTGCTTATAAGTGCAATCACTTATGTTGTCACACTCCGTTTATTGCTAGAACGCCATTTCGAATCTTACCTTCGTTATATCGAGCACAATTACGAAATTACTGATTCACTGAAAGTACAGTGTAAAATGATGCGAAAAGACAGTGGGATATCCGTAATTATAGTAGAGCAGCGATTTTACCGATAATCCGTTGGATCTCTTTACAGACTCAACCACTTAGTGTTGCTGGAATAATATTATTATTGATTTATTAATGTTGGTCAATTATTAATACTATTGATGTTATTAATACTAGTTACTAATGTCGACTAAAACCAGGAAATGCTAGTTTTAATGCAATTTAGAAACTTTTATCTTCTCGTTCTTATGTCCAGAAATCTAAAACTAAAAATTTATAAGATATCACTTTTCGGCAAGAACAAAATCTGAGAGTGCTCGAAAACAGGGTGCTTAGGAAAATATTCCGACCTAAGAGAGATGAAAACGGAGACTGGAGAAAATTGCATAATGACACGAGCTTCATAACCTGTACTCCTCACCGAATATAGTAGGTGTAATTAATTCACAGATGATGAAATGGGCTGGACATGTTGCACGCATGGGGGAGGAAATACATACCTATCTGAAAAATATTAACTGGGAGACTGGGAGGACAATATTAGAATAGATTTAAGGAAAGTAGGATTTGCGAGATATGGTTGGATGCAGCTAGCAGCACAGAATATGGTTGAAAGTTAGACTCGTAAGCATGGCAATGAACCTCCGGGTATAATAAAATATAGAATTTGCCTTTAGATTGCTTAGGGATAAAATTGCCATTGACCTAGTAGCCCCATGAGTCTGTTGTCATAGATTTCATTGGTGCGAAGGACTCTACTTGGGTCGGACAGTCTGTATCCGGGACCTATAAGTTGGAGGAGAGGTCTATCTGCCTATTGAACTCGACGATATGGATAAACGGAGGTGATGGAGAAGATTTACGGTTGTGTTGATATGTTTATATGGCCGTTTGCAGCTTAATTCTATTGTATTCATAGGGATGAGACAGTATCTCCGGGTGCAGTGCGCTAAGTCCTGTTCCCTTAACTTTGACAGTAAGGAGAAAAATTACCATGTACACAAATTAGTATATCATTCGAGGTGTAGCTAATCAAGATGTTTAAGGTAACCTGTAATAAAGATAGTTTCATTCAGCTTATAAAAAGGGGTTCCAATACATCAACAATTTGAAAAATTATTATTTACTTTTTAACTGTATGACATAAGTTAAGCCATGGAACCATATTTGTACTTTCTAACTTTTGTACATATGTAGGCTATATCCATTAAAATTTAGAACAAAATCTTTCTTGGGTTAATCTTCTTACTATGACATTAAATTATAAAAATGATCTAAAAAAAATAGAAAAATGACCCTAAAAATTACCATTTTTACAATCTAGAAGTTATGATCAGAATATCTGCACTAGTGGGTAACGTCCATGATGTACCAGTTAAAAAATGACATATCAACAAAATCAGGGCTCTGCTTATTAATAAGCTTAAGTAATTTCCTGGAAGATAAATTTCTTTCTCAGTTAACAAAGAAAGTGATGCCACTGAGGAAACATTTCTTACATATAGTTCATAGTGTATGGGCGTGAGGGAATAGGCTTTAAAGTTTCACCGCAGATCTAAACAGAAAATCCTTGAGCTAACTCTTGTAAATCCATGTTTGAAACTTGCTCTGATACTCTGAGAGCCGTTCAGTGTTTTTCTGTGTTTTTTTTATAGCCACTCTGTTCTCCAGCACTTTTCCATTGGATTATCCTGCAACTTTAATGGATAATGCTGAGGTTAATGAATTTTATTCTCTTTTTATACCCGAGCCCTGTGGGAGTCCATGCCCTGAAAATGTTTGTGACCAAGGAGTAATCCGTCTCTATTTGGAAAGGTATAAAACACTTCAGATTCTTAAAAGGTTGAATCAACCTTTTCGAAAAAATAGGACAAAAATAAACGAATAGGAGGTGATGTGACAGGAAAAGAAGAATTCTGTTATAAAACCACAGCACGTACAGCCTCCTAGAATTTATTTTAATTGATATTTTAATATTGGACACCGAAAATCAACGTACGAGGCGCTTCCATAAAGTAAGTTTCCCTGGGGCCTTTACAGAAACAAAACACAATATCAAGGAAATATTTATTGCAACAGACACTGCCAATGTTTAGCTTTTTTTCAACACATTCGCCACCGGAATTGAAACATTTGTCTTACCGTGGCACAAACTTTTGAATACCTGTGTCGTAGAAGTGTGCCGCCTGGGATTTGTACCACCGTGTGACAACCACCTTCGCCTCTCTTGTCATTCTCTTTCATTCTTTGTCAATTCATGAGGTGTAGTGGTGTAGTAGAAGATGGAAATCACTGGGAGAGAGGTCCGGGCTTTAGGGTGGATGTTTAAACACCTCCTAGCAAGTTTCCTGCTGAAGTTCGGCGGGGAGGTGTTTAAACATTCACCCTAAAGCCCAGACCTCGCTCCCAGTGATTTCCATCTTTTCCTACACCTCACGAAATGACAATGAATGGCAGAGAGGCGAAGGTGGTTGTCACACGGTGGTTCAAATCCTAGGCGGCACACTTCTAAGAGACAGGTATTCAAAAGTTGGTGCCACGGTAAGAAAAAATGTTTCAATTCCGTTGGTGAATAAGTTGAAAAATAGCTGAACACTGGCTGTGTCTGTGGCAATAAATATTTCCTTGAAGTTGTGTTTTGTTATTGTAAACGGACCCAGGGAAACTTATTTTCTAAACGCGCCTCATACAAATCAATGTTTGTGTAAATCCTTGAACTTTAAAATGCAATTTTCTTTAAATAATGACATATTTCATAATACAGAATTGTTACAAAGAGCTAATGCTGATTTCCTTTGCAGCAGTGGCTTGGTTAAAACAGTAGAGAACATGATATTTGCGGAAGGGGGAGGTGATGATGGGGGTAGATACGCTCTACACTGGGGGCTCGTGCACGCTGATAAGGTTAGTTCAGGTATACATGATACCGGCGGGGGATTTAAATGCAAACCCCTTCTCTACCCCTCCCCCTTGTTCTGATTACAGCAGCGACTTGTTCAGGGGCGTGCATTGTGATTCACTTAAAGTCTCCTATACGGTGTCCCACTTTACAGTTTATTATAGTCACTATACAACTAATCACAGTCAAATTTCATTGCTCTCAAGTTAAGCAATTTGTTTGCCGTGTGGCGCGGGGTAAAAAATTCAGCCAGCTTCAAATACCCAATAGTATATTGCGATGCAAGTGTCGTAAGTGGTGCTCGAGCCGAGTTTTTTCAATTTCCGAGATCCGTTATGCGCTTACGGCACGAGTACTGCATGCTATTTATTGCACGATGATTATTTATATCAATTTATTTATATTAATTGAGATGTTAGCTGAAAATATTATGTATGTACACTATTGAAGATGGATGTTATATTTCAGAAAGTGATTCGCATGTGTTTGTTGTTATGGGAACCGAATATTTGTATGAAGGAATTTCTTTAAATAATTGTACAAATTGCAGTATTGCGATAAATATATCAAAATAAAGGCACGATGATTACTTATATCAATTTAATTATATTAATTGTGATATTACCTGAAAATATTATGTATATACATTCTTGAAGATAAATGTTTATTTCAGAAAGTGATTCGCATGTGTTGTTGTTATGCGAACCGAATATTTGTCCTGGGGGGCCTTGTCCATAAAGGCTTGTATTATGAGGTGTGGCGTAAGTAAATTCATAACAGCACGGAAACTCTTACCGCACATAGCAACAAGATTGCTATGCGGGAATGTCAACTTACGATCCACGGCAACAACATTCGTAAGTATCACTAATTAGTTAAGGAGTGCAAAAAAATGCATTAAGCTTGTATAGAAATTTTAACATGCACGAACTTTTCAATAAAATAGTCTTTCGTAATGATTGCCCTAATTTTTAATTGGTAAAATTTCGCACCCATCAAAGTTATTAATGTCACGTATATCAATTTCGACATTTCACTTTTCGAAAATATAGGTGTAATAGAAAAATATTTCATACAAGGGTGTCTTTTATGTTTAACAGATGATTGAAAAAGTGTGTTTTCGGATATAATAATACAAAAAAAAATCTGATGTGAAAGTCACATAACTTCCTCTGTCCAAATAAAAGTTAGGAGTATTCACATATCCTTGTACAGAAACGCAAGACACAATTTAACGCTAATTATACGATAAATACCTGATAACCTCTTCTTTGAAAATGATGCGACTAATAAAAGTGCAGACTATATAGCAGAGAGAATACATTTTATTGAACAAAATGAGCTGCTTGCTTCAAGCAAGTTACCATAGACACAGCATACCAATCAATCACTTTTGACAATAGTTCAAATGATGGTAAAAAAATGGGTAACATATAAACAATAGTTTAAATAAAACATGTAAACAATTTTTACTATATATTCTTATATATGTGGTGGTGCAATATGCCCACTGAGTCAGCAATTATGTTTTCTGCCATCTGATTTAAGGATGATAAGTCCAGTCCCAGCTTCCTAAGTACGTCAGCAACCGATCGGTATACAGTACCTCTTGCTCCAAATAAAAGTCCATGGACAGTAAAATGCCGATCACCAAAATTCCTCCTATATTTCTCTTTAAAGAAAGGAATACAGCTTTCATATATATCCTTTTTTTCACGGTCTACGTTGTTTGCTTGGTCGGCAGCATTATTTTCATACCTTATTGTGGGGTCAAGGATGTAAGCTTCATGTGATCCTTTCTTAAAAGCCAAGTGACTGCAGACATTTATTGAAACTTCCATCGTTAAGAATAATTTCCGAACTTTATCGAATATTTCCCTCCAATATGTCTTTCTCACTTCATTCTTATATAGAATAAGAGGCCGTGAAAGAGTGTGTATTCAATTGTTCACCACACAACACAAACTTTTTACAAACAGTGAGAATTTTTTCGAAAAAAGTTTCAAATAAAAGTTTTAGCTCTCACTATAAGCTACACTTGTGCAAAATTTAAAGAAAATCGTTAGAGCCGTTTTCGAGAAAATCGCGAAAAACGAAAATTTCTTTATGTAAAGTCCCCTTAAAAATAAGAGTAAATAGTCGCCAATCTTATCCTCACATCTTCAGAAGGTACCTGACCCAAATATGAAATTTTGTTTTCATACGATTTTCCGGTTTGGAGCTAGAGTGTTCACAGACAGACAGACAGACAGACAGACATGTTTCCAAAAATAGTATTTTTGGATTCAGGGGGCCTTGAAATGTGTATATATGCTAAAAACTCAACTTCGAATTTTGGGGTCGAAAACAATACTTCCTCTACCTATAGTACCTATGGTACGGGCAGAGGAAGTAATAAAATAAAATCGGCATATTATGTACTGGTATCTAGGCTACTAAACCCGAACGTAATCTGCTACGATTTAATTTTGATAAGTTTATTTTCCTTTTCAAAATACAACAACTACAGATTAATAATATTTAACAATTCTCTTCTATACAGTCATTCTCTTTTACAAAACTACTTATTAAACAATATCTACAGCTAATATCTACAGCTAAAACAGTTCAAAGTAATACTACTACTATTGGTATCCAATAGTTTACAACCACTATAATTGCAATTAAGTTTACATCTAAAACTACATCTAAACTTGTCTTCGGATATAGGTCTAATCCAGCAAAATTATTTCTTTCGAAAGGGAAATAAACACTTCGGTTATGGATTCACAAAAGACGCTTAAAAAATTCCCTATTTTATGATACCTTCAAAGAGTTAAAGTATAATCGAAACTCTTGAGTTCAGTTCTAGGAAACAACTTTAATTGGGAGCGATACTTGAATTGTATACGATACTACTTTTATTAGGTTTATAACCAGCAATACACTGCAGAAAGAAGAAGGGCATTGTTCAAAGAGTCTAAGAGAGCCTGATCTTGTTAAAGAAAAACAGGGCACTGAATCCTATAGCTCGTTTACAAGCATGCCCCACATGTGTGTAAATCATATTATATGAAGAACAAAAACAACTTTTTGTGTATGAGAAGGAAAAGATTAAAAAAACCAAACTGATAAATCTATATTAATAAAAGGAAGTGTCTGTCCTTCTGTCTGTCCGCGATGCCCAGCGAAATCTACTGAACGCAGAGATCTGAATTTTTAAAATAGGTGGACTGAAGGGTCGGAAAATGCACCTTGAAGCCGAAATTTTAATTTTCGCTTTCGTTCGTGAGTTATGAGTGACAAACGGGAAGAAAATGTGCATTTTTTTTTTTTTTGCGTTTTCGAAGCATCAGTTTTCAGTAATACATTTCAATGTCAAATCAATTACAGTTGGCTTTGGCTATTTTTGTCATACTTTGGAAATAAAAACATCGCGATTGCTTGAATGTTGTAAGCCCACGCTGGTCGTTTCATTTGTTTATAATGTCAAGGCACGAAGATATCTGAAATTTTCAACATAGACGGAAGAGGGATAATCCATGTAGGCCTAAATATGGTCAAACATTGTTCGATTTGGACGAAACTCACTATAAGTTACAGGGGTTTTCTGAGTCAAGGAACTCGAATCTGAGGTCGCCTTTACCAGACGACGCTATCTAATCGTGGTATGTAGTCCACGTGATTTAGGTGTTAATAAATATAATTATTTAACTATTATGCTCTTAATTTTTAATTTTTGAAGTAATTATCGCGGGCGAATCCGCGGGCACATGTTTGTATTTTATATTTTTACTGTGTAAATGGATGAAACTTTTCACTAAAATACAGAGTCTTTCATAATGATTGCCTTGATTTCAAACGGGTACAATTCCGCATTGTTTTAATATCACGTATATCAAAAGGCAAATCAACTCACCAAGTTTATACACTTTTAACGATTTTCTATTTTAATCCGTTGCTATGCGACAGAAAGTTGTTTAAGGAATAAGTACAACTTTAAGCCGTGTTTGAGATAAGGTTTCTCTACCGACGTCCATTAAAAGTTCTATTGATCGAATTTTATTTAGTAACCGGCACCTAGATAAAATTCTGTATGATCAGCACTTATTGTTTTAATCTAATCACAGGAACTACACAATCGATGTCTTTTGTTACAGAGTAAACTATTTTTAAAGGGAAAAAGTGATTTCCTTTTTGGGTGTACGTCAAAGACATTGTTTGCCACAATCATTCCTAATATCAGTAACTGTCTTGTGGACGGAGTATGGCAGGAATTCGCATACCGGCTAGATACTGCTCCAATCACCAGGGGACGACACGTGGAGCACTTAAAACGTGATGGGCACAACTTGGGTAGTTTTCTTATTGCTATTATATCATTCATTACTCTGTATTAAAATATTTTTAAAATATGGTTTAAAATCAGGATCATCATTACGAAACACTCTGTAGAACTGAAGGGATTTCTGAGAGCGCTACTTGAATTTGAGAAAGCAGAATTAAAATATTTTGCTATGAGAATGGAGAGGAAAGCAAGAATTTATTCCACTGTGAGATTTTGATGGAAATATAACCATTAAATTGAAATAATTAGCCTATATTTTAGATTAATTTCAATTTATAAAGATCTTCACCATATAAATTCAGTCTCAGCTTCAAAAATTCGTTCCGTTTACCATTTTCACTAAGCTTTTTCTGATCACCGTATTCCTTTTTAATTTGATGTTGCTCTGCTAATAGCTATGGTGATTACAATACTTTATACCTATCAAATAGGCCTATAAAAGTAAACACTACTATTAATAACTTTACACATACAAGAAGAAACCCCAGTTGAAATCCTGAGAATATGTAGACCTATTAAGTTAATTAATAATAATAATAATAATAATAATAATAATAATAATAATAATAATAATGATAATTGTTATTATTATTATTATTATTATTATTATTATTATTATTATTATTATTAGCATTATGTTATTATTATTATTATTATTATTATTATTATTATTATTATTATTATTATTATTATGTTATTATGAGGTTATCATTTCGGATGAATTTAGTTAGTCATGTGCAGGAATATAATACTGAATATAATTACGGAAGGATAGGATTTACCTAATCTTAGAAATCATCAAAACTACACACACTCATGCCAAACAATGGGTGGTTGGGATGAAGACGATAATGGTGATGTCCAGGGACCATAAAAGCATAAAGTCTGTCTGACAGATGAGGAAACACTCCGGAAGACTCGGGGAGCGCAAAATATTATTACTGAAAACACAAACTCCAGACTCGAAACCATACTTCCTCTGTCTATAGCGCGTATGATATGAATTACAAGGTTTAAACATAGAACTTAAAATTTAGGTGCTGTGGGTAACACTTGAATTTCTGGTACCAACCTTGGCTTTGTAAACATAGGAAAGCCTTTTACGTTTGGTGCATTCTCTTTTTTCTTCTCTCTGCTAGTTAGAAAAAGTTGTGTGCTTATCAGCGAAGTGAACAAAAGAAGAGGGACAAACAATGCAGGGAGGAGGAGGAGAAGACGAATAAGAATTTGCATGCAATTAGAAGCAGGAGAGATGTGTTCAAGGCTTTGCGAGGTTGGCTCGCTAATTTTGGCCTCGGGACTATCCTATCACACATCCCACCCACTATAATCAGGCAGTGGCGTGGACACCTTAATTAGCCGAGGTGAGAAGCTCCTCCAGTGGCGGATTTACACACCGATAAATTATATCTCATTTAGTAGAGCGTTAAAAAATTACGCAGCTTAGCGCAAGGCCATTTTCTATACAACGTAATCCTTGAATACATCACACAGGTTTAGGAGGCCTGGCTCTGTCATATTATGCTATTTATTCTATTATTTCCGCTCAAGAAGCCTCTTCTTCCTTGGCATCTTCATCAATTTGATTTACAGTAATGCTTTAAAATTACATTTTATGGGAATTATTAGCATTTTTTGTTCCACCGTACTATAATACGCTTATTACGTGAGACGTAATCTTAATGATATCCATTATGATATAGAATTCCAAGATAAAATTGTAGTTGTATCGATTAATATCGTACATGGAACTATCTTCAAGCCTTGAAAACAGCAATTAAAACTGCACATTAAAAACATGTAATTAAAATAAAACAAATTCTGTTTGTGATAATATTAATGTTACACTAAATTGAGTTCGTTTCGTTTGTTTCAATGTGCGTTGCTCTGAGGTTAAAAGTCAAGAAAAGCTCAAAGTTCCCTGCACGCCGTCATCTGCCATCTTTCGCAAATGACGAGAACAAACAACAGCTGATCACCGAGATCAGAAGAGTCGTTTGATGAATCGCAAGGTATTCTTAAAATAACTCAAAACTTAAACATTTAATGATGGTCGAACAAAAACAGTAGTATGCAACTTGCCTATTGTAGTAATTAAGTTACTCTTATGCAAATTATGAAATTCGCTTTAACTGTATATATTTGAGTACAAAATGAAATTATATGCAGAAAATTGGGAATATTATTTTCAGTAACATTAACAGTAAGATTGTGGGGGATGATTGGATGGAGTTAGTACAGAATACGGTTGAATGGCGGACTCAGGTGAGCGCGGCAATGAACCTTCGGGTTCCATAAAATAGATAATATTCCTTTAGCTTGCTTAGGAATTTTCTATTTCCATTGAGTAAGTAAGTAAGTAAGTAAGTAAGTAACATTAAAAATATGAAACACAAGTTACAAAAATTAATACTGCAGATTAAGCTTTCACGGCCGACGTTGAATTCACTGTACCACGGCCTACAAGTTCGGAAAACTTCTCTAATGAAATTAATATTAATTCCACAAATTCTTAATCCTATTTCATACTTTCCTCGGAAACACTGCTTTCATTTTATATTATAAAAATCAAATGAATAATTTGGATATTTTTCATATCCGGGCCTAGCAGGCCAATGTGTTGCATTAGTGTAGAAGAAATAATTGGTGCATCAGAGAGTTAGTGGAACGCCAACCGGGGGTTACTTTAAATACTCTTTTTGCGTATTATTTAATGAAATATTACAGGAACAAGGTAGGCACACCAATTAGTTTATGTTCTTAGGTAATTTGTTGAATTGCCATAGTTTAGTGAGTACAGAAATTATTTAGTGGCATTGAATGAGTAAATAAGTAGGTACAGTTTAATGATAAAGGAATGGTTAATGGGCGAAGAGAGAAAGGAGAAGAACTTACGAGAGAGAAGCGAAATGGTATATTGGCATTCGATAAACGGAGAAAACTGAGAAAATACGAAATATCTCACCAGGAATATGGTTTTAACCAGCGTAGGTAGAACTCAAGTCCTGGTCACCCTAAGTCTGCGTGCAGACACGGAGATGCTAAAGCTTGACAGTGGTTCGTGAATAGAGCTTGTACCGTATAAAAGAGTACACCTATGTCTCCGATCAGTGAGATATAAACCAGGAAAAGGTAAGTTAGTTTTGAACGCCCCAGTAGCGCTAGATTAAAAAACCCCTTATTCCCATACATTATTATTACAATACTATAGAGCGGAGCTCAGCTGTGAACATATTCATATTCTAGGTTTATTGTTTCGAGACATGCATATGACGCTAGTATGTCAAGGCTGGCATTTCAGACGTGAGATATGACGAATTGACAAAGCGCCTGTCTTAAGTTCTAGTAATATTTGTCAACTCAGCCTGCAATCATTAATCAACGGTAGGCGATGATATATTACTTAGTATTTTTGTCACACATGTAATACTGTGATAGCGAAACTGGTAAAGAAGGTAACCCATACACGCCCAATCTCCAAGAAATAATTCACTTATTGGTAACGAATTGGATAATAAAAAATTGAGGTAATTCAAACTGAAACTTTTTTATATTTTAAAAAAATTGAAATGAAGCGAAATGTGAATTATTTGAAATTTCATGCCACACACAATAGGCTACAACTCTTTTAAAAATGGACTGATTCCGTCCTTCGTACTGGTAAAAAAGAATTTTTTTAGACTAAATTAATTAAAAGTACAACTTCTAACATAAGACACAGGAAGTAAAAGCTGTACAGTTTCTATAAAATCTTTATGCCATTCCTTTGGTACGAACTTGGTATCCGTCACATGGAAATCACTCTCAATTAAAGATATTTGCATATGATTATTAAATATAGTCAGTTAAAAAATAAAATGTTAAAATTCATTACGCTTTTGAAATGTTCAAGTTTTCAGGATGCTCACAAAAATTACAGGGAATAAGCCTATCAATCAACAGTTGCAGTAATTGCACCATCACCATCTGGACAAGAATTCCTATCCGAAAGTATTTTACTCAATTCCCTCTACACTCCTAGAAGTTTGTAATGGAAATTTCCGAACATCCTGTATGTGTCCGACCAGTTCTACTAACCCATGGGAGAAATTCCACAAAACCGTATAGGACTGTGGTAGCTTGATAAAAAAAAAGCTTCATGACACATTATATGGCTAGGGGCCTATAGGACGTAAAGGAATGGTGCGTGTATACTTGTTTATCCTAAATAGCTATATACCGTGTGTCCGTCAAGTCATGGTGCACTTTAAGTGCACAAGTATAAGGACACACGGTACTTGGGAGACTTCAGCTTGCTTATATTCTTCCTTATTTGATAGGCAATAAATATCCTTGGCGATGGTTTATCTCTTTTGCATAATCAGGTTCAAGATGCATTACAATGCATTCATCTTTAAATTAGATGCATTACATTGATCTTTAAAGTATTCACGTGATTAAAAGAGAAAAGGAAAGTTGCATACTACATAGGCTATAACCGTAATTGTAATAAATAGAGACCGGATTTTAAAGGGAATTCCTTTTTTTATATTTCATCACAAAACGTGATAAAATTGAACAGGACATTACTGATAAGTTTCAACTGCAAATGACCTGGTTTTAACGTCCCTTTTTTTTCCTTTTTTAGGCTCATTTCCATTTTTTTAGGAACTTTCCCTTTCCAGTACCTTTTTTGCTAATTTATTTTGAAAAAATCGTAAATTACCCAGTATTTGGCAATATGAAAACAATAAAAATTGTTTCCACTGATTCACCATTGAAAAATAATTCCTCCCAGCAGAATAGAGCGTTACAGGGAAATCACAGGCTTGCCATTGCCTAAGTTTCCCATTAATACAAGGTGGGAAACATTGATTTCGTGTGCTATTTTCCTCTGTGAGAATTTCAACAAGATCAAAAAATTTCTTCAGTCATTAGATGTTACAGAATCAGCAGCTGTAGAGCAAGCAAAGGCTTTACATAAAACAAACATGTATCTCTCTGTTGAATTTTTACACTCTCTTACTTTTATATCCCTTTTTTGGCAATAATTTTCCCTTTTTTCCCACCTTTTTTTGGCAATAATTTTCCCTTTTTTCGTCCTTTTTTGGGTGAAAATTTTCCCTTTAAAATCCTGTCTCTAGTAATAAATAATAGTAATAATAATAACAAAAGTAGAAATTATTCGGTACTTACTCCATTTTGTGTACTTAAAATGGCATTATAGGTTCATGCACCAACTCCACTTACCTGGAACAGACAGAAGGAATAGATAAGAAATATGAATGAATTCAATGAATTTGAATTCAGCATACTTTTCCGCATCTAAAAATATAAGGTGTTAGACCTTTGTAAGTTTAAATGCCCAAATAATTGTAATTTAAAATGGTGGTTTTATATGCCATGCCATACATCCTCCATTTTTTGTTGCATTTTTTGCATTTTCCCGTAAGCCTTGTGTTTGAACTTTGAGCTTTTGGTACCATTTACTTGGAAACTACTTAAGTTAAGATATGAATTTTTTTGTGCTAATATAAACTATAGAGTTCCTGAAAGAATTATCGAGAAATATTGAATTCTAGTACTGAAAGCGTAAAACTAAACGTGTTGTTTCAATATTAAAGACCTAGGAAATTTTTTCCTTAAGCTTGTGTAATCGATTATATGCAATAACTTGTTCACTGCTACTGGCTTATGCGTCACCTGAAGAAATTTTACAAAAGCAGAGTTATAAGTTTAACTAGCATAAAGCTTTACGTATTATGTGAGGATTATTATCCACATATTAGATTTGTCAATCATAGAATCTTCTGCATTAATTTCAAACTTTGAGCTCACTGATGAATTCATTTGATGATTGCTTATATGAATATACAAAATTCAGCTCTGGAGAGGGCAAAGGCAATTTCATAATCAGCATATGGCAGGCCCATGTCAGTAGATTTACTGGCATGTAAAAGAACTCCTGTGAGATAAAATTCGAAAATTTTGAAACCACGTCGTATGGGGTATCGTTGAAAAACTCTTGAAGAGTAGTACTCTACAAATCAGTAACTACTTTTTCGATAGTTCTCATATAAGGCGAGGTTTGAATGTTTCAAGAAGTGCTCTTTCCTCTTTTTTGCAGTTATTATTGCGGGTTTGTCATTCCAAGGCTAAAGAAGAAGAGTGCTGCGCAGCGACAATAAATTAAAGCAAAAGCACTTCGAAATCTACCTCAGCCTGTAGCCTGCCTAAAGGAATTTTTTAAAATTCGGCTTTATTTATACTCCTATGAGCATCGATTCCATATCAGGATAACAGGTTCTGTGTGTACACCAGAAGGCCATGCAGCTGATAATGATAGCTGTTTTCTATTGTGATTATGGCGTCTTTAAATTTCTACTGAAATTGCGAGGATGAGTCGTGGTAAGTACATATCAAATTATCGTTTTCTTTTACGACTGGGGAAACCGTGAAAAAAACCCATGTCAAATTGACCAACCACGGGATTTGAATCTGGAACCTCTCAAATACGAGTCCAAGACGTTACCATCTCGGCCACCTCGCTCGATTTTTCATAGATATATCTAAATATAGTCTACTAATAGTACCAATGACTTATTTTTGTTAAAAATCACGAATTCTGAATTAAAATCATCTGGCAGATGACAGAAATACGTCCCAAAGAAAACAGTGATCGCATTATGGAAATTATGTATATAATCTTTCTTTGACCTTATGTTAATATACATTCCTTTAGCCTAACTAAACGAATTCTGAGTAATCTTAGTGTCTGCGCCTCTCTTGAGCTCCAGGCGGAGGTAGTTTCTGGGCAGGGATTTTGAAAACTGCAGACTTTTTTAAACTTCTAGATACGAGTATGACCTGAAAGTATACGTATACCTTGCACGAATTTCGTATTTTAGGAGGAACATTTATCACAAATTGATATATATCGTGTGACTCTTTGAAAAAAATGAAAAGTTACCGATATTCTATCTAATATTCTTCATTCTTGATAAGTTGAGAAAAGTTACATGGTCTGGGCCTATGCAATCCACGCACTTTGTACACGCACATTGCTACGGATGAGGTGAGAAGGGCAGTGGGGGTTAAATTATATTGCAGTAGCACCAGTGGTGTAATTTGTCCATTTGAGTTGACAATAGCAGAGCAATCATTATGCCCCATGATGCATCACTTAGTCCTCAAACAAAAGGGGTCGAGTGCGGATCCCTGTTTTAATAACAGGTACGATGATCATTATGGGGTGCCAATTAGACTTACGTTCAATTTGAATTTACTGCATTGCACTTCATTCCAACCACAGTGACCTAATCCTATTTAAAGCATTAGTGTCATAAGTTTGTTTCCTAGTATAGACTTCTCGAAGGCTGAAGTAAAACACAATATCACAAACTTCTAAAATAGCACCAAGTCGTTAGATTATATTTGGCTAGTTCTTCTGTAGAATCATAAAAGCCAATTTGGAGTTAAGGAACAATAAATTATAAGAAAAACCTATTTAAAATTCATAGATTTCACTAATTCGGACGAAGCGTAGGGTTCGATTGTTATAGTAAGCCTACTTACGGACTTTACTCTTCATCATCCTCCTGTATTACTGAAATATTAAGGTTTAAGAACTTCATTCACATATTTATTCAGCTAATTATCACAATTATTCACTTAATTAACCTTTATGCAGTACTTTCTTCCTTTCTTTCTCTGAATTGCACCTCCCCCGTTGCAAGGATGTTTGTGCGGCCCAAGTCTTAAAAGGACCACGAAGGGACCGGGGAAGGGGAACACATACATACTTTTATTGTCTAGATAAGGACATGGAGAGCCTTCCCGGTTGAGTGATCACCCCAGTGCCGGGGCCACCTCCAAGACAACAGGAACACACAGGACGAGACACGCTAGTCGCACACATACACACTCAAGCCAACAAGGCGCGGATGGGACGAATTGATAATGACACCCACATGACATCCGGGGACCACGAGAGCTTAAAGTTTCCCGACATTCCTCTCATAGGTGAAGAAAAATCCGCCAAAAACCATATAGGACACTTATTCTGACTGGGAATCGAACCCGGCTCAGCTGCGTGAGGAGAGCAAATCCATGCCATATGCCATAGCGTTAGACTTGGTGTAGACTGTACGAATCGCATAAAAAAAACAAATGATATTTCTGTTTATTGATTAGGTAATTGCATGCATTTGTGAAGACACATCGAAAAGGAAAAATAATATGCTCGCAACATAATACCAATTTTATTGCATTTTCTTGGTAATTATTATTCATGAACGTGTTATAAACTACTGTTCTTCATGAACTTTCCGTTCAATATTCTTGATCACTGGTCAAATTGGGTAGGGATCTTTTGAGAGGCTCGAAGGTTGTGTTTCGAGTGAGTTGCACTCAAAAGGATGAACGCTCCAAAGAGCTGCATAGCCTACAATGGTTGGTATCCTAAGAAGAAATAAAAAAAAAATAAAAAAAAATTAACACATGTCTATACTGCATTCGTAGGGAGACATGCATATTCTTCATATCAAATTATTACATTCAAGTCTATAACTGCTATCTTGTTATTAATATCATTATTATGATGATTGTAATAATAATAATAATAATAATAATAATAATAATAATAATAATAATAATAATAATAATAATAATAATAATAATAATAATATAATATTAGCATTCAACATACTGGTTCCTGTAATTTTACTGAAGGTTTTAAAGAAGCATAAATTTATCGAGTTGTGAATAGTTTCATATAGTCTGTTGAACCCTCTATCGACCACAGTGTTGAAGAGCAGGCTATTTACATCCATTTAGTAATTAATGGGTGTTGAAAGCAGCAATGTATAATTCAATGCATTTACTTAGAACTGTAGTTTTACTCGTTCGGGAATGACGTCACTAGTATCCATCAATTAATCGGCCACTTGTCACTCCTAATCAACGTGATTGACAATTAATCACGCCAAACACTTTGCACGGCAACAGATACCACGGTCGCGGTAAAAGCCGCAACTTCTACTGTCTGGTAATTCATTCTATTTCACCGGAAGCTGAACACATTAAAGAAATACAAAAGGAAGTAAAACTTTAATTGATAAATAAAGATTTTCTGTGGGTTTAATTGCTTAAATTCGCAGGATTAGAACATATATTAACATATAGTGTACTATCGTAAAGTTCATTTAAATTAGGAATATTCTGACAAATTCAGGGAAACTAACGGAAAATGTATTGTTGTAATAATACTTGAACTGAATATTTTTAATTGTATTCAAAGGCATTGGAACTGTTGATTTTAATAGAATTATGCATTCCAATTATTATTCATTTAAGACATTTTAAATATAACTAGACGATTTCATTTAAGGAATTAATAAGATTGCAGGTGTTGAAAAACAGTTTAGGTCTACTATAAATACAGGAAAAACGAGATTCTTCCTATGACTATTCCTTTTATACGTCGCGTGTTTGTTATTGACCAATAACGTTCAGAAATGCCTCGGATATCGACAAATCGGGATTGTTTTTCTTATAATATCCTTGCTATGAACGCAAGGGTGTTATTTTATCTGATAAAACGTCAGCTCGTTACTGGATACGTAATGCATCAGCATGCAGTGATTAATACGTCACATGCTGCCAGTGAACAGAACAAAAACATATTATTTTATAGCCTACAACATAACTTCTTTGGAAATTGAAATAATATAATATGTATTGATTAAAAACACAATTGCGATTCAGTGCAAGCGAGTTCGTGTACTTTCATTCCGTTCTGATATTAGTAACGACGACGACCTGGCTCTTTTCTCCTCTAGCTGAATAAAGGCATGGACTTAGCAACAAGCTTAATGCCCTTGCTTCATAGGTACATTATAAACTATAGAACCACTGATTATTAGGTATTTTCTTTTTCACAAACATAATTTACCACCTCTCAAAATATTGAATGTTCTTTATAATCATGCTTTGAACATATTGAGCATAAGCGGGAGAAAGCCCACACGGATGAATGGAAAGAGTTGCAAGATGCAAGGTAGCCTTGTTTTGAACAATTATATACACATTATTGTTTAAGGTAATACTCCTAATAAAATAATTTGGTATGTAATTCAATTTCAAGTAGAATTCCCGAATCATTAGGCAGTTAAATGCAAAACTCCCTTAAAGTTTGCAAAACTGTATCCCTTCCAAATTCATCTAAAGAAGGGTAAGCAGTAAATACACAGAGTCTGTCAGATTCAGTGATTGATGAACAAATGGATTGACAGATGGATCATGCGTAAAAGCAAGCTTAGATATACAGTGTGTGCATGGATGACTAAATCTGTGGACATGTTTAATGGATGGTCTGATGCAAGATTCATAGATAGGCTATACCTATCACGATCCTGAATATTCCATACGGATGGAGAGTAGGACCCTAAAATATTTTACCTTATTTGGACGTATTAAGATATTTATACTTTTTGTAAAACATTTCTTTTACATTTAAGAAAATAAAGTGTATAGAAAACAGTTCTTGGCTATCGATTTAGCGCTAAACTCTTTTACTGAATTTAATCTAATAAATAAAATTGAAAAAGTGTGTGTACGTATGTATATATGCATGTATGTACGTTCCCTATACATGTTTTGAGTAACTTGCACGAAATTTTGCACTCTTGCCCCCTTAACTAGGAAAGAAATGTGGTCAACTTTAAAATTCCAATAAAACCACCCCTTCCCTTGTAAAATTATATAATTTATTAAAATATTACACTGAATTCATCAAATGAAATTCAGTTCTCATGACGACAATATTGTACGCATTGTTCCTATACAGATAGACCTGTGGAAGTTGTATGATACTGGGCCATGAAGTGAGTTTTGACAAATAATTAGAGGCTACCATTTCTGTATATCAATAATGGAGAATGAAATCTACGTTAATTAATATCGGGTGTGATGCATCACAAAACTCTTTAGACTACTCTGGGCATGAAGAATAACTTTTTCTCACTTCAATGTTAATGTAGAATAAGGGTATGGTATGGTAAGGTGCATCTTTATTCTTATATACATGTTAGATAGGATCGTATTGCGGGGCAAACATCTTCAGTTGTCTCAGCGATGGGTAGCGAGTATGCTATATCAGAAGTCGGTAACAAATTACATCCACTAGTACGTTGTTCATAGTTGTAAGATTTGTATTAGTTGAGAAATAAGGATATTTGTTGTAAGTCCTAAGCATGTAAAAAGGGATAAATAGGACAATTTTTAACCCTATGTGAATATTAAATTATTATATCTCAGATTTTTGGGAAGAATGTGTGAAACTGATATTAATTTTCTTTCGATTTTTGCTCTATAATGGTAATATTTGTAATATTAAAAAAAAAAAAGATGTAGGTCTACGTGTTTTTGTATATATCAAAACGGGATAGCAAATTAACATCTTAAGTAAATACCTTTTTAATCAAAACAAGTTTTATTATATGGAAATTAATCAGTATCAGCTGCAATGAAAAGTAGCCTATGCGTATTGGGTCACAACATCATAACATTATTATTATCATCGTTATTGTTTTTGGTCCTGATTACTATTTTATTATTATTATTATTATTATCATCATCATCATCATTAGTATCATCGTCAATATCACGATCATCGAAAAACTCACAGGGATGTCCACTTCATCGATGTTGCGTAAGTGCCATAGACGATATCAGCGAAAAATATTTCACTTGCTGCTAGGCTGAATTCAAATAGTTTTCGATTTTGAATCTACCAGATTTCTCTACGTTCATTTTTAATATTGGCTCCTTACAACAACAAAAAATCTCCCTTTTATGCGGAACTTGAGTTTCTGATACCTGAACCGAAGTGTTCCGTTCAAAAAATCTCGAAGGTGTGCCTTCCCCGGAAGATACAGTTAGGTAACAATTATGTTTACAAGCGGCTGTTTAATGTTTGAGTTCGCTACTTACAGCTATTAGATCGACGCATACAGACAGAAGGAAGATAGACAGGCAGGAGGCGAATCGAGAAACAACAAAGAAACATGCACATTTTTGTGAAGTCGAGAAGACTCACCACAAAGCGTATTTCTGTGAAAATTCGAGACCACCCTTTCATAATATGTGGATTTATTTAAGAATAAATCATGGTACATAATAATTGCTGCTATACCTAACTGTAAATATATCATTATTTTAAAATAATTCAATATTCTTTAACTTCAAGGCAGCTGTGCTCCCTAACAAAATAAGTGAATACTACCTGAGATTATAAAGGGATTTAAAGAGCTACTTGCCATCTTATTAACATATAAATGAAGTTTAAATTCTTTGCAGGGGATTACAGCAAGGCCAATTAAAAGTACTAGCCGTCTTACGGAAAGTTTCACGGGGAGCAAATCTATTACGAAGTTAACAAGCTCTCTCTTAAGATGCCTCTCAACGCTAATAAAGTTGACCTTTTGTGCGCACTTTTGTGGCGAAATCAATATAATGAAGATGAATTTGCGGAGACGAACGAGGCACCTAAGAGAAAGACGCTAGTCTGGCACACTATGTTCTTTATTTCGTTGTTTTGTTTAGTGGTTACTTATAAGTTGAGGTACGTGAAAAGTAGTTTTATTTTAGGGAAAATTAGTTTGAAAATGTTAATATTTAATTTATTATTCATTTAGTGGCGTTATATATACTTATATAATGCACGTTTTTAATTCATTGATTAAGATTATTACGAACTACTATTGTCACTCTCATGTCAATTCAAACTCCCCGATTGTAGAAGTTTACGATATGGGTGGAGTGACTTCGCCAACGAAGTGAAGTGAAGAACGGAATTTTCAATCTGTGTTATTCTTATGGAAGTAGTAATGGCATTATACCTATTTAGACTGACTCTTCCGTTAATCCTGAGGAGGAAAGGCGGCCGGTGTGTAATGCTGATTAACCAATCATATTTGTGTGCTAATATATATTTTTTTTAAATTAAGGACTAATGTCACCACTCGTTCATGGCGATAATTTTGATAAAGTATTTACATATTAAGGTAATTTTAAATAAACCATTTTTGGAATTTTGTCCAAATCACCAAATTATGGTCAAGTTTATAGCACAGTTTTAACTTATTAATAGAGATTCGTGAAATTCGCGAGTTGCGATTACGCGAATAGTTATAATTTCGGCAATATTTGCTGAATTTCAGTTTAGTGCCTCCAATAACATAAAAAATAGCCCTTCTGAATCGTCAAATAATATCAATTCACATAATAACGCGAAAAGTAAACATAATCCCAGTTTTTAGATGGATTTCTGCAAATATTGGTTTATTTGGACGAATTAATCCAATTTTGCAAAATACTTTCGTAATGTCTGTTATTTCCTCGTGATGTTGACAGCAAATGAATGCAGATGTAGAATAATATTTCTAATGGTTACTTAGAACAACATTGTTTTGTTCCAAAACGAACAGCTCGCTGAGAAAGCCAAAGAGGAAGAAATTTATGGTCAATGTAAGACGCAAAGCACACCAAGTGCACTGTGGCATTATCATGGTCTGTTACGTATTATATTCTAAGTTTTTTGAAATTGCCAATTTTTTCTTTAAGTTGAAAAGATATAAATAAATTTAGTTGATTGTGTTTTAAGAGAATCTAGATCAACAAGAGTTTATTTTTAAGTAATGTTTATTTCCTAAATTCTTGCAGACACGCTGATTATAAACTAAAAATGTATGTTTACGTGTTCAAAAATTGGTTTCCTAAACAGCAAAGTATACCGCTCGTAGGTCCTGATTTAAATTAAGGGGAAGTGCTAATACTTAACAAGGCTAATAGCCTATTTTATTGCAAATTGTATCTTACATTCAGTTTTTTTAAAGTAGGGTTATGGTTTTTCTTGGGTGAATTTGTCATAGTCTGAAACGGAAGTGCGATTTAATTAACTGATTCATTAGTCAATATTTATTTATAGATTTCTTTGAAACTTCATTTAATACAAACGAATCGAATAATTGTTTATTGAAGGCATTTTCACTTTGTTATTCTCAAAAATTCTTTAAAAAATTATTCGAGTTTGTAAAAATAAGTTCGTCGTTGAAAATTTTGTACTAATGGTGCAATGTCGTAATAACTTGGGTTATTTTATACTTGGTTTAAAGTTCTCTTGCATTATTTATCCTATCTATGAGGTAGAAAGTGCATGCAGAAAAAAAATAGTACACAGCGAACGTGCCAGCGAAACCTCGACCATAAGTCGGTAAACACATTTCCGCGGAACAGCAGAAAACTGTCAGGGTGCAAAATGTAGGTTTTTATATTTTGACGCAATCTGTTAGTATCACACCAAACATAAAGACAACATTGCCAACTATAGTATTTTCAATCTGAAAACAGGTCTGCACTTTTAGAGACCCATCAATAAGTCGAAATATAAATTTATCATTATATTATTGTGTGACAGACTTTGAGCATGATACTATAGTATTGCGAAACTGATATTTAAAACATGGACTAATTCCTTATCTTCGGAGATCAATAGCCATAAATAATACCTGTTAACAATAAAGTTCCAAAAGTCGTAGAAACATCAAATGATGAACTAGAGGTACAAATTTTTTTAGAATGCGCAGAATTTTCCATTCAAATCATAACATTTATTTTTCTGACTTATGGTCGGTTTTCCCTGGCAGGGTCGTATGTCTATACAAATGTAAGTTTTTAAAAATACAGTAAAATTTGATAAATACGCGGCTATTTAAGTAGAGAAATCTACAAACGTAAGAGTATACTTAAGCCTAATACTTGTAGGTTAATTGTGTGAAATAAAGGATTTTAAAAATTATTTCTTCGGGCATTCTGGTCTACTCAACTTCCATTTCTGATGAGTACCAAATGAAATCCAGTAGTAATTTGTCAGTACCCTCAAAATATATAATATACTGTTCAAAATATGTGATTTAATTCCATTAGAAAAGAGTCAAGATGGTAAAGTAGAGGCACGAAACAAGAATATCAAGTTTCTGCCAGCCTACATTTATAAGATTCGCATGTCAATGTGGGACACATACTAACAAGAGAGAGACAGTGATGGAACCAGATATGTCACTTTCACATTCAACTCGTACTTCATTACAGACATGAGTTTGAATAAGCCATAACATGACTCATTATAATTATTATAACAGCTTTTTATGCGTCCTCTGGGACAGACAATAAAATGAAGCTAATCATACGTTATATAGAAGAAGTAACAACCATATACACAGGTAACACAACGAGCTTGTTAGATAATGTTGCAGTGTGCTTGTCGGTTGTGAAAAAAAATATTTAAAAAAAAATGGGTTGATGACCAAGACTCATCCAAGGCTCTTTCAGGGAAGAGTAATACCGCGGAGATTTGCATTGTCTCTCGCGAGATGGGGATGAAAGGACAACACAACACCCAGACTTGAATGCAGAATGGACATTTTTCCATATCAACATACCTCATCATAGGTTAGACCATAACTGGTAATTCTTTTAAAATCAACTGTGTAATTTTTTTTAATAGGCTACCTGACATAGCAAAACTATTCTTAAGAAATTCAAATTAACTGTCAGTAAATGGCTCATTAACAACCCTTTTTACTCTATACAAGAGTTTCTTGACAGTGAAATGGATATAGAGTTTTAAATACTGTTAACTGATACTGATATATCTTTGACATGTAATGTATATTATTATAACACTTTTATATTTAAGTGTAAATATAGGCTATTAACAACACTTATCTAAATGTAAATATATTTTTAAGTTTTATTGTAACACTGACAATGCTTATTTCTATGTATTAATGTAGATCAATGGCAATAAAGATTGGAATTGCAATTGGACTACTGCAAAGTCTTCGACATGTCCAGGAACCTAACCCGGGTAACATCCACACAACGTCGGATTTATTGTACAGACATTTAATGATAATAAATTCGTATTATTTGAAAGTTATTGCTTTAAGTTCATCTTCTGGTTCCACTGAAATTTTAGCTACTGTTTTGTTGAAAAACTTGCTATATTGTATAAATATTACTGCCTATTGTAGTGCAAGTACACACTTACGTATCTCCACTTCAATGTGCTACAGTTTCAATTACATTTTATCTTCTTAAGACTTTAACGTGCTGTTCGATTAGGTTCGCGTACAACCTAGTATTGACCAATTTAATTTTGAAGTCCGGATTATCGATTACTTCGACGTCAGATGCATTGTACAATTGAATTTTAGATACTTATTTTAAAATAAGAACAGGATCATTCATTTTGTGGTTCCTAGTTCGTTCTTTAAAGTTATTATTTAAAAAGTAAGTTAATTTTAAAAATAACAAGAGCTTTACTGTTTTTGATTTTAATGCAGGCTCGTGTTTCTCTATTTTTGTGGGCTTCACTGTTCTAATAAAAAAGTAAAAAATAAATAACTTTTTCTTATTTGAAAACAATGAGCAAATATTTTTTCACCACAACGCGAATAAGATAACCTACACTACTATTCTAAACAACTGGGAAAAAATCAGAATAAAGAGTTCCTATATATTATATCATATAATAGTAATGGTCATTTTTAAAGAGCTTGAACTGCATTTTTGCATTTTTTCGCTGTTATGCCTTATTTAAATGAGCAAGTTAGGTCGCACCCTAATAAGCTGTAATGATGATCCTAGTTCCATGTGTAGTGATTAATTGTAGAGCAAGTTTAAATTACATAAATATGGCGACAAAGAGAGACAGAAACTGGGTCTGCCTCTAATATGACATATTTTCTGTCAGATTGGTCGCACTGCGGATTTGCAACTTTTTCCCCCAGACACTGCAGTGATAATAGAGACTGTACAAAAATGGCTCAATAGAAGAGGAGAATCTGATAAGTGCATTTTCACAGACATTTATTTCATTCATAACATTTCATTCCTCATTGGATACGACAGTGTTTCTTATGAAATGTCCCTAAGGCCTATAGGATGCTTTTTATTTAGAGCATAAAAATCAGGGACAATTTAAATCAAGCTTCCCAGGAATTCAAGAAAGTCACGGAAATTTAATCAGAATCAATTTAGACCTTAAATGAAAATTAAATAAGTAAATAAATAAATAAATAAGCAAACAGCATAATAATGAATGCCAATATCAAAGTGCATAGTTTAAGAATTGCGAAAAAGAACCAATATTACACTATCGAAATGTTCAAGCAGTAAAATTGGTGATATAAATAACAGAAAATTGCATGAACTAGCAATTCGTGCCAGATAAAATTTAGCTGGATTCATAGCGTTGGTATGATTAGTTTTTGGTAATGATTTTCCATAGTAGTGCCTCTATTCAGACACAAAGCTATGACACGAATGGTATTGCATTTCGTTAGCATAAAATATTTTATTTAAATTACATCTATAAATTTGTGTAAATTTATATTCAAAGTAGCAACAATAATAGTATTATTTATCTATTTAAACTTTTTTCGACTGAAATTAGTACATATAAATTAATCAAATACAATATAGACTTTGTGAAATATCGAGGGACAATGTAAAAATCATCTAATGGCGGAGCCTGGTACTAATGAATACAGATGCAGCAATTCAGTATTTAGCAATGACCTCTAAAATATGTTTCAGCTCAATGATATTTAGATGCAAAGATGTAAATAGATTTCTATTAGAGGAGCCGAAAACAGTGTTTTGATGCTCATATTTGGTGAAACATTAAAACATTACAGTTTATGTATGTTTTGAATATTTTAATTTGACCCCAAGTTTCCAGGAGTGCTGCAAAATCTGTCTCACATTGTTCCATTGGTAAAGCAGTAAATATCCGGTATTATTCTATATTGTATTTTCCTTAATTCATACTCGTATATACTGATAAAAGGAATTCTTAGAATATTTAAAGATTTCACAAAATGCACTGGCAATAATATAACAGATGTTTGTGTACGCCTAAGATTCACTGACATGTTGGTTAAAAGTTTAAACCAGCTGTATAGGTTATGAATGAATTAAATTAATTCTGAAAACATTCTTCCAGGAATTACGGCGAAACATAGGAATCTGATACCACGATAGGCCTGTACAAATACAAATTAACCCCTGCACCACAATTAATTACAATCACGGGTCCCATTAGTGAATTGTGGGGGTTGTAGGGGGTTTGTGGCAGCAGATACCTGCCTTTTCCCGGAATTACATTAGGTCTATTACTTGCACATAAGTGAGGAGAGTTTAAACTGAAAAAATAAAAATAAAAATATAATTTAGATATCGGTAGTCGTGCATTTCGATAGAATGCACAGTATAATATCAACAGCAGCTGAGTATAATTTTTCTATGGTTAGATGTATTTTAAAAATATTTTATCACTGACATCGTTATAAAGAAATTAATCAATCAAGGCGGGCTAACAACAATATCAAAGCAATCGAGAATGTGATACGTTAAGTTTAGGATAGAGTGTGCCAAGCAATTTTATTTTAGCCCATATATTATGTCCATTATAATAATTACAGTATTAGTTAATGTTTATGTGCTGTCAAGTAGACAAATAATAAAGTTTATGGAAAGTACCAGCTGAAAAGAACTTCTGGAAATGAAAGCATGCTCTTTAGTAAGTTATTTCGTCTGTTATTTCTACAGCAGAAACTGATACATCTGGGCTGGCCTAGTTTACCTTAGTTACGAATAGTAATATTTGTGACGGCTCGGCCGCTGATTGGCTGTCCTCTAGAGCCAATCAAAATGCTTCGAGGCCCGGACATCACACTTTATATAGATGAGTTTAATGTAAAACATTCATATTTATAGCGAATTAGCTCCAAATTTGTGGTAATTTAACGCAAAACGGGTTTAAAAATCCTATTATCATATTTAACATGATTTTAAGATCCCTAAAATTCAAATTCATATTACTCTTTGTCCTCATATTATATGATATCTCAGGTTTTGGATTTTTTGTTGTTATATAACGAGTCAAAGTAATGAAGGCCAGAAGTATTTGATACATTCTGCACTGCATGCTCATATTTTTTTTCCTGTTTCTGTCTACTATGTATCCACGATTAAATTAAAAAAAAACACGGAAACTTAAATGTAGATTCGAAGTATCATATATTATATTCACCTCTGAAACATCCTAGAACCCCTCAAATTGAAATGAAAAATTTGTTCCACTAAATATCCGTGTAATTTTGATCAGTAATAACGATCATTAATCCACAGAATAAAATTTATAGCTGTCTAAATCTCATTTTAGACCCTCCAAACAGCTTCTCACCGCAATTTTTGTTGTAAATTTATTATACTTCGACTAATAGTCAGTCATGAAGCACAAAAATATAAGTACAACTGTCCTAATTTGGTCTCGGGACCTTTTAACATATAGGCCTAATACATGACGGCCTATGTCTATTCTCATTTCTCAAGACGCCTAGAGAATTAGAAAAATCCGCTTTTGTGGGTATGAAACTGCCGTTACAGTAGCCAGGATCCGGATGAATCTGGAATCCGATCCACGATAGCCCTCTTGTGCGTTTCATTTGATAGTAAGTGTCAGACATGTAGGCATTCAAACTCTGTTCCAGGCTAACATTTTAATCGTTGTTTCAGCCAGTCTTCAGAATGAAGTAGGCTATACGTATTAAACATATATAATTTTTTTCACTTCACATTATTTATTATTTACATGCAACGACTGATTTCTACAGAGATTATATATTAATAACGTTCTCTGGATATTTGAAATAACTGGCACAGTGTTGTGTGGCACGGTCGAATAAATGACAAAGCCCCTTGTATCACTGGCAAATGGAAATTCAAATAACATAATGGGTGCGTTCAACTACATTGGCTTGTCAGAGAGTATATAAGCTTATAATGAAGGATTCTAATCAAAGAGACAGTCAAATCGATGAGTTCCATTTCATTCATTACCACTCCATACCGTTCTTTCATTCCAATGGTACTCTTCAAATGTAACCTACGTATTACCCTATGCACCCATTAGACACAATAGTACATTTTGCAAAAAGCCTAAAATGACATTTATTAAGATACTAGTCTTTTTATGAAACGAGCAAGCGGGTTGCATACGACTGTTTTTGTTCGACCATAATTAGTCTAAAAGTTTAAATTTTGAGATTTTAGATTCATTCGAACAAACGCACGCGCTGTCCTTCGCATCGGCTGGCTGTTGGTTGTTGTAGTTCTTGTCTTCTACGACAGATGACAACTTACGGCGAAGGTCAAATCGAAGCTTCCTTTTGCTCGTTTCTTGAAACCAAAGGATTTTGACACCACGAAACGAATTTATTTTAGTATGCTATCAAAATTGATTTAATTTTAAATACAGTTTTATTACAAAGTTTTCGGCGATACTCTCAAGGTCTCAAGATCTTACCGTGTTCGATACTAATCCATACCACACCAATGTCATAATGGAAATCTGTATCGTTGTGGATATCATTATATTACCGTTAGATTACAAGTAATAAGCATATTATGGGATGGTCGAACAAAAAATAATATTTTGGATTCTTTGTTATTAGGCCTACCTTCAGTAACGTGACGTTTCAAATAGAGAATCATGGAGGTAACTTGGAGAGCATTCTATCGATAAGAGAGGTAGTCTAGTTAGCAACGAACTATTTACTAAATATACATGATTATGACCTTACTTGAAACTTGATAATTATTACGTATTATGCAATGCTGAAAATGAGAAACCATTAAATGACATGGATATAACTTTATATTTTTTATTATTATACAAAATAAGAATTCGAAGGGAAGAAGAGTTGATGCCAATTATGCTTAGCTAGAAATACTAAAAGAAGGAATTGTGAGAGATGCAAGTCTGCGAATAGTTTGCTAAACTCATTCAAAGTGTAAAATATTTCAACTGCTTTATACAATTAGTTCTGTGGCGTTTTAAGTGGAATTTCATAGGTTTAGCATGAAGAATATTTTAACACTGAGAGGGAAATCATAATTTGAAAACTTGAAATATCCGGAGGGGTCGAGTTGCACAGGATTGTCGAATTGCACAAAAATGTCCCTAAAGCATTCCCCCTCCCACCTCTCTTCTCTCTGATGCAATTGCGTTAGGCTGCAATTTTCTCTCACGCTTTTTGTCCAGGCTTGGAACTGGCGACTATAGCCGGCGGTTTAAAAATGCCAGAAAATGGTTGTTGCTTATTTAATAGTTTTATTTAAAATATGCATATAGCAGACCGTTTCCTTTGTCTTTTTTCTTGCATTGACAGTTTGTATTTTACATTCTAAACGGATATGACAAATATACGAATTCTAATTTTATTTTTTACAGTCTTTAGCTTTAAAACAAGTTTTCGTACATAATAAGCCTGTATAATTCGTAAAATTGTAAAACTAAATTCTTTGTTCTTTCTGGAACAACAACAGTTCTATGTTATTTTTTACTGTGATAAAGATATACGTAAAGAACTGAAATCGATAAAAATATACCGGAATATGAACTAACGTAACAAAGTAGCATAACGTTCTATACACAGTTACTAAATGCAAAACATCAATTTTGTAGAACATTGTGAAGTTAATGAATATTATAATTAGCCCTGCTTGGTGTGAAGATCATTTCGAAATACTTGAATAGCCGTTTAATTAAATTAAATTTTAACATAATTTAAAACTTCTTCGATTTTATGTAAAATTACTAATAAAAGTATTTTTTTATAATTATGCCAAAAAAACAATACTTGTAGGATAAATAATGGTTCCTTCAGTCAGATTTTAATGCTTTTGGTGTGAAGCTGAAGGACAACATAGGCCTAATAATTCTGTCACAGCCTGTCACCGAGTGAACTTAAATCAAATACAAAAGAGTATAGTTACGGTGACCAGTCACTTTGCTCGTTTCATAAAAAACATGCTCGTGCCTTAATAAATACCATTAAAAACTCGTTACATAATGTACTATTTAAATAATATTTTTTAGACCCTCATGGTTGAGGAGGAGTAAGTGAAAGATTTTAAGAATAAAAATCGTTTAAGAATACCACACTATGGTACTACTTCCACATAGAACTATAAAATGTTCTACACTCGGTAGATGAAAGATGTAAAATAAATGACAAGTAATAATTGCGAAACTCATAATCAGGCCATTATCTTTAGATTGCATTTCTTCTCTCCAAAACTTTACGTTTGTGATAATATTAGTATGTTATGTCAAATACGTGATAATTTTGTAAGTGCATGCATAAAACTCTTGACCTAGAATCCAACAAGAGAATTTGACTCGGAAATGACTTTTCCTCTTTAATTTTATTTCTGCATCTATTTAACGCACTCTACAGCATTGCGAAATACCGTACTTTCTTCTGAGTGCATTCGTACAACATCACTTGACCTCGAAACATAAACCTCTATATATTTTAATAACAAAATCTCATTCAGTAACACAATATACATAAAAGATTATTCTTTAATTAAAGAGTTTTGTCTGAGAACGAAGAAAAGCTAGTTGTGTAATTGTGTTCTTATTTCATAAAGAAGGGAAAGGGGGGGAATGAAAGTCATAGCGGTATAATTCCCAAGCAGTCAGCTTATGTCAGCATCTTAGTTCCTTATGAGCCCAGTGACGTCACGACCTCAGCGTCACTCAAAACCCCCCGAAGCTCTCTGTTCAGTTTCCAAGAGAAGGATCAAAAACCACCCCTCGCCTTCCCCCCACCCGTGCGCGTTTGCTCTTTTGCATACGAGTCAAAATGAAGACGTCTTGAAGCTTTGGATAAAGAAATGTGAACGAGAGAGAAAAAAATTAATATGAAGGACTAGTATGTGCCTTAGGGAAAGAAGGTACGCAAACATGAGTCTACTTTGATTTTTTCCTCCGACTTCTTTTATATCTTACATTGACATTCGACAGAGAGGATTCTTCTAGTCTTTTATCGGCTTATTCTAGGTCTTAAGGGAGAAAGGATTGATAAGACTTTAGGGTATTCATGCGTTTCCAGAGGTTCAGTTATCAGTGGTTTTGTATGTTTCCATCGCTCTGCAATGAAATTTCATCTTTTCCATCAGCTTAGTCTCTGTATATTTTATAAAAACGACAGTGGTTTCTCAGTTCCGCGTAAATAATGAACGATGCCATTGACTGATTTTGCTTTTCTAACGAAACTTTGTTCACTGAATTTTCTGGCTTTCGGATTGTTACTGTGACAATTTAGTTCATAAATCAGTGATCAATCCAGTGTAAGAATATGTGGAATTTCAACCAATCGCAAGTATATATAAATATATATATATATGTATATATAAATATATATATATATATATATATATATATATATATATATATATATATATATATATATATATCTCGATAAATTTTATAGTTTTATTTTTACCCCTTACATTTTATTGCACGTATGTGTAATTGTTTTTTCATCTATATTTACAGATAAAACACTGAAACATAATTTTACCTGTTGATATAAAACAATCACTGTACACAGCGACTGGGTATGTACAAGCTGCATATGAACAAAATAAAATATGAAAATAATATATCATTATGTATGTGTGTCGCAAAGCTTTTCAAATCTCGTATAATTATAGACATAATATTAATAACACGATATTATTTTAGCAGTGAGGTAATGTAGCCAGCTGATGAAGATAACATAATTGAAAAGTCATACGACGAGCATTTATCGACGATATCGTGACAATCGATATATCGATTGTTTCGCCATAAGCAATCTCGCATACAATGACCAAGTAGAGTAGTTTCGTGGTTCTATATTATTCATTAAATGCTTAATTATATAAGTATTAGCTAAATAGTCACAATAAATAAAATCTAGACCTCTCGTTATATTACCTATTTTAATATCTTCAGGTAAAAGTTGTTGGAACATTATTCGAACAAATATTTCTTTAAGTTTAAACAATTTCATAGTAGATTGTTTAAAAAAAAGAGACAACACGTATTTCTACTTTCGCTATCCGTACCATATTGTGTACAAGGGTTGATTTTTTTAAATATTGGAAACCCATCATAGAACCGTATGCCACTTCACCTGGTATTAGTTGGGAATACGGTATATCTCACGTCGAAATCGATTTCCTCTATTAGGATAAATATGTTTAATAATAATGAGAATTGAAAATCCAGGGCACGGAGGCCTCCGGGAGGGACTTTAAGCTGGGGGGCCATGTCGTAGACTTCCGGCATGCAAAAGAACTCCAAGCGCACATTAGAGCCTCTGGACAAAATTTCTCGGCCCTTAAACGTCCAAGTAATACCTTAGTTTCCGGAGGGGGGTTGAGATGCTATGGGCTAACCTGTTCCTCTGCCCTCTCTCGGAAAATAAGCGTAACAATATTCAAATAGATAACAGAAACCTCCACTTGGAGGCCTTTCGCCCTAACATAGGAGTTATAGGAAACCAGATATATCACCAATTTACGTGGTAAATCTATTGACATATGGCGTGATAGTGATATTTCTCCCTAAGATATGCTGGATATCCAACCGTTTATTAGATGAAAGTAGGAGATTTTACTGTATTGCCAATATAAAAAAGTAAACCCTATTTTGCTATTAGTAGAGAAGTATTGTGTTAACTTTGAAAATTCTTGTCGAGTTTTCAGCATTAATACATATTAAAAGTCTAATTAAAAACATACGATTTTTCAGAAAAGATGTACATTTTTATGTGGACAATATAATTAGAAAATAAATTTATGTTCGGTCTCTGATTTCAGTGATCTGAAAATTTACAGGCACTGGGCAATTTTATAGCCTCGATTCTGTTTCCAAAGTTTTGGTAGGTTTAGGCCTTGACACATTTCTTGTCAGAATTACGCCGTATCCCAGCAATCACATATAGAATAAATGAGTTCATCAGCTATTTTAAATCACATGACAACATTGGGCGGTATCATTATTCATTAATTCCAACTAAATACCGTACATTGTGTCCGAGACAGATTCGTTATATGTGTAGACGGGCACTTAGGGGGGTTTTCATGTGTGAACTGCTACCTGTCTGGCTGCCTAGAGTAAACACTCAGCAACTCTGCATACATCTCACGCATCACAACACACATACACACAGAGAGCTAAACGCTGCAAAATACATCCGCGAATCCCCCATGTATTCAGACGATACCATCCTACACTTACTATGCTATCTGATACAGAGTATAAACAAGTGAACAAAACGTTAAAACAATTTGAAAACATTTAAATTTTTTTTCTCAATAGTGCCACTTATAATTTCAGCGGTTTCAGGTATATCACTCATTTGTTGTTTTATGTGTCTACAAAGAGAGTTGGTTTGTTACGTAAACTGATTATGTATATTTTTTGTTGCTTTCATAAAAAAAAGTAAGGGTCCTGTATCATTGCGCACTACCATACAGCACTTCCGGGTGGCAATGACCTCTGTCACACATATATGAACAAAAGCACTACACACTAGGACACGCAATAAACTCTGTATTTAATCTGCCCGAAAACTGTCAATTTTATTGAAAAGTCCACAAAGGGGAAATTTACCTCTGTTGACATAAAAAAAATTAGGACAGTACGTATAATACTTATCGAAGAAAGCACAGTTCAAGTTTGGGTTTATTTTTTTCTGAGGAAAGTAGGCCTACTTATTAGGGACAAATGCTGTATTGAATTTTTTATTTTTTGTTTTTGTTTCCTCCGAAGGAATAAATGTTAAAATCTGAACAGATATACAACATCCACTCTGCGTAAAAGTCAGTATGTAGGTGTAATATGATGGAACACACGGTTTGCAGATGTGGGGGGGGGGGGTCAAGGAAGCGTCAAACTGTGAGCCATTTTTAAGGTATCTTTTTTCAGCTGAATTATACTCCTTTTAACTATGAGGTCATACCAGGAGTTCGGGGATCTGTGTCTATACAGTCATGGAACTATTGCTTGTCAAGTGTTTCTATTGTTGGTGTATCTTATGGAATAAATTTCAACTGATATTAATTTAAATGGATGTGATACAGGATGAATGGTGAGGACGGTTCATGGTACGTAATACGTAAATATACAATTCAGCATTTGCCTTTACGACTGGGGAATCCATGAAAAACCCATGTCAAATTGGCAGGTCACGGAATTTGAACCTGTAACCTAAAGGATTGAAAATCATGTGGGTTCAGGTAAGTGATTAACTGTAACTGAGTAACTGTAGTGTAGTGTTTAACAGGGGAATGAACACTGGACTTAAAGAAGTGAAAGTTTGGAATGTCTCATTGTATGAAAGGCTCTTTCTACCTGCTCCACTCTCACGCAGGCTGTCTGCCCGACTTCTTAAAATAGCTTCATCATTCCACCGCACTACATTTACAGTTAGTGGCAGGGGAACACTCACTTCTTGGAAATGCAGTACATAATGAATAATCTTCCTAACATTCAAACCATTTTTAAAAGAATTCTGCAACTGAAAAATGTCACGGCAAGCTACATTGTATGAAAATCTTGTCTTATATTCACTGGCATTAATTGAATTGCCACAGGAACGAGGTTTCTTATGTATTTTATATGGGAGAAGATCCGTTCACCTGCTTTTATTGGCGCAGAGCAAGGGTGGCACTGTAAAGAGGGTCATTATACCGAGGGTTGACTGTTGACTGTTGACTGTTGACTGTTGACTGTTGACTGTTGACTTCGGACTTTTAGGTTGCTAAAAATGCTGTTTTAGGTACCTAAAATAGGCTCTAAAAATTGGAAAATTGGTCTTAAAAAACGTTAAATAGTCTCTTATAGAATCATTAAGTTGCCAATTTTTTTTTTAAATATCTCAATTGCAATGCAGAATATTATACTTATTGAAGTCACCATTAATCAGTAATCATGATAAAACACAGATATAGGCCTATGGTATACAGAATTATATATATACCTATTACTAGGGCCTGTATTACTACCATTGCAGTGAAAACCTAATCCCTGCGCCCAGAAGCTACGCACGCTAGCATATTCAACCCCTTGTGTCAGTGATTCAGAGAACTACTTTTTTGTTTGTTTGTTTGTTTTTTTGTTTTTTTTACTGGATGTGGGAGTCGGGAGAAAAACACTACATTTTCTTGGGAATTCCAAGGAATTTTTCTACTGAAGACGAAACATTCCTTACTATTTAACCACGTCACAAATTTATCATGTACTGGACATTCCGAGGTAAAAATTTAGTACGAACTGAAAATAGATGCTAGGATTTATAACAAAAAATAACTTATTTTGAACTTTAGAGGAAAAACAAGCAAAAAGGCAATATTAGGCTCTAATGTAAAAATAAGCTGTTTTAGGTCCCATAAAAGTATCAGTTTTAGGCTTAGTCACTTATGAAACATGAATATACAAGTTTTCGTCCATATATCACTTAAGGATTAAAATAGGTTTATACCTAAAATCCGAAGTCTAGTAATTACTCCGGACTTCTGGACACGTTTAGAAACAATTCTTTGCAAATCGTTTTTACTGATAGAAAGTATATATAAAAAAAGATAAACGTACTAAGAAAGAATTTCAGGACTTTGTCACTTTGCAGTAGGGACTGGAGATTTTTTGTAAGTCGACAGTAAGCGCTTTAAAGAGAGTGGAATGAAGCGCGTGACGTTTCCCTGGAAATGGTCTTCTCCCCGCTCATGTGCGGTGTGGCCAAGCTATACTGATCCTACACCACAACTCCCTTCGAGCAGTTCCAACAAGCTTTATTTCTTACACCGGTATAGCAAGAGAAGACGTGCCTTCTGAATGCAGGATTTAACTCATCGTCCTATCAAGAAATGAATTTTTAACAAAGGAAGGTATTCGGTCCATACGAATAAATTATAGTAGACTACAGTAGGATGAAAGTAAACGCGTAAAGAAATACACTAAGACCGCGATAATTCGGCAGACCCGATAGTCCGGAACGCATGAGAAACAGTATTTTTACCAGTATTTTGAGCGGTTTAAGAGTCCGCTTAGCACTGAGTCGGACGCGTTCGGGGGAAAAGTTATGTGTGTAACAATTTTTATTTGACTAAAATTAACTTGGTTCTTGCACCTTTTTATTTCATAATAGGCCTGGTAAAGATGATTTTATTATACTTTGCTAAAACTTAGATTTTGAATTCAATTTTGTTTTTACATTACAGTGCTTTTTAATTTTTACACTTAATTTTGTTTTTAAATTTCAGTGCTTTTTAATTTTTATACTTAATTATATATTTTTCATATATCATATTGTGTTTAATAAATAAACAATTATTAGTTTTTTTACGTTAAAACTGTAGTTTTTATTTATATCTCCTTATAACAGAACAGTTAGATTAACTTTTGTTTAACAATAATAACATTCTCCTAATACATTTAAAGCTGGAGGATGTAAAAGAATAAAAGATAACAATTGATACCAATTTTTCTGAATACATTAATAGCAAATTTCGAAATAACTCCTCTAGCACCGAAGAACAAATCAATCACTTCCCAATTCTATATTCCAAAGTTTTCTTGCATAATATCCTGTACGAGGCTCGTAGTGATATTTCTTCTCCATATTGACATCTTTGACTTGCTTGTCTCCTTAGCATGCTTTCTTTTTGTATTTTATTTCAAACACGATTATTATATTTTTATTATTGCTTTAAAAATTTTTAACTAGTAATGGGTCTAAAAAATAAGCATCGAGTAATGCCTGCAATGTTTAGCTCTCGATTTACTCCTAGCGCGCCTAAAGAAGTTTCACTTCATAAATGTAAGTTTTAATTCTTTGTACATGGGTTCTCTTGATGCAAACCAAGCTAAAATGAAGCAAAAAAGTTTATCTTTCTCAAAGTGATAAATTATATACGTATGAAATATAAAAGCTAGAGAAATCGCCCGGAAGCACAAAAACATAATCGTCTCGTATTAACTGTAGTTATTGCGAGAACTACCATACCTGCAAAGTACTTGAAGGCACGGCGCTTCGTACAAAGAGACGAAATGAAACCTGGTTCAGTTCCTGAATTCCCTCTGCCAGCTTGAGCAAATATTCCGATATCATGTGCTCCGTCCGGTCCCAGCTTTTGATCTCACAGTCGCTGAACTTTTTTATTATCTGCAGTGTAAAGGATGCACTATTTACGTTTCATAGCACGATTATGGAGCAAATAACTCAAGTCTTCATATTTGAAATATAATACTAGTAATGGAAGTAGTAATATAGCACTTATTATTATGCTGATAATAACAATATCAATATTATTAATAATAAAAATACAGGAATAACTTGATGAGATACTTATACAGAATTGATCGTAAGGGTTCAGCTATTTACACTAGTCAACAATGAATTTTCGTGGTAAGGTAGAGATTGATGTGCTAATTTTAAATATGTTTTCACTCTTTTCCTAACACAATGTAGTTTTCTATTTATTAATTTTCTATTTATTATCCGCTCTGTTTTGGTGATTATCCTGAAACGGCTATTTTTAAATAGCACTGGCTCGTCAATTGTTTAAATGCGGACAACACCTTAGCATTGGCTTTCATATCTACTGAATGAAATATGCAAAAAAAAAACGGTGTCCCAACTACACAATTTGCAAAGTTCTTTTTCCAACCTTAGCATTGCGTCTTCCAGCACAAATGGCGCCTGCAACTTACGACTAGAAAACCCGCATAGCATATCTTGTAATGGTAAAGCAATAGGTCAAATCATGCATGACATGGGGAATCGAGATCGCCTGCAACTTACTTCAATGTAAATTTATTTCTATCCCGTTAATATATTATGAGTAATTAAAAATCTGGTATGAAAAAACGAAAGGTATAACCATAATATACATGAAAAGTTGGACTAGAAAAGTATCATTTTGTCTGTAGCGATTAAAATTAGTTTTATTATGTACACCAGTATTATTATACCTAGGTATTATAAAATATTATAATTATAAATTATAATAATTATTTTCTAACACTTGATTGAGCAATCTATGGGCAACGATAACACAAGTTCTTTCCCCTACACCAATATTCCTTCATTCTCCCATTCTAGCGCATTCATCTTCCGAAAATGTTGTCGCTATTCTTTGTTTCTCTTCGTATAGATCGTACGCTTGCCATTAGTCCCATACTTAGCAACTATCAATGCTGTTTCACTGAAATCTTCAGCAATCGCGATTCAGAACCCCGGAGTTATTTAGAGTCTCTCAAAATCACCATCTTGAGCCTGTAATTCGATAACTTGCAAACTATCGGGCGGTTTCTATTTAGTGACCGCCCGATCCGGTGCGCCCTCTCAATGTCCCAATCCCTCAGATCGATGCCCAGTTGAGCCACCGTATTATATTGTTTTGTATTACTAGCGTTACATTTCTCTTTCTTTGTTTTGTGCATAGTAAAAGCACGAACGGCCGTCTAAGCCCGTGCGTTGGATTTATTCTATGGATAATGTATTTAATATGTATATAAGAATAAAGATGCACCTTACCAACTATCAATGCTGAAGGCGTAGAATTTTGGACATCGTTACAATTCTTCAAATGGGCAGAATTGCCGCAAGTTGGAGATTTGCAACAAGTTGAAGAGCCCCATAAACTCGAAGAAGAGTTTATGGGAAAAATTATGGTAGTTTTTTGGGGAATTAATGAAATATGGGATCAATCTGCCAGTACCGACTTGACGTGTACCCTAACTGCACATTAAGTTATGCATTTCGTAACTGTCACTATTTGAATTCAACTGTCTGGAATATTATAATCTAATAAATAATAACTTACTAAAATTCACAGTATAAAAACTGGATTAATGAGGTGTCGGGAGTGTCGTGACAGTGTCTGGGCGGGAGATAACTTGAGGACAGGTGGTCCACATCTCTATGATCTCAGCATCACGTCCTCCTTCCTACTTGTAACAGTGACGTCTATAGACATAACATACTAAAAGTCTATAACAAAATACTTTAATCTGACTAGAATCTGTAACTGCACTTACTGTAGGCAAATTTTAGATGCTTCATAATCCACTAAAAAGAGTGTAATTTTCAACGCCAAAAAAGAAAGCCTTAATTCAATAAGTGCTACAAAAATAGTTTACATATTTTGAATTCTACATTTTATTGCTGAAATGTTCATTAACATTTTTCAAAGTTTGAAGTTCTTTCCCTTAACAAAGTTTAACATTAAAAAATGATAAATAAACCGAATTATACATATTTTGAATTCTAAATTTTATTGCTGAAATGTTCATTAATCTTTTTCAAAGTTTGAGGTTCTCTCCCTTGACAAAGTTTAACATTAACAAATGATAAATAAACCGAATTATAAATAAGGCTTTTACAAAAAGAAACCTAATAAAAATAATTAAAGGAAATCATGGAATATTATGGATTTTATTTTAATGGTAAAGGCATCGCGATGTAATTTAATATAAAATCACGAAAATTTATAAGAGATACAAGGCCAACAGGTTTATATTGTTGTCTCGGAATATTTAGGGAGAACCAAAACTCCGATAGTAATATACGAATGGTTCCTTGAGGTTCTACCTTAAGTCCTTTCACTTCATTTTCGATTTCGCTTAATATTTGAGTTTAAGCTTTGGATGTTTTTGGAGAGTTTTAAGAATTCCGAAATTTAAAAAAAAAATTGACTAAATGGCTTTCAACAATAGCTAATATCTATTGTCACTGATTTCTACAGCATTTTATATCTTTATAACGTCTATATGTGCAATCTGCATTTTTTCAATAGAATTTTGGCTATTTCATTTAACTTACTTTATTAATTTGTTGTTTTATGTTTCCTATAATTACATTTGTGTGTAATTTGATGTTACATAAATGTCCCATATCATGCATGTGATCAGTTGGATGCAATAAACAATAAATACTCTTTATGAAATAAATGTCTTTGAGATCGACCATTAAGGGTAATAATCATAGGGGGGAAATTCCATCTGGCGCCATGAATCGTAATCTGGCTAGCTCAATTGGTAGAGCACCGGTACGGAAAGCCGAGGGTGTGAATCCCGGTGTCAGATGAATTTTTCCCTAAAATATCTTCTTGCAATTATTTGTTTCATATAATTTTAAACGAACTGGGATAATACTGATAATATGATCGGTAATTATTAAATATATGATTCCCCTTGAACTTCTCTGTCCAATGCAATAGCTTAAAAAATTTAAATAGGGGAATGAAAATCATGCTACACTGATAGTAAACAGGTATGTGATAGTTTTGCATGCCACAAAGCCTGAGATGTATTCACTGCTTTCGAGAATGTAAAGAACATGATATTGAAGGTCAGACATCTTACCGATATGTGTTGTTATCCTTGTTTTTTTTATATAATTTTTTTAAGACTTTTCTTCTCCGCGTGGAAATGCCTAGACGAATACCACTTATGATGAATTTTACTCGTATAATTTAATTTCGCTTTTAATAATAATTCCTTTATTGCTACCAATGGCCATAGTATGATGAATGGAGCAACGGTGGCAGGGAAAACAGTAGTACCCCGAGAAAACCTGCCCACCAAAAATTCCACATGGATCCATTCGATCCCTGGTCCCAGCGTTAAAAGGCGAGCGGTCTAACCATTCAGCCATTGTTAATTCCGATTCTGAACTCATGTTTGAGAAGAAATATTCGTTAAGCTCAATTACATTGCCAGTAAAATTATCAGCATTCGTTGTATTAATATAGATGGTAACATTAATACAAATGATAAATATCCCAACAACAATAAATATAAAATAATAATAATAACAAAAACAATAAAACAACAACTTCATGACTGAGACAGCAGGAGAGTGACTGCTCCACATCACGTTCAACATGTCCACGCCTTCTTTTGTGGTGTCATCATCACCACGGGATTGGAAAACAAGTAGCAATTCATCTTTAGAAAGTACTTTCCGTATTATTATCATTTTCTCGTTTTATGCTCCAGCTATACTCGTAAAACCGAATCACATTTCTCTCCGTTGTTCGCCCTTGACCCGCTTCGAGAGCAGAGTCTCGAAACTCGTATCTTCTTTCTTCCGTCCCTCTCTCAGGCTTATTACCCGGTTTCCCTAAAGTCTGAAACTAGTTTACAAAGTACAGTTCTTACTGAAACAATACAATTCATAGCTTCGCTAGATATATAGTGTCATATGATTCCCACGTAAAATGTTCGTTATTACAAGATTTTTATGTAAATATCACAGGAATTTTAAAATAAAACGAAATATTGAAATTACATTCTGGTGTGTACTACTTAAAGACCTAGACGACTTAAAGCGAAACTATACAACTATGTACTTTTATCTTCTCTACTTTGCGGTAGATAGAGCCTATTACGACAGATAGGGAGATAGTTCAGAAACTGACTATAGGTGTAAAGACGCCATTCGAATACTAGTGTGGAGAATTAATCCTAAATTCAGTAGCTTCTTTGTGAAATCATTGAAATTCGACTAATATTTTAATCCCATCCATAGTGCATACTCTTCGTGATCGTCTTATAGTCTCTAGTAAAAATAACTTTTGAAAATATTGTATTATTTTTAGAATGTGGAACAATATTACAAATTTCATTAGGAAATAAAAAATAAATATTTATTCATTTCATGTCTTGGAAAAATCGTAGGCCTATCAATATTATTTTATAAAGATCTGGTAAACTAAAAAGTAGCTCTCTCGTGGAAAATAAGCGTAACAAAATTAGTTTAGGTAGTAAAACCTTCAATTGGAGACCTTATGCCCCACCTATAGGGTCCATAGGAATAACAAAAAATCAATCAGTCAAAAAGTATTTCTGAATTTGCTTATTTATATTTCCTGTAAATTTATATGAAATAAGGTTCAAGATTGCACATGGTTTTTTTTTTGTATTTTAAGAAAATGTATAAAAAAATAAAGTTTAGTAAATAATGATGAAAATTTGTGTAATTAGACGCACGGTTCTTTTTATTCCATAGGAAGATAGACCTATTAAATATTCGGGAAAAGTAACAAAGTAGACAGATTAACATCATGAAAAAGCACCATGGGAAAAGGAAAAGCTGAGTGTAATGGCAAGATTCAAGAGACAAAAGTGATAATAGTAATTTCAATAATGAAAAATAAGCAGTAACTAGCATGATAATAATAGGAGGACCACGTGGTAAGAAAATGGATAAAAATTAATAGTTTGTATGACTTTATAATTCTAGATTTGAAGACCTATAAATACTGGATGTAATTGGTTTTTGAATCATACATATGAGGACCAAAACTAGAGCAATGTGTTAGACCAGCAGAAGAGAAACATTTGGTTTATACTAAAGTTGGAGTTTTGGTACGTCTTGTGCTGTGTTCATGTGGAACCGCAAAGAATTTAGTTAGAACCGCTTAGTTTTATGGTAAAATTTTAATGAAAAAGTATCTAGGCCTTACAAATGTTGAAAAGCTTTTAACATTTTCGTTGTGCATGATCTTCACTAAAATTTCACCTATGCATCTCCTTTAACAGGGAAGCCCGATAACATGACATTCATAATTAGTATTCTTTCCTTCATACTTTTTATAAGGTAGTTTACTATAGGCTCCTATAGCCAAGGGTATTTGGATACTTGTCTCTTTTCTTAGTGCAGTAATTCCGAAGTTGAAGCGAAATACAATTCTTGACGAGTATTAGCGAAGAACGGGTCGATATTACCCAGTACTTGGGGGAAGTTGGTATAATATCAACATTACAAGCCCAGACCGCGCTCGCTGGCCCATAATATACCGAACAAACTTGAGCTGTCTGGAGTAGGTTAACTATCTCCTTGGAAACCACGGCCAGCTATACATGTGTGAACCCCACACGCCTTCCTTAATTTCTATTCCATATATTCCGTGACTACAACCACAGCATGGCCTACTAAAGTTCACAAGTTGGATAATTTCTTGATATTCATTACAATTGCTTCTTAACAGAACTCATTTGACTTCGAGATTTTAACAGACACACGAGACTTCTCGTTTCGGTTTACAAAATGCTGTACCCGTATAACTGATGAGGTAAGACATGATTCTTAAGTCTGGGACTGCAGAATCGAAGGAGTAGGTCAAGACCACAGATATTGGTCAAGACAGGCTTCCCACCCTCTCGCCTGTAAACAGTAAAACAAAAACATACGAGGTCTGTAAGATAAGTATCCGACCTTATTTTTTTTCTCGGAAACCTGACGGATTTGAATCAAGCCCGCTTGCATGAGCCGACCTTAAACCTTCGTGCGCATGTGTGAATTTTTTCCCGCCTGTAGATAGCGTACGTTGCTGGCAATCAGCATTTGAGTGAAGTAGTGTATAGTGCTCTCGTCGTTGCAAGGAAAATAACTATTGTGACGACTGGAATTCGGTTTCCGGGTCGTACCCGGTTCACCAGGTCTCGTCACCACTCATTAAGGCGTTCATAAAGTCGGGGTCACTGTTTGTGGACTCAAGCATGTCATGTGAGTCTTCAACACGAAGTTGCTTCTGCTCCGCCGTCAGCAGCATCGGCATTGAATTTCGCCGCCACTCTCTTCATGGCCAAATCTTCGGTCATAGTTAAATGTGCCGAAAAAGTGATGATGCCCACCTCTTCCGCAATTTCTCGGATACTCACACGACAGTCCCGCATCACCACAGCGTTCACTTTGGCAATGATCTGGTCATTTCGGCATGTTGATGGCGGACCGGAGCGTGGCTCGCTCTCCACCGATGTGCGTCCGTCTTTAAACCGGTTGTACCACTCCTTAATCTGTGTGATGACCATAGCATCGTCACCGAAAGCCGTCTGAATTTTACTAATGGTTTCCACCTGGCTATCGACCAGTTTCAGGCAAAATTTAATGCAATAGCGCTGCTCCAAACGTTCCGCCATTTTCCTAACAATGAGAAAACGACGAGAGCACTAAACACATCACTCAAATGCTGATTGCCAGCAACATACGCTATCTAAAGGCGGGAAACAATTCATGCATGTGTACGAAGGTTCAAGGTCGGCTCATGCAAGCGGGCTTGATTCAAATCCGTCAGGTTTCCGAGAAAAAAAATAAGGTCAGATACTTATCTAACAGACCTCGTAAACCGATATTCACCGGAAATAAGACAATTGCAGTTCTTCGATGTCTTTCTTCTACTCTTGATTCACGAAGTCATAAACATTTGATATGATCTCCCTGATTTGATTTCTTATTAATTTCCTCCCTCCAATTTTTCCTCTGCTATTACATGCACGCCCCATGACCAAACACACTAATAACAACGTGAGCAACTTTATTGGAATTTTTGAACACTCCACAACACAAACTCGTATTACTACGGCGCATCCTAAACCCATGATTCTTATCTCATCTCCCCGGTTGTACTAGAGGTAGGAGAAAGTACTTATGATCAACCTTAAAATTCCATGCAAATCTTAAAACACGTTTTGACGTCTCCTAGTCCAAAAATACGATTTTCCGAAACGTATATGTGGGTCTAGATTATCGATGAAAATGTGTCCGTCTCCTGAAAACAGAGAATCACGACGAGCAATCTAGTAAAGTAATTATTTAAATTTTACCTTGCGTAGTGTTGCACTAGTTTATCGAAATGAAACCTGAATGTCTCCGAGTTTACTTCCGAAAAGTACCACTCAACTGAGAAAACGAAAAATTTACGAAAAAGCCTAGAGGTAAAGTTTAGGTTATACTAAATTATACTGGTGTTTTTAATGTTGACATATTTCACTTTTCGCGAATTCGTTAAAATTATAACAAAGCCTAATATCTGTAAAGGTACGGAAGAAGAATTGAAATAAAATGCCGGTACGTATAACCAAAATTTCAATCATATTTCTCTGAAGAGATTTACATTATAGGATACTGTAGCGGAAAGACATTTAACTCTGATGCTAAATTTACATTAAGGATCTTAATTTTAGGAAGACTACTGATGTGTTGTGTACTCAGACTTGTGGTAGTCAACCATTTGCCAGAATTGTTTCCTACAGAAATTCGTCTACACATACGCAAATTATAGGTATGGGAGTGTCGTATTTAAGCGCATTAGGCTAAATTTCACTGACCGGAGCCTGGATCGAACCCGCAAACTTGGGAACGGTGAAGGCCTTCCTTATAAACTGCTCGATCCAGGCCGTTTATAAAAGGAAGGTTACTGCAGAGTTGAATGGGATATGGTTATTTTTCAGTTAGGCCTATATGTTTCAAAAAATAAATTTACATTACATGCTCTGGAAGGATATAACTTAATTTGTTCTGGACGAGAATCGAAGTCGGATTTTTAGCTTAGTAGGCTGAAATGAAACTACTCTGCTCCTCAGGAATGGGTATAATCGAATTGTAAAAAGAATATAAAGTATAGGCTATATTTTCAGCGGACTATACCGGGGAAGTCTTGGTAAAAATTAAGGTCCCAAAATAAAGTCAACATCAGAGTTAAATACATCCTCCGTACATTAGAGATATGCTGTCGTCTAAAATTAAACTTTTAGAGATTAGAGAAATTAATATAGCCAGAAATATGAGGATAATCATATAAAAGATAAATAGTTAAATTATAATTTTAGTATATTTTCGAAACACATACTGATCCAGTTCTGTCAAATATCTGAATCCAATCTAATTCATACAAATTCCTACTAAATCTTATTGCCTCTTTACCGTAGAATTCTGCCCACCACTCACCTAGAAAATAAGGATAGGCATTAAATCTTCAATAAATAATTAGTCTTCATGTTCTCTTCACAGCTTTTTCAGTGCCTATAGGTAATAACAGTAAAGTCCATACGGGAGCTACCAGGCTGAAATACTAGGAACAGCAATATGGAGCGGAAGTCTTGATCTATAAGTAGTCTAGATTTATCGTTTTATCTGCCAATATCGCAAGCTACATTTCACATTAAAAAAACGAAGAGTACTTAAGATACAAATATGATATTGCTACTCCTGAGGTTTGAAAGTTTCTTCAGAACACGCATTGGTGGAGTGTTTTAGCAGACGTCTCATTTTTAGGACTACAAGTTTAGATACCAAAACAATACGCGAAAGAGAATACAGCTTGCGAAAAAATGACGTAACAAATTTTCATAATCAAATACTATCACAGTACTAAAAACATCGGAAACGTTGATATTGAAAGAGAACATGTTATTGACCAGTGACAAAGATGTCTGAGCATTGGACATTTGTTCCACTTTCCGATTTTCTGATTGGCTCCACCCCATCTACCATTTCTTGTCTCCCCTATATAACACACATATTTTCCCACGATCAGCTCACTTCTGCCAGAAGATGGCAGCGGAGCGAACTGCCGAAATTTCGGAATCAATCCTGTTCACGCGCTTCGAAGCCAGAGAAATCATGATATTTTAACTAGCCTATATCAACAACGGGAAAGCCTCAAGTTACAACCTATAGTAAGAGTTAATTCACCATTTCGGAAAAAAAAAATCAGTCTCATTTCAAAATTTTCTAAATATAGTGTCATTAGTTGTGACTTCCAGGTAGGCGTACTATTTTATGTGATGTAATAGGCCTACTTTTTTCACAATGAACTATCAATTGATCTAATTTATCTGAATTGATGAAATTAAGAAAAAATTAAAAGCAGTGAAAGCAATGTTACAATTTAACCCAAGCTTTCATTTTTTCGTGTGAAAAAACTTATACTTAAGTTAAAAAGTAGGCTATTAATGAACACATATTTCAGAAGAATGTCGTAAATTGTATTACAGTTCTAATTTATATCAAGACTAATATGTAAAAGATATTTCTGGTATTGTGCTACAGGTAATATGGTTTTAGTTTTAATATTGGCGTTACCAGAACCCTCTCTTCATGCTCTCCAATTCCGCGCAGTTAAATCTATTCTTGAAAATTCCTGTGACTCCTGTTGGACCAGAAAAGTCTGGTTCAGCCTGCATTACAATTAGGTTATTAGACATAATCTCCAGATTTACTAGTTAATTCACTCTGATCAAATACGAAAGAATCTGTGAACTAAAAATAAGTCTTCTAACATTTTAACGTAATCTCCGTACAAAAGAGGGGGCAGATCTAATTTTAATCCGCTAATAATTCGATCCTCACTCGTAAAACACTGACCTACATAAACAAAGTTGGAATTTCCGAGTATGTCAACATAATACCCATAAATCCACAACTGAACCGAACCACTGGCTGGTGTTACTGAAAAAATATCCCCGTATATTTGCATATTTCCCTCCTATCGGATTAACTGGAGGGAAGAAGATAAATCCCACGAAACCAATTATCTAGAACCCCTTTTTTCATTATTAGTTACGTATTTCATACGGAAAAAGAGAGACCAAGCCGGTCAGTTCATTGGAAAATATTTTCAGTAAATGCAAAAACCACACATCAGTAGGCAACTGTGCTATTAAGACTGAATTTATAGAGACTGGGCCTTGAACGCAATTTTCATGATTGCACGGGAAGTAATGGAATGGACTGGGATAATACGACGGGATTACTTTCATACTGTATTTCCCAGCCTATCTGCACGTTTTACATGGTTTATTGTTTACCTGACCATGTTATACTATTGCAAACTTAAAACATATTCATAGGAAGGACGAACTCTTCATGAGCGATACTTTAAAGCAAAGTAAATGTTTTTAATACAACGCAAAGCTTTATGAAGGAATACATTATTGGTTGATATGTATTACTGTCTCTTTTTCTTTGCCTTTCTTCTTCATTACTTCCTCTGTTCGACTCCGAAATTCGAAGTTGAGTTATTAACATTAATTAAAGTTTACAGGTCCCCTGAATCCAAAAATGCTAGTTTCAGAAACACTTCTGTGAGTGCGCCTGTACGTGTGTGTCCTTAGTAGCCAGCTCCAAAAAGAAAAATCATACGATTGCTTTTGTATTTGGGTTAGGTACCTTCTGGAGATGTGACATGGAGATTGGCGGCGACGCCACTTTAAATTAATAATATTTTATTTTTCGCGATTTTCTCAAAAACGGTTCAAACGATTTTGTTTAAATTTTTTACATGAGGTGTTTATACTAAAAGAAGTAACTTTTATTTGAAACATTCTTTTGAAAAAATTATCTGAAGGGTAGTTTTAAGCCAATCACCGTTTGTAGAAAGTCAGTCTTGTCACGTGAACAATAAATCTTAGCCTATCAGATTGAAACAACTGTATAAACGCTCCTTGCAATAAGGCCTGTTATTCTACTTCATAATGTAAAGTGAGTAAAAGTTGTATTGCCCATGCTTAGGTTAAAGAAAGCTACAAGAGTATTTTTAATTAAATTTATTTGGGTTTTGTATCCTTCGGGGATGCGATGTGGCAATGACATTCTCTCCGTTTTTACAACCAATTTACACGAAGGGATTGTCATACATAACAATATTATAGTAAAGAGACAAAAGTTTTATTTGGGCAGAGGAATTACGTGTTTCTTATCAGATTATCTTTCCTTGCTTTCGCTAGTTCTCGCTCTTGCCCTTGCATTCTATCTCTGTCAATGTTCACGAACCATACCACAAGTAAATAACATGAAAGTATCAATATTAATTTAAAGAGCAAAGTATACAGTATGATGGAACTTTTTGTTTTCTATTATTAACACATCAAACATAATATCACATTGCTGCTGGAAGGTTATTATTATTGTCCACTATCGTCAGCACAGGTCTTCATAATTTATGGAAATATTTTTCGGTCGATTAACATTTTCGCTGATTTGGTTTTATGGTTATTTAACGAAGAGGATGCACTGAAACTTAGGCCTGTGAACGTTGCCGTTGTGCCTCAGGAGTTCTTTTACATGATTGTAAATCTACACACACGTACACGTAAATGCCATCAACCTGGCCGGGATCGAACCCGCAAACCTTGGGCACAGAAAGTCAGCGCATCCTAGGAAAACCCTTTGTTTTAGCTACAAATTACATTTAGAAATTTATTACAATCTAATCACCTATTATACTGTCTGAAACTACTGTCTATTCTAATTAGCAAATTTAAAATTCACTCCGTAAAGCAGTGATGGGCAAACTTCTATGGGAGCGGCCAAATGACAGAAAAATTTCATAAGGCAGGGCGAAATAGTTTGTTTAAATGCTGAAATGGTGCAATTTTCAGAACTAAATTGTCTGTTTAAATTTAAGATGAATGGAACTGCGGCTGCATTTCCGATAGGTTTTCATAGTCTTGTTACAACTAGGAAGAGATGAGCCTCAAGAGTGAATTCAAAAGTCAGTTCATCATCACAACTATTTAGAAGATTCAAAGAAACTCGCTCAAGCACATAACTATATGAAGATGGAAACATGGCGATAACCTTCTGGGCGCGGGAAATCAACATTTAAAATCTTGATTTTGGTAAGGACTTTTAAACTGAAATTGTGCTGACTGCCCGATTTTACTGTTTGAAGGCCACAGTAAATGCAACATTTAGAATATGCCTAACCAAAGCTTATCCAAAGCTAAAAATCTTAACGTTCTCATGAAATTCACCATGGAGTCATTCAATACAAGGAAAAGCAATCGAGTAAGAAATATATTTTTCTCTTTTCCTGCCGCGGGCCCCATTGAACCTGTCTGAGGGCCTAATCTGGCCCGCGGGCCGTACTTTGCTCATCACTGCTACAGAGAGAATAATAGAAGTAGTAAGAGGTGCGAACTATTCCTCCAGCGAATTAGAGGAAATTTGGTGAAGGCATCAAAGCGTGAGCTTAATGATTTAACCCTGAATAACCTCCAGCAGGCAGCAGGGGAGCGGTGACCACTGGCATTACATCCCCCCCCCCCTTAACTGACCCTTCAATAACCCCATCATCCTCATCTCAGCACAGGTGCAACGGCCGTGAACTGTCTTCACGCGCTCCACTGCATAAGGTCAATGACAACGTGACAAAGGAATAATTAATTGCGAATTATGGACTCTGCTTTTGTGCAGGCAAATTCCAGGTATAGGTCAGTAGATCAAATTCTCCGCTCGACTCAACTTTCGCCATTCGCAGAACATTTCTCAAACTATGCACAACTAACTGAATGCTGGAGTCTGTGTCTTAATAAATTAGCACGAGCATGCTTTGTACCGTTGCCATGGGGATGTGATGCTTTCTTGTTTTGCTGCTCTACTCCTGCAGGCGGTATTGTGTTCGGTTCAAAGTGCTCCAGGATATCTTAAGTATAGGATCATGCGATACGAGGAAAAACACAAACAGGCCTTTATTTAATGCCGCAAAAAGGGCTTTAAGCAGCTTAGGACGCAATGTTGAGATCTTATCATCCTAGGAAGACCAGCACTTATATTACATACTTTGCCAAGGCGGGGGAGGCCCACTAAGTGTACGTTGAAGTACTTTTACTGAAAAATGTTTATTTTTATAATTTTTAATAATTATTCGTCATAAGTATTTTTTTACGTACTAATGAATATCACATAATCCTATAGCGTATTATAATATAACTATAAATTATTAATTACTGTTTCAGGTAGCGATACTCTTTTGTGATAATAAAATTGTCTGAAAATAATTATATTAACTGATAGCTAGTGAAGCTTTCTTCTTCTTTCTCTTAGTTTTACCTTTCCAGTTGTAAGAAAGTTTATGCAGTCCACGCCGTCCGGGTCTTTCAGGATCGCGATCTGTCGGGAGACGGATTAGGCTACTTTATATCTCATATATATATATATATATATATATATATATACATTTCTGACCATACGAAGACATGCAGGGTCACCCGTCACACACACGCTCATTCCGAACTAGGCGTGGATGGGACAAAGATGATACGAACCGGACGGCTAGATGATTTTTGAATACCACAAGGGCCTAAAGTTACCAGAAATTCGTCTCAAAAGGTGAGGAAAAACCCCACGTAGGGAACTTTTTCTGACCTGAATCAACCCGGCTCCGCTGCGAGAGGGACGCTTCTCCTGCGACACGGCGGGGGACTAGCCAGTGATCCCAAAAACCAACCGCAAATCGTATTTAAAATGCACTTGAATATTTCTATTGTAATTTTTTAAATTCTAATTGTAGTATTTGGAGTCTTGGTATAGGGAAAAATAAGACCCGATGGCTAAATAAACAAAATAAGTTAAAATTAAAAAGGCCTTAACAATTTTTTTTTTTTACTACAACATAATGCTGATATTCCATCACATCCTATTAGCAGAAATTTAGATAGCAAAGTCATCGACATTTCAGCAAATGAAATGATATACAAGTTTACAAGTTTATGAGGCGATTAAAATGTTTTTTTCACAGCCTAATGAACAAATAGTCTATACATGTAGAAGGGAATTATTATGTACCTCCGTATTTGGAAACTAGAGTTGAAGAATTCGTTTTATGAAATTGCTAACACACGAACGTATCTATAGCCGTTTTAATGACTAATAAATTGAAGATCTATTTGCCAGAAGCAAAGTTTACGAGGAAGAAAATTTATGTGGCAGTTGCGTTTGCAGTGAGTAGTACTAGTCAAATGATCAGCCAGTCAAACGCTTTATTTATAGGTCTACTTTTCGTATCTCCAATATAGGCTACATAAAGGCAAGATAAAAATGTTAATAGATATCATTAAACACCAATATTCCGGAAGTTACCGGATAGTGATTTAGGTCTATTTTCAATTACTTAAAGACTTTTGAAATAGCCTATATACCGGTTCTGGGATAGTAATATTTAAAAATGAATGCAAACACCACTAAATTCAGATAACAGTTTCCGTTCCCCCTCAGAAAAAAAATGTGATGATATAGCGAATCTTATCATATGAATATAATGGGCAGTCTAAAGATTAATCAGGGATAAATTAATTCAATAATCACCTTTATACAAAAGCGAATCTATATCCCTCAAGCTGCCCGTAAACTATCCGTACTCAAGATCAAATAGTTTTATTTCTGTAAACCTTTTTTTCCACTTAAATAAACATATTTACATGATAATATACCTATAACTGCATTGTAATTGCCTTAGGCTTCTGTTCTGAAGAGTTCACATAATAAATTATGTATCATAAAAGAATCCATTAAGTGAACTTTTAACATGAGCTATTACACCATATGAACTGCTTCTCCAGAAGAGCTTAGGAATTCACGTTTTATAATATCTAACAAATTTTGTTTCTGAAAAAGTGAAGGAAATCCAACTGTAAGTAGCCTACCGTATGTACTGTTATTTTGAAGATTAAGCACTGTTATTTCATTAAACATACCACTTATTGACGGTCTGATAATCACATAATAGGATATATAGCATTTTATAAATAATATTATATAACGTAGAATTAAAAAGGGACAGGTTAATTTTTATCCAGACTACTTGTTAAATCCTTTCTGGACCGCCAATAGTGTTCTTAGCACAACACGAAGTCTGTAGCAACATAACTACAGATACTATAGTATTTATATGGTGTTTTCAAAGATCAACGTATGAACAGTAAAATCACTAACTTGGATTCATGTCGAAGACTCAATTTTGACTGTAAGTAACGACTCCTGAATAAAACGACACGAGTTCTGATAATTATTCCATTGAAAAATTACATCAAATGGAGTAATGCTACCTTCACACTATGTATCATTCAGAGCGAATTCGTTTTAATTTCACCCTCCAGTTTCATAAAACGACGAATTCAGCTTTGTTCAATGAACATGAATATTTTATTTGTTCAATTACCTTTTATATACCTGGGTATTTCATATAGATAAATTTGTCCCGGACAGTAAAGGAATCCAAGTTTTCAGCTTTTACCACGAAAGTATGATCTCACTATAGATGATAGTGAGAGTAAGTTCTTGTAGAGCTATAATTTCGACGTCAGCGTACAAAGTTGCAACCAGGGCTCTATTCACCCAGGACAAAATCATCTCTGAGGAGTATTTCAAATATGATAAAGCTGATATGTTAAGTACTTCTACTTTCTCGTATGTTCGGCCTGCACAAAGCCATCCTTGTAGAAATATCAATGGTGGCATTGAAAGGGTCTATTGCCATATTTCGCAATCATACCTGTGGACTTGACTTCTAATTTTAAGTTGTTATCTATATACTAATTTATTGTTAAAGCTTCAATGTTAATTTAATCTGTTTTCTTTTACTGTTTACATAATATATATTTGTTGTTGGTACTCTTTGCCAATGGCAACCTGCAGGTGTTGCAGGAAGAAATCAAATAAATATAAGGAAAACTTAATGATCGTGACAAAAATCGAAGAAGAGCTAACAATGGAAAAAACATATTAATGAAAGCTATAAGCTGAGAAAAAGTGATTCGAAATTACGTCAGTTTGTCCGGTGTCTATTTATCTGCGCAGGCCTATTGCTGATATCGTGTTATATTTCATTAACATTTTCTATTATGAACTATGCAGCCTCTAAGAAGTTGGTTTTTATTAATACAATATTAAGGGCAGTCTTTATAAAAGGCTTTAAAAAATGGTTCTATTTTAAAATAAAAACTCGAAAATCCTAATAATTTTAATGAAACAACAGTATTGATATATTAGTTTTTATATAAATTATTACTCAGAGGGAAGCTTACTCATGCGCATTGTATGCTTTTCTCGGCTGCCTCATCTATTTTAGAAGATACAGTAAAAAAACGCACACAAAAAACAATTAGAATTTAAAAAAAAATAATCAAACGCTTTTACAAAGTTAAGAGATATTGAGACAGAAATGAAATAAGTATGATTTCAATAGACATTATCAGAAGACATTATGAAATGTAACATACCCATGTCCTAATGCAAACGATTACACCAGTCCGAGCGAGGTAGCCAAGTCGGTTGCGTCGCAGGCATTTTGAAGGTCTCTGGTTCAGACTCTGTAGTTGGTCAATTTAGCTTGGGATGTTTCATGATTTCTTCATTAGCAAAGACAAATGACGGATTATATGCTTATTTTTCCGTGGCTCATCACTGATGTTTCACCTAAAATCATAATCAAAATTGAATATCAGTCAAGAAAAATAGACGACACGTTACTATAACCTATAAGCTACATAACAAACGTCAAAATGTGAAGTATACAGATTACTATATTTACTCAATTTATTTTGTGATATTGTCTTTAAGTTCTTTTAATGTATGGAGGTTTGAACATGACACTTTATTTTTCAATTTCCCCCATAAATAATAGTCATATACTGTTAGAAGTTTAAAGACAATATCACAAGAGAAATTAACTCTATCTTGGAAGCAACTTATGTGCGTGCAAGAACATTTCCTGAAAAGGTGCCAGTGTTGTGTGGATGCAAGAGGAGGACATCCAACATCTCTTGTGATGAGGTACTTGGTCATTTTCATTGTAATTTTAACTGTAATCGTGAGAACCTGAATCCATTACATCGTTAGCGGCTTTATTTGCGTAGATATTTCACCCGATCGCTCGGGAGTTAGAGCTGTGGCCGCCGCGACGCAGAAACCAGCACGACTGGCCAACTAATAAGTGAAACGCACTGTATTATCAGGCCACAGAACAACTACAAATTCTTGCTTTATACTTACTAAGGACGTTGCTATAAAAATAGAAATGAATGTCTCAGATGATAACCTTCCGTAACGCCTTACTTTTTCAATGCGTTACATATAAAAGAAAGGGCTACTGATGCTTGACAAGGGAACTAACATACCATACACATAGTATAATGGTTTTAAAATTACGGGAATTCTAGGAGCTTCGCAGTGTATATGTAAAGCAAATAGCTTCTTTTCTTTTATTCAAGAGCTACATAACCCTCTCCACATATTCTGCCAACCTCTCTTGTGAGGGGAAGAGAAATTGACACTGATGTAAAACAAACGGAGCAAAAAGACATACCTCTGTAAATGCAGATCTTAAGACAGGCGTCAGAAATGCGGGAAAAAAACACCAAAGGTGATGTGATATGCAAACCTACCAACTCGGATATAAAAACAGATATCATGTGCAGTATTATTTTTATTTTAGAATATGTATTTCCTTGTTTTTATTATAATTGGATATTTTATGGTTTGCTTTATACATCTGAAATAAGCATTCTAAATTCAAAGCATTTTATTTGAATTATGACATATTTCGTCGCATATTAAATGAACCTGTAAAGAAAATGCATGTACGTATTTTATGACACACATAACCCTAAGAAATCGGAACGAACAAGTACAAAATTATAATGTAGTTTTTAGTTGACAATGTAGAAATGTAAATAGTTCGTTTCAGGAGGAATTTTTTTTTTTCCGTAAGTTTAGTGTGCATGAACACTTTGTTAATCTAATATATATTTACAAGGTGGAAACTTATATTATATCTTATTATATATACAGTGCACGCCGCTTATTGTCATCACTTTGGGATGCAATTAATCTAATAATATTAACCGATTGATAACGGTACCGGTACCCGAAAGAATGAATTGTTGAAGATTATTTATTCACACATAAGATAATTGTCTATTGTCTACAAAAACAGAATCAAAAGCTATTTATTCATGATATACTATGTAAAAGAGACTCAATGAACCACTCATAATACAGTATTAGACTGCAAACAACTATTTTTTTCAGTCAGTAACGAAGTTTTTAATTATATCTGTTTTCATTTAGGAGTCCACTAACCAATACTCCATACTCAGTTCTGAGCGCTTTTGGAAGTCTACTAACTTGTGGTAAACATGGCGAACCAAAACATCTAACGCCTGTCTTTTCAAGTCTTTTCATTTTACACTAGCCATCGATGCATGTCAGCACTGTTATCTTCATAAATCAAAAGATGCAGCTTAAGGCTTTAACTGAGGGCTGAGACGAGTTTAATTGCTGAAAAGAGAAAGTTACGTAATGCCACCTCCTTGAACTGGTCATCCTGTGAGCTGGAAACAGTTCCGATACTTCCAATACACAATACAATTTGTGTTAGAAACGAAATCCTTAAAAACGAAATGTTGAGTGGGGTAAAGTACTTAGAAATAAAGACATAAAAAGGAAAATGTGATAATATATACCGAATCTTTTATCACAATGAACTGCAGTTTTTCAATATACGAATATTAATCATTACGGGACTTCATAAAAATAATAACATTACCCGACTGGTAACGTTATCCGCGATTACATTAAGCGACGTTCACTGTATTTACAATTCAGAATCTATAGTTACAGAAATTCAGTTTTAATACAGTTACCTGATTTGAAAACTTACTGACACCTCCAGTTTCATTAAATGGTGCATTACGCTGAACTGCAGAGCAAATTAGTTAAATATCATAGGTAATCCCATGAGAGATTACGTTCTCGCAAATATATCTCATGAAAATCGTAATCTCGCGTAGGATTTATTAAGACTATTCCATGAATAAAATGTAATGGATTTTGTAAATAATAATTATTTTCTTACTTTATTGTCAATATTCTGTCAGTCATAAGACCACGCCATACTAGATAACTGAACACTCCACGAATCGATTCGATGAATCGATCCGAGTTCCCAATGCTACCTGTAGTGCACGTCACAAGATTTAGGGCCTCGTGGTAGTTGCCTACATGAAAAATCTGTGGCTTGAACCGAATCGAAATTGTGTTTCTAATCAATGTACAGTTATATTATTTCAATTTCCAAACAAGTTATGTTGTATTAGGTAATGTGTTTTCATTCTGCTCATGGCAGCACCGCATGTTGATGCCTTACGTGTCCAGTAACGAGGTGACGTTTTATTAGATAAAATTGCATCCTTGCGAACGGAGGAAGGAAATTATAAGATGAACGATCGTGATTGGTCTATATCCGAGGAATTGCTAAACGCTATTGGTCAATAGCAAACACGCGGCGTATAAGAGGAATAGTAAAAAAAAGAGACGTTTATCAATACCAGCCGAACAGATTTTAACAAGAAGCTAGCCTTATTGATTCTATTGGAAACATTTTCTATTACCTTTATACCTTGGATAGTTTTAAACCATTATTATTGTTTTTATACCGATAGCTATAGTACCATATTATTGAATTGCTTACAAGTGGTCAAGTTTCACAAGGCTGTATCCTCAAAATAATATCTCTGCCATACTTGTAAATTAGTTAATCATGAATCCTTTTCTTTCGGGATATTTAATAGCGTGCACAGAAAAGAACACTAACAATACACTGCGTTCACTATAACAGAAAACAATATGAAGTCCTGGCTTCGTTTCCCCGCACGAGTACAAGGTGAAGTTATCGCCTATTATCTCTTATTGAATTTGCGTTTTCAAGTTTGAGATGTACCTGCGACGACATCCATACTCTAAGCAAACTAACTGTACTGAATGTAAACGACTAATTCTCCTGGCTTTATTAATACGTTAGATGTCATTAACGGAAGGGTTATCAAGAACAACGCTCTTAACGTAAATTTACACAATGTTCTAAAATTGTTGTTTCGTTTAAAAATATTTAGATATATTTTCGGCCATATAAAGCGATTCCATAGACACCAAAAAAAATTGTCGGGGATTAAAATAGGTCATTCTATAGAATGGCAATTACCGGTACCGGCATAGTCATTTAATTTTATATTTCCTCCTTCCCCTTTATGTGGATGTGTGAATTCAGAAGCAAAATGACTTCATCAACAATAACACAAACCACAACCACAGCTCTGATGATGTGGTAATAAGCCCGAAACGAGGCGCCTTCTTCCTTCACCTGAACAACTTGTTAATATTTGTAGTTCCAACAATTAACCATGTTGTGGATAATTTAACCTGTTTGTGTATATAACGGTTTAATGTGAGTACATATTCCATCGCAAACAGCTTTTTAACATTCCACATGTTATAAGCTACTAATGATTATACACTTATACAATCATTTTATAACTTAAAACGCGATGCTTTAACTAGAAATGAATTTCGAGATCGGCGAGGCTTTGGAGAAACCGGGTTTTGCTATGAGCGAATTCCAGTAGCACTGGCAGAGTGGAGAAATGATAACATGAAAGGGGAAGGAGATCCACAAGTGAAACCTTGTGGTACCAGTTCGGCGCATTGTGGTTTAGGGAAAATATGGCATGTAACAATCTCTCATATTTTAATTATTTATATATATTATAAGACAGATTAAGCGAAATTTTTCACAATAATTCTTCAATTAAGCAAACTGTAAAAATAATTGAGCTAAGGAGGTCTTAGTTGAGATGTCATTAGAAGCACAACCGGGAATTAACAGAACTAATTAAAATGCCAATGTTAAAAAGGATTCAAGGTTCATTTAGCTACTTCACTTCAGAATATTATATCCTTGAACACGACGGTGTTTCTCAGCTCACCCTATACATGAATATGTGTGAATGTGTCATGGCAGTTGCCTGTAACACTTAGGATATTTACTGCCGCTGTCGCTTTAGTTTTCGCCTTCAACATTTTCTACTCAAGTTTTTCACCACTTTATTTACTAGATGGAGTGTTCGCATCTAGGGCATCCAGAAATAACGTGTTCCCAATAGCTCGGCAAATATCATGAAAGAGCTCGTAAATTTTATTTTTCGTAAATAGGATAACATATTAGAAACTTTTAGAACTTCTAATATTTCTTGAAAACGTGTTATAAATCAACATTTTTATCGCAACATCGTCTCCTGCGAGAAACCATCAAACTGAAGATAACTCTAGTAAAAAGTCAGATGTTATGCATTCGATGCTTTTAGTAAGGAAGCGATGTGCAAATGCATTTTATAACTTTAAGTTTAAAAACTTTTTGATACTAGTTTTATATGTGACAATATGTGGACATGCAAAGTTTACCTTCTATTTCTTGTAATAAGAAAGTTGTTAATGAGATGGTTGAGGCTGCAACTTCGCGCACTAATATATTATTTATTTATTGAATATACAATTACTTAAACCCTATTCCACCCGGAGGTATATTAGGGTTATAGTTACAAGACAATATATTTGCAATATTACTACTTCTTATCCATAGGCTGGATGCAGGCCTTACTACTCTAAGAAAACAAGATAACTAATATATTATATTATAAAAGAAAACTATAACATCTTAAAAATAGAACACAAAAACTTTTGGAATTCTCTATAACAGCATTTTTTCCTAAAAATATCAAAGAGTGGTTTATCTAATTTCTTTTTACAATAATCTAAGTGTGCGTCCAATATTCTTCTTTTATGCTCTAGGACTGGGCATAAAAAATTAAATGTTCAACAGTTTGTTGTTCAGTACATATACATTGATAACCGTTCTGTCTTTGGATCATGAAACGTTGAAAGTAAAAACCAAATTTGCCATGCCCAGACAGAAACTGAGTGAATATGAAGTCCGGTTTTACACTCGTACAGCTTAGGCGACACTCAACTGTTGGAAAGAAGATTTCTCTCGTAGTGGTCCCTTTGGAGCTGGACACCCAATGCTCATTCCAAGCAGTCCTAATATAATCTCTAAGTTTATTCTTAGCATAGATGTATGGGTTTTGGGAGTACCTGTCATTCGAAAAGGTTAGACCTGATTGGATTTACTTAACAAAAGCTTCAAACATCCCATGTCCGATTTTTTAAAGGAAGTGTTGGTGTTTGTGTGTGCTGCCTCAGGAAGAAGCCTATGTCATGCTGATAGCAAGTACGATATTTGGGTATTAGTCAAATTTCAGTCATACTTAATACTAGGGATGGGTCCTCGATACTTTCGACACCTCGATACTCTCGATACTTGCATGGTATCGGCATCGAACGAAACTTCAGAAAACTCGCTCGATACTTTTTCGATACTTTGTAATTCTGCAATTCTGCAATTAAGTGAGAATGCTAGTATTTTTTAACAAAAACTTGTAAGTGGACTGTTTAAAAAACTAATTTTAGTTTTATTGTAGAGTTTAAAAATAATTATAGGCTACTGATGATCTTAAATTTTGTCTCATTAAATATGCAGACTTAATTAATTTAGTTGGTATTACACAGTTCTCTCAAATTTTAATTTTTAATGTACCTATTTATTGAAACTGGAAATGTTGAAGGTATCGAGTATCAAAGTATCGAGTATCGAGGAAAAAATCATGTATCGGTATCGAGTATAGAGTATCGAGACAATCTGGTATCGACCCATCCCTACTTAATACGTTTACATGCATGATTCATTTCGATCTGAATCCGTTCCTTGCATCGAGACCGTTATATAAACGCGGACTCAGTCCGGAATCGATCGATCCTCTACATATGGAGGATAATGTATGATTTGAGATGTTCCTGTCACAGCATATGAATAAATGCTCTTTCGTGCCATAATTTGTTTATGGCGAACAGAAATTATTAATAAAGTATAACAAACACTTTTTAATCGCAGAATAAACACGGCAACTGTTTAAACAGGTTAGCCATACAAATAGCCATACAAAACTAAGTTAGGTAAAGGCACATTCTCAATACACTCTCAGAACTTTGCATGTAAACAGGGATCATAATGAGTTGAAATCGGATTCAGATCTATCGACTGACCTCACGATTTTTCCCCTATGTTTTAACCACATACTGTAACTAAATAAAAAAATGAATACACAAAATAAAAAGAAAATACAAATTAAATACGCACAATCATAAGAAAAATACATACTAGTACACATAATTACAATAAAAAATAATTCTGATTTATTTAATAAACTACAACCATTAACTGTGTTAATTTCACTGAATTAATATTACATAATTATGTAATATGGGGTTAAGTCGTTGGACTCTTTAAATTAAGGGGAACATGAGTCTTGTAAAGTTATGTTTCATACTTATACATTAGAAGGTTGGTTAGTTGGTTTAGTTAAATCTAAAAGGGAAAACTTTATAAAACTCTTGTTCTGAGACGAAAAGCCCGTTCACCGTCTCACGTAGGCCTATGCTAAGAGTCTAACACCTAAACTCCCATACATATACAGTGACGAGTGCATGTCTACATCCTAGAATGTAAAAATAAACAGTTCTGTCCGATGTATTGAGGAATACATGAATTCGGCCATATACACTTCTTATTTTTATTTTACCCATCGTTTATTTTAACCCAGTTAACTTTCATTCTGTGCCTCTGAAACCCTCTTTTATTTAAAAAGTCTCGATATAGGCCTTCTGTAATAAAAAGGGAAACGGTACAATCCATATACACCATGCCGTGCCGTTGTGGCTGCTGGGGTCATTAATCATTTTCAGGGTGGGAGAGGGTGTCTAATTGCCTTCTAATTCTGTGGCTTCCCCCTACTGACGTGCTTAGGTTAGATAACTTTCTTCCACAATTCGGTGTCGTCATATTTTAACTAACAGCATGTCTCGTGTCTTTCATAGATACGGGCGATGACAAATGACAGTCTCCCATGGCCCATAGTGTTTCTCACGTCACAGTACATTCTCCATGTACATTATATTAATTCAACCTAGGCACTGGGCTCCTTTTCATAAAATTATCATAATTATATTATATCATAATATTATTTACAACACATAATACGTTTTATGTAATTTAGAATCGTAAACGTTGTTGAACAGAACTCTGTATTTGTCTATGGAAAGTTTCATTTTAGATAACTTTCTGGAATGAAGATGATAATGATTTTGCTTCTGGAATACATGATGTAAGTCAGAAAATTGTTTTAAATCTTTAAACGCGAACATCTCAAAACTAAATTTTCACATACATTGGTACCTTCATCTCTGAAAATATTAGAGCTAAAGCTCCGAAATTTTCACACTCCTTTAACATAAGGTAATGAAGCATTGTTAAAAGATTTACACTGATACCTTATTTATTATAAGATCTAGGGGTATTTTTCATGTTGCAAATTTCAGTATTTTTCTTTGACAGTTTTCACACACGTTTTACATTTTTCTTAAAATGACCCAATAAAGATAAATTCATAACACTGCTACAGAAGTTAGTTAAGTAGGCCTATATGGAAGATATAAATGTAAAATTTTAAGCCTCTGTTTAAAGCAGATTCGGAGATAGAGGTACCTAAGCTTTCCTTTTATTTGCATTTTCTTTTTTTTCATATCTTTGTATATTTTTTATTTTAATTTAACTAATTAAGTTACTACATTCTTGAAGAAATAAGCAATGTAATTCTGTAACTATTCAGATTAACATGTAAAAATTAGATATATCCATAACCATAATAGTTTTTATGAATAGCTACTTACAGTAATTACTGCCTAAAAACGGTCACACTACCTCGTTCCCTTAAAGCTTTAGACCTCATAGTAGTGCATCCGGCGTTGTTTCTCTCAAATAAACAACCACTGTCATTCATACGTAGGCCTATGCATTTTTTACGTTGTTCCTACTTATATAAGATGCTATTCCGTGAATATTCGCATGGCTTTTAATGGAAGCATTACCTTCAATTACAAACTGTAATTCAGGTAGCATATTACCTTATAAATAGTTTAAGAATGCTAAGTACTTAGCGGCTCAGAGTAGCTGCTTCTTTTCTACTCGCTCTGCACCAATTTCCATCCAGAAATAATTAATGCCAACCTACATGGGATTATAAACATTCTGCCCCTGTGGGAATATCCGTGCCACCTCTGTTCTGACTATGTATCTCCGACTCAACGTATTACCGCGTTTTACATTTAAAAACGAGCTCTTTTTTACTGAAAATGCTTTACGTATTTAAGTGATGTGGATGCAATAAAAATGCTAGTTTGAAACGAGTTAAGTACTTTGAGCATAATATATTTTTTCATTAATTCTACATTGACGTGTGTTGCAGCCTATCTGTACTTCCATATGAATTCCAGTGTTTCTTATTTTTACTAGAGATGGGTAATCCAAACTTTCGATACTTCGATACCTTCGATAATCAAGAGGTATGCATATCGAACGATACTACTATAAATATCTTAATAATTTCCTGAAAATTCGGACGTAAATTGCTGAAATATTCGAAAAAACTGAACTAATTATCATTATTATAAATGTACCATAAATAATTTAAAACAAATTGCAATTTTTTTGACATCTTGACTCCAAACTGTCGATACATCGATGCTTTCGATAATCAAGAGGTATGCATATCGAACGATACTACTATAAATATCTTAATAATTTCCTGAAAATTCGGACGTAAGTTGCTGAAGTATTCGAAAAAACTTAACTAATTATCATTATTATAAATGTACCATAAATAATTTAAAACAAATTGCAAATATTTTGACATCTTGACTTTATAATAATGTTATCTTTAACGTCATTAAAATATATGTCAGATACTGTTGAGCTCGATCAATGAAATAAAATAGCTGTAATACCAGATGCTCAACGAAAATTTATTTTATAAATCTCCACCTAACCTAGAAATTTTATTTAAGTAATTTCATTGTTTTAAATGAAAAAATGAATACACACACACTTTGTAAATATATAACGTAGCAACATTTTATCGTTCAAATGATCCATTATATTCTATTAGTTATATTTGATTTTAATAGTAATAAACTGTTAAAATATTTTATAACGATACATGACATTTGTGGAACACGATCGACTGAAAACCTAATACAGTATATTATAAACAAGGTATATACATGTTGTACAGGTAAAAGTGCTCACAACTATCATAAGGTTAAAACATTGTAATTTCAGATGCCCTGAAGATGGTGCAAGCGCACCGAAACGCCTAGGCGGCGAATGATAAAATAAATTTTCGTTGAGCAGTTGGTAGCACGCCTATTTTATTTCGTTATCTTTAACACTAAAAATAGGCTATTCCGAAAATACTTACGAGTTAATATGGAATCTGGAATCTCAAATCCTCCTCTATATCTCTCCTCTATTCTCTTTGCCGTAGCGTATTCCTAACATTCTAGCATTTAAAACAAATTTGGGCGTTTTTTCAACACCTATACGCTGTAAATGTCCAGATAGTTAAATATAAGAGCTTATCCTATCTGTCCTATCCTTGCAAAATTATTTTCATTTATCTCTGAGTTCAAGTTACTTCCGTAGCAATTTTCACTATAATTTGGAAAATATTTTCTTTTTATGGTACCGGTACCTTTAAGGTGTTATGATCACCCAAATTTACCGTCCACGTTTTAGTAGCACAGGAGATCACAGGACTTACTAAAATCTTGTAAAATTTTATGTTACTATTAGTATTATTAAAATACTAAATATCCAGGGTGATTCAACATGTTCTTTTACATAAATTTAGGATTCATTGCATGGAAAATGGACTATGAGAATTGCTTTCTATCGTATGTTTGTGTAGGTGATAATAAAATATGTAACAAATTTTAGATAATTTCTTATGCCTAAAATTTTCATATACAATATCACGGGAACCTGAACTATTCCGACATTCGTATCACAGGTTAGGAAAAACCTCAGAAAAATCCCACCCAAGAAACTAGTTCCTATATGTCAGAGAGCAAACGCATCCCTTAAGGCACACCGGTGGACTGGAAAAGTTATCTATTGATAACTGGAATATCAATTGGAAAAAATAAAATCAATAGCTTATTTACATGATATTTTAATGCTTTTCTAGAATTGCGTTTTGCCTGTAGAACCTTATTTTGATTATTATTATTATTATTATTATTATTATTATTATTATTATTATTATTATTATTATTATTATTATTATTATTATCCCTTCTATCTCGTAAAACAATGGATACTGGTGCAATAGCTTCTGATACCTACTACAATAATGCATTTTTACAATAGGGTTTAGGTAATAATCTGAACACAATGTGCAAAGTACACAATGAGGATTATTATGAAATTGTTATGTGTAATCCTATAGACCTATTACGCATGCTGTCCCTTTTGTTTATAGACTTAATATGCCGGGGTTTATTTAGCGTTGTGTCATATTGCTGTTGTTATGCTATTGCTCCTATAATATAATAGCTTTTATTCATGTAGTTACATTGCTACTTTGTTCTTTATCAACTCAATGACATCACCGTCGTTATCATTCTCGCTTAGAAGTCATTACCGTTATCGACTTCACTATTTTCTTACTTTATGACACTTTTTATTTAGGGCAAAACCGGGTGACGCGCCGCACTTTTGTGTAAATTCGTCTACCTCAAAACAGGATTGAATATTCTGAAAACTCTTTTTGAGATTCCAAGCTATGATCTTCCCTCCCTTTATTTCAGAAACGAAAATATTTATAAAATAATAATTAAATATGTAAATACAATTATTAAATTGAAAGACAAAGCGGGAGAGATGCCGCTTTACAGGGTGCTATGCCGCACGTATGGGAGACATGCCGCATTCATAATAACAGTCTAAATTTACATCAAAGGCACGTGTAAAACAAAAGAGAACCTATCTACACAATCTCTGGACATGGGTGACTAGCCTTTTTTCATTTTCTGTATCAAATAATCCTTCAGGCCCAAGTGAGGGTTTTCCCAATTTCCTGTGTCCATGCGCCTACGAATAGTCCTCTCTGGCATAAGATAGCAACGTTCGGCTCCCCGAATCTAAATTTCCCATGCCTTAATTCGCCGAACAGCTTCTTGTAGGTCATTGTCATTCCATAGGCCACAATGTTTAGCTCCTTCCCTTCCCCTATACCTAGTTGACATGTTTATTGTTGAAAAGAGCAGAAAAAATAATTTTGGGGGGTAATTATACTGCAAGACATTGTGCGGCGTGTCACCCTTGAAAGCTGTGCGGCATGTGACCCAAAACTCAGGGACACGCGCCGCACTCATCTGTAGAGCTTATTGTTATTGTTGTTATGGCTAACTTCACTCACAATATCTTTACAACCTCTAAATAGTCTATTAAAAGTAGTACACGCAGAAAAAATGGAACAAATACAGATCAGGAAAGAATAAAGTAATGCGTCCAAAAAAGTTTCGCAGTGAAACTAGTGCACTTACCCGATAAATGTCGCTACAACAATGAAATAAACACCACAAACAATGAACTTACGCGATCCAATTACTCTAGAGAGGGAACTGGAGATGGTATCACGACAACTAGCGGTATCTAGTGTCAAATGTCCGAGTTAGAGGGGGTGCGGCATCTATCCCGGTGCGGCGCGTCACCCGGTTTTGCCCTACGTCTTTGTTTCGTTCATTTTTGTTTGGAAAATTAGTAATAATAAGAACTATTAATAAGCTTATCATAATCATTATCATAATCGTCTGCAGCTTTTCATCATCATTCCGCCCTTAGCCTATAAACACACAAAAAAATATACATATAATATGTATATTTCTTTTGTGTTTGTGATTTTTAAGGAAAAGTTTGTGAACAACATGAACTAAACAATGAGTGGACTTGTAATACAATATTTAAACGCTTTTCTCTCTGGAATGTGTATATACAGTGTCTCGCTATATTTAATATATTTTCAACGATGTTAGATTTCGTTAACATGGTCAATGCGGCCTGAAAATCGGCACAAGTAAGTTGTTTCATGTCTATTTCATTACTTACTTACTCAATGGCAATAGATAATTCCTAAGCAAGCTAAAGGAATATTATCTATTTTATGGAACCCGAATGTTCATTGCCGCGCTTACCTAAGTCCGCCATTCAACCCTATTCTATGCTAACTTCATCCAATCATCCTTTGCAAATCCTACTTCCCTTAAATCTATTCTAATATTGTCCTCCCACCTACATCTAGGTCATCCAAGTGGCCTCTTTCCTTTGGGTCTACCAGTCAATATTTCTGAAATGCTTTCCTCCCCCGTGCACGCAACATGTCCAGCTTACTTCATCCTTAGTGATTTAACTACCCTTATTATATATTTTGCGAAGAGTACAGGTTATGAAGATAGCCATTATGCAGTTTTCTCTAGTCCCCGTTTTCATCTCTCTTACGCCCGAATATTTTCCTGAGCACCACCCTGTTTTCGAACACACTCAGATTATGTTCTTTCCGAAGAGTAAGCGACCATGTCATGTCTACCCTCTATATAATGCAATAAATATGAAAATGGAGGTAGGCCCATACGAAAAAATGTTCTGCTTGCAGGTTCTGCCGTCTTACTTAGGTTACTATATACAGGGACACTGCATTAATGGATTAGTGTACCCTACTGTAAGTCTAATAATAGCAATAATAATAATAATAATAATAATAATAATAATAATAGTAGTAGGCCTAATAATAATAAAAGTATTACTTAGAATGCACTCAAGAAAATATGGTTTATATAACTGAAGTTTTATTGCATTACTACTACCAGCAAATCTTTACTGTTCACTTCCACTTTGTACGAAATGTGACAGTGGAGTAGATAGCTTATTCTCGATAAGATATGATATGAAAGCACGATCAATACTCGAACCTCAGATGTAAGAGCCTGAGAAATCTGAACTAAACATTTTTCAATAAGAGTTTCCTCCAGTAAAATAATATAGTGCATGTTATATCCTTAGCAAAAGTTCATTTCTAGCTTATGCATTTGGAATAGCAACTCTACACTATCATGACTATCATCATCATGGCGCTATATTCCCCGAAGATCCTTGGCCCTCCGTCTGGAGGTTTCGTTACCACGAATTTAGTTAAGCTTATTTTCCGTGGAGGACAGAGGGACAAGTGGTAAGCCCATCGTCTCGACAACCATTTACAGGAAACGAAGGTATAACTTTGAACTGAAAGGACCGGGGAATTTGGTGCTGAGGCTCTAATTTAGGCTTGGAAATCTTTAACGTACGGTAAATCTACGACATAGGACCAACGGTTTATAGTCCCTCTCAGAGATTTCGTGCCCAAGATTTTTACGTTTTGAAAAGTCCATCAAGCGCGGCCAGGTCTGAACCCGCCTATCCATAGGCGGACGTCCTACCGTTGAACTACCTTCATACCATCTTTTGGATAGAATTTTTATTATGGAAGACTGAAAATTCAAATACCGGACAGTAGTCCTAAGCCAGTAATAAGTGTAACGGGGTCCAAGACAACACGAAATGTAAATCAGTGGTCGAACGGATGTGGAAAAGAATAAAATGTTTCCTCGGCTCGAAATATTTCTCATTTAAATATATATTTATGTGTATATTTCATATATATTTCATCTTCTTGATTCCTTTCATTATTTTGAGCTTGAACTTTTTTCTAAGAAGTATAAAAAATGCTTGAATTCTGTTTCAGCCCGGTTTCCTGCTTTTATAATTTGTACAAGCAATTTTGAGGTTAATTATATTACATTACCGGTAATATTATAGTGTCATCCTTTGAAAATTGTATAAGGCAAAGAAACGAAAAAATTAACGCTTTTGTAGCTAAATTCATCTAGTGGAAAAGAGGAATTTTTCTTAGGTACGATACTTTATTTAGACGATTTACTTAGGAAAACACTTTCAACAACTAAATGTTGTACAAACTATTCTACAAAATAAAAAAGGGAAATAATTTGTTAAAATTTCGAGCTATTAAGAATTTTTTTAAAGCCTTAATAAGAAAATCGACCTGATGACAAATTCATTGAACAGCAGATAGACTAGTTTTGCTACTAAATAGTGACTGAATAACTATTATAGAAAATATTTGTAGGATGAACTATTTTTAAACAATCTGAGAAAAACACATACCTTTTTCTCCCCAAATAAAAGTTTTGCCTCTTAGTATAATAAGCTTTATTGTGTATGATATTCTCGTCATGTAAATTGGTTATAACAATGAAAAGAACCACATCCAGTAGCGGCTCGTGGCTCAAAACGAAAGTGTGCTGCAAATACTATTTCATACAGCAAACTTAAAATATTTTTAAAAATTATTAGTATGCCTATCTAAACTGCTCGTCTCTTAATCCATCTCTGGGAACTCTCACGCGATTTTCTCTGCCCTAATTATTTTTTTGCTAATTTCTCTCGTCTCGTCGAACGTTGTGTGAGTTGTGTGACGAGAGAAAATAGCAAAAATTAAAATAAAAAAATAATAATAACAATAATAATAATAATAATAATAATAATATAAATAAATAAATAAATAATAATAATAATTAGGGTAGGGAAAATCGCGTGAGAGTTCCCCGAAATGGAATAAGAGACGAGAAAATAGTATTTTTAATGATCAAGGTAGAGGAAGTCGCTTAGTGTTCCCAGTGCGACAGAATATTTAATCGGGGTTGTGGAATCCGGGTTTTTCTGAATTTAACACATTCGAATTTGGCGGTGAAGATGAAAAGCATTGCTTACTCGCTACATCACGGTCCCCTACCGTCAGATGGTGGAAGATCTTCTCACATAACTAACAGCTCGCCCGCCGGCGAGACGTGAACCTCCCTCAGAATCCCACTCGGCTGCCTGCTGCCGCAGCCCATTTTGCAGGTTAAACTCCCATATACGCAAAGCAGCCAAGGTCGAGCATGACGTCACACTCTAAGAACGCTGCGCTGTTCACAAACTGCATTCACGAATACGGGAAAGATAATATTCACATTACCGACTTCCATTCTCAAACGTCAGCTAAGGAATTCTCGCGTGGACGCGCCAAGTTCAAAATCTACGCAAAAGAAAATATAATATTGCGTTTGAAAATAACATTATACGACGAGCAGAAAACAAGCTGTGTGCTGCAGCACTGCAGCACATAGGAGAAACCGCCACTGACCACATCGCATCGCATCTCTGAAAGAGATTAAATCTGGTTTTAAACACTCATGTAATTTTCTTTACCGTAAGTATGGGCAATACACCTTACTCGATTACATTCTGATAAAGAATAAGAAGCCGTATTGCAAAGAGCGCAATTTCAGTTGTTTCAACCTGATCCAAAGATTTATGGCAAGACTGAGTGTCTCCAAGCAGTGGGTGGTTTATAAATACCCTTCAGAAACTTTTTGCGAAAAAAAGTCTCAAATAAAACTTTTTATTAAACTTAAAGAAAATCGCTAGACCAGTTTTCAATAAAAACTCGCAAAAATCGAAATTTTCTTCATTTCAAGTGGCATTAAGGGAAAAGAAAATAGTCGCCAATCTTCGTGTCACATCCCCAGAAGATACCGAACCCAAATACAAAACTTTGTTTTCTTAAGAATTTCCGTTGTAGAGATAGTTGTTCACAGACACACAGAGATGTTTCTGAAAACAGTATTTTTTGTATTAAGGAGATCTCAAAACGTGTATTTACTTTAAACATTCGACATTGAATTTCAGGATCGAACACAATATTTCCCTTCCCTAAAATAGGCTTTCTTGTAGTACGGGCAGAGAAGTAAAAATGTAATTAAATGGCAATGGGAAAAATAATGCTTTGCTAACCAAGCGAAATGGCTGGAAGTAGTAGAGTGGTATTTGCATTAGGGAAGTCGCGAACCTAACTTAGGTTTTTTCTGGTCAATAATCTTCTTTAACACGTTCACCCCCATCAGTACTGATCAGCAACCTCAAACCTGTATTTTGGCTTCGGACCTATCTAAGGGAGGGACGGAAGGAGATAGTAATGTGCTTGGTTACGATGTATATGTCAGCATTACCCTTCGCTTCATATCATACCATAACAGAAGCTCAATAAATGGATGGATATTGTAGATTATAATTCCAAATTCCAAATGCTTTGATATCCTACAGTGACCCAGGCTTTGAACTACAAATGAAGATACAAATAAAAGATTGCATATCGTGTGTAAATAATAATGCCGTGTTAAATAAAACCATAGTTTAGCATTTCTCTATTCAATAGATTTGTTGACATTTCGATTTGTTCCACAAGATTAAATTCGTTCTGACATGTATTGGATTGCGATATTCGAGTTAGACCATGTTTCCTAAGCTACATGAAACAAACGAGTACAGCAATAAAGATATTTAACACAGAGTAGGCCACGATTAACACCGTTATCAATATACTTTATAAGTATGCTATTTTTATGCCATGACTATAATGGAGTATGACTTGTTTCTCAAACAATGTGCTGATATTTATTCTCGCAACTATAGCCTATACGGAATTATCTGAAATTCGACACATTAATTAAAGTTATACAAAACTTGGGAACCGTACTATTTTCTTACATTTTGTACCTTGGAGATATTTTAATGCATGATAATACTCAGAAGTCACATATCAGGATTAATTCACCAGTTTCAGTTTTAGGACCATTCGTTCCTTACTCAAATGAAGAAAACAATTGAAAAGTAAATGTGTATGTACCTAATATAATATAAGCTATAATATGCTATATCTATACATACTTAAAACATATTTACTTAGGTTATGGGTGTGTTTACTCCTTACTCAGCTGCGTATCTGGTTACTTTACAAGGCTTGTAATACACTATGCGCAGTAAACGTCTGACTGGATGAAGGATCTCTTCACTACTGCACCCAATAATATCACATGCGCACGCGCATTATCCCTGTTTCTATACCATATTATGGAACTGGGGAATATACACATGTCTCTAACGCTATGGTTTTAATATTTTATTTGCTTTATTAATGGGCTCCAATTAAGTAGAACTGTAACTAGGCATATTGTTAAAGATTCGGTTATCTAATATAATATTTGAGCTGGTATTTCCGTGTAGACCCAATGCCACCTAGACCGCATTTAATTGTGAAATTAATTGATGCCAGCCTTGCTCGGTTAAAGAGCATCGCTGAAATCTATTTTTTTTCAATATAACACATCAATTTGACAATCGCTTCGATTTTTTAATCACCTCTTCTTGACTTATTTGTTTATAACATTAGAATATGCAGATATCTGATTCTTTACATAGGTGAAGACAAGGGATCATGCATGAACGCCTAAATGGAAAACAATGAATGATTTGGACGAAAGTCACTATATGGGTCCTTTTCGGGCTAGAGAACTCGAATCTGCGGTAGAATCTGTGGTCGTTTTCCCCCGGGTTTTATATTTTTTGTCGTTAAATAAATGATTTAAACAAAACGTGTTTAGCAGTTGAGTAAATAATGGCGGGCGAAACTGGAACCTGCTAGTTGAACATATGTGGAATTAGATAGATATATGCATATGCATTCATGCACCACAGGTTATTGTCTGTGTTGGAAATTACATGATAATATTATAGGGTCAGTCATAGGAGAGAAGTTCTATCTGGTGCTGTGAATTGAACTCTGGCGTAGCTCAGTTGGTAAGAGCATTGGCACGGATAGCCAAAGGTTCAAGTCCCAGTGTCAGAGGAATTTTTCTCCTGTAATATTATCATATTTTTATTTATTTATTTATTTTGCACCATTTATTTTATACAACATATGTGGAATTAGTTTAATTTTCTCTGCTGGATATCCAGTTGGCCCGGGCCTGGATCTTCGGAGAAACAGGAGGAGTGATTTCGTGTAGAACGCCATATTAATAATTCTCATGCAATATTAAAGCGTATAGAATATGATTTTAAGTAAATATGAAGCGGGCTAACACACGGATCGTGTTATAATGCTATGATGCTATTATTATATTCCTATCTTGAAAATCAATAGTTGCCAGCAAGATGGAAGGAGAAGCGAACTCTGCTCCTTTTCAGCACTGTATTCATAGTTCATTTCGGTAACAATCTCTATTAACCTATTAACTATTTCGAAGTTACTCATTTCACAACAACGGTTCAGATCGATGTGATTAAAGCAATATCGATTATTTATTCGACAATGAATATCGAGATCAAGCGCCTTAGTATTAGTACATTGGCACTGACTTGCCATCTCTTAAAAAATCGTTAAGTGAAGTAGAATTAAAATTCTTTGTACTTTATTATTTCGTCTGAAAGTCACCCTCAATCATTAATGGGTTTTACATGAACAATAGTTTATAAATTAAAGGCATACGAAGAATAATTAGGAAATATTATAAAACTAGTAACTGGCTTAATAGGATTGCATTGTGTAGTGTTAACCCTGAAACCAAAGCAATATTATCATAAGCAAGCCCACGAAAGATTACGAGTTTATCGACAGGTTCGTAAGTGTGGACTACAAGCCTCATTTTAGATATTGCGTTTTTAAAGTTTCCTCAAACCCGAAAACCTTATTTTTATCTCTTTTGGTACAAATTATGATACTAAAATACTTATTGGCAGAATTATTTTAAGCTCGGAAACATTGGAATAAAAAGTGATTAAGAAAAAATATGAAAGTGCAACAGTCTCAACTTTTACAGAAAGAGGGTTAGCTCTATCTTCCCCCGACCCCTTCAGTTATTATGTAGAATATATCTCGTCAAACCCTTCATTCGAGTTTCTAATCCAAATGTAAATTTTCGAACTAATTTGTCCGAGATAAAATGGTTATTTACACACAAGGAACTTTAAACCATCCCATGAGCATTGAAGGACTGCCTAGAGTACATTTAATATCCTAGGACCAAGAGAATATAGTTTTTTTTTTTTAATTTCAACAATTACTAAATATAAAACTTTTAAATATTGGACAATAATTGCTGGTTTGTGACCACTGCTGTAAAGCAGGTTATACCATATACATTTTAGATCCTGTTTTTATGTATAGATATAGTATAAAACTACAGTTTAATCACATATTTTGTAAATATATGATTCTCTAATAAGTCCTTCATATAAAGCTTATATGAGGAAAATCACCCACAGAAGGAAAATTGTTTTCCCTTTAGTCATTTATATAATTTACATCACTTTCACTTTACATCGAGTTCTGTATGAAAAGAAAAGAAATATGAACGTTTAAATACGACAGCTATTATGCACTTCAATTTATATGTTAAGTTGGCAAATACTTGTATCAGCCATAAGTGGGTAAGGATATAATGTTGCGAAGTCACATTCGGGAGGTCATGGGTAAAATCCTAATAGTGGGCAATCTGAGTGCTGGTTTATTCCGGGGTTTCACTAATCACAAAAGAAAATTCTGAGCTGGAATTTATTGGATACATAAAATAGTTTTCTTTCCATTGTCTAATCTTGTTTTGTACTGTCTTAGAAAGATACCCGTAGTTGTGCTGATCACACGTCCTGTCTATAAGGTTTAATCCTCTTTATGAAAGATATTTTAAAACATCCACGTGGGTTGGTATGTAAGTCCCGTGAAAGGAGAGATAAAACATAGAAATAAAAAGTAAACAGAACAACTATAACATGAGACTCTACATTCCATAGAATGCCATAATTCACAATGGAACAGTTACCGAATACCTGTTGTTTGCACCCTATTTCATTTGGTAGTTTAACGTTTTCCCTTGTCAGGTTTCTTTTTGAATCACGACAATTTTCGTTATAAGTGTCTGCTTCCATGAGAAAAGAAATGAATTTTCTTAACCTGACATCCTTACTTCTTTGGACACAATTGTCTGTTCAAGTGATGTGCTTATTAGGTTGGACATATAGACAACATCGCACCCACATTTTAGCAATCGAATGTTGCTAGAAAATATTAATTTTAACTTTCTTAGTTTATACCTGAATTAGCTTATTTTACTCCTCCTATTATCGCTATTATTTCTTTGATTTCACTATTTAATATGAACATAAATAGGATCAGCCAAACACACACAAACATATTTTCAGTAGGGTTTTTTTACCAGAATAAATTACGATCCTTATCCTGGCTGAATTAAGTGTGGAGCGTTGACACCTCAATGCAGCTTAGGCCTGTATGATTCGTCTTCAGGATCATTCCATAGGTGAAATACTTTCTTTATAGCAAGTGCTTCTTCACCTGCACTTCCTTGACAGTTATTCCGTGCAGAAGCCCTCCTTATTTACGTCTCGTGGGAGAGAGGGTAGTCTAGTATTTTTAAGACTTGAAAAGAGAGAGAGGGGGGGATAGAAAAGAGGTAGAGGTAGAGGTAGAGATAGAGAAAGAGACAGAGAGAGGGAGAGGGAGGGAGAGAGAGAGAGATATGTCTTAAAGGAAGTGAAATGCAACTTTTAAGAATGAGTAAGGGACACCGAAAAAAAAGCACACACAAAAATTGAAGACATAATGAAATGAGACAGAACTATATTTTTAAAAGAGAATGTAATAATGTTGGCGTATGCATATATCTTATGTACAAATAATGGATAATAAAGATTCTACAACATTCAGTAGGCCTACTATTTCGGAAACAGTCGTCCAAAATAAATATGGGGATATTATTATTATTATTGAATCTCCTAATCTTCTAAACCCTACTTTACCGGGTATGTTAGGGTTATATTTAATTTCAAAGTATGTATAATTGTATTATATGATTCACTGTTGGCCTAGCCTAATGTCTTTCATAATCTATGAAATATATGTATGATAAATTTTGTAAATGTGCTGTAACAGCAGCTGCTTGTAAATGTATCTGTTTTGACTTGCCTATTAGATACTGTAAAGCAGATGTGTGGATGAAGTTCCAGTTCTAGTCTTTTCCTGTAAAATACAGGGCACTCAAAAATCAAGTGTTTTACATCCTGTGGATACTCAGAACATATACAGTTATAATTATTACTCGGAGTTTCTATGTGAAATCGTTCAAAATAAGCACCAAATTTTCCATGTCCCGAAAGGAACTGGGTTAAAATAAAGTTTGGTTTCAACAGTTTGCATTTTTGGCGATCATAGACCGTTGGAAAGAAAACTTCTCTTGTAGTAGAGCCACAAGTGGATGCTTGCCATTCTTGATTCCAGTTGTCAATGGTTTTGTTTCGAAGTTCCTTTTTGAAGTAGGAAATGGGGCACTTAATATAGGCTGGGGCTATTTGTAGAGATGCAGCTTCTTTAGCAAGTGAGTCTGCTCTTTCATTTCCTTCAATTGCGGAATGACCACGTACCCAGGTGAGGCATATGTGTTTATTTGATATTCTGAGAAGATTCCTGATATTAACTGCAATTTGATGGAGATTGGATTTATTATGTATGGCATATAGTGCAGATTGTGAGTCGCTGCATATTTTAGCGTTTACGTCATTCTCATTGCACCACTCTATGGCTTTTTGAATGGCAAATAGTTCTGCTTGGAACACTGAGCAGTGATTAGCCAGTTTAAATCTGGTATTGCATAGTTCGGTGTCATCGTAAAAAACCACAAATGCACAGCCTACTATGGCCTGACCCTCAGCGGTGCTGGAACGTGAACCATCGGTGAAGATCTGGTGTCTGTGTTGTGCTGAGCATTCAGTAAATGTTACATTAGTGCAATGTTGAGCGGGGTGGCCAGTATGTAAATGACTTGCTCTAGTCTCTATTTCCGTCCCTTCAATATTTGTTCGTTTCTTCTTTATATTGCATAGTACGGCTCTATATTTTGCTGTTAGATATAGCGGTTCTATGCCTGCGATGATTAAGGCAGCATCTGTGGAAATAGTTCTATATGCACGTGTGATACTCAACAAAAATCCCCGTTGTATCTGCAACAGTTTTTTCTGGGGATAACAAGGTTATGTAAATATTGCAACGGGTAACGAAGCCTGACGCGTGAGTGATAAATGATTAAGATGATACCCTTACTATATCCGGTGATGAGTACAAGTTATGAAGCTCGTCGTTATGCAGTTTTCTCCAGTCCCCATTTTCATCTCTCTTAGACCAAAATATTTTCCTAAGCACCCTATTTTCTCACATCCATATAATACAACCGGCAGGATAATTGTCCTATAAATTTTTTATTTTCAACAAATATAAATATAAATACCAATATCTCTCAATCATTTCACACAGCAATCCTTTCGAGTAAAGTAAAGTGATCCCTATATAATTCTTTTAGGGTTCCGGAAGGTGGAGGCTTCCAGATTTGTAGATATTCGCCTTTACCCCCAGAATATTGAAATATTTTTGGGATTTGGGAAGTCAGGTAACCCAGATATGCAGCGTTCGTAAATCCAAGATCGGTTACATTCCGTTGAACAAGTAATAATCAAACAGGGCTTCAAACAGAAGATATTATTAAAGCTTAATCATTTGATCAATTAAAAGTAAATAAATCAATATTGAAATTTAACACAGAACCGTGAGTTTATGAGCTTCAGAGTCTCGACAAGAATGAGAAAACAGAACTAATATATTACGGCCATTTCAGTTTTAATAACTGAGAAGCTTCTCCTCAAGTTACTAAATTAGTAAAATGCTGAAGAAATGGAATATCACTATTTTCAGGTGGGGATAACAGTCTACGGACAAATAGAGCTTTCCAACCGATATTCTCATCAACAGTAATTCAATTTTAACAACTTGTGACACCGATAGGTTAAAAAAGTAAAGCATATTGTATAATAGTGGGCTATTTGTTTATTTAAAGCTTTTATCTTTTTGCTTTTTTTTCTATTATCAATTTGTATTTTAAGCTTCACACAGAAACGCTTCTGTTTTTCGTATTTTAATTATAATAATTAAAACTATATTAAACAATGAAGATGAAATACATAATTGATTCGATATTAACAGTAAGTAGAAAGAATGAAAAAGGACGAAAAATAATTAAATTAAGACAAAAATATAATATTTAAAAGTAGACGGTATACAATATGAATTAATGGTTGTTGGTCAAATGGTAAACAAACGATCTTGAACATTCTGAGAGTTCGGTAGGATTTTATATCCTCAGGTAGGGAATTCCAGGGTTTTGTTTATGTGCATACTGTATATGTACGTAGGCTAGGTGGGTGTGAGATAAATTAAATTAAATTTTGTTTTATTTTTAATCACCGGCATTGATTGTATTAACGATCAGTAACTGTTTTCTGTTTTCCTACGGAGATAACATGAAAATATAAGCTATGAATAGGACCAATTTCCAAATTAAAAAAGTTTGTAATTAAATTATTAAAAAGCATAACAGTGATTTCCAACACAAGGATTAAACTGTTCAACAGAAAAGATTTATTACACAGTAGTAATTTATTCAGTGCACATCAGTGGCGGATTCTGGGAGGGGACCGTAGCCCCCCCCCCCCCCCGCTTGGTTTTATTTTTACGTTGATTTGACTTTTTTACTCTAAAAAGTAATTACTTAATAAAATAACATTCAAATTTCATTAAACACTAAATAAAAATAATTTATGCTGCGCATTGCAAAATGCGGTGGACCATATTCTACCATATTTTAGAAATCTTGAGTTAACCCACAAGACATCAGTTATTCGAGTTCATTATCTTTAATTATTATTATAAAGGATTAATTGATTTCAGACCAGCTGTTACTTAAGGTTAAAAAGTTTCATATCTGATTAATATTTTAATTTTCATGTAATGTAAAACCGACAAATTTCTCAACAGAACTGAAACTCTGGGCGATAAGAGCTTTAGTCTACTGAGAAAATTGGAGAAAACCACCCAGAGGACCTAAAACTCGCCATTTTGCACGGGCTGGAGCCCCCCGGACTCTCTCTTTTCTGGATATTCTTTACCCCCATACCCCCCCGTAATTGCAAACATTCTTTTATGTCACCCTTCTTTCAATAAGTTTTGAAACTGCTCCTGGTTCAGATTCAAAACATTTTAGTCACATTCTGACATAGCTCAGGTAAGCAATACGGAAATAAATCTATTGAAATATGGTATATAGGGGGAAAACTGTATTAAGCTTAATTTTGAAATGAGCTATTCTATAAAGGATGGTGAATCCACTCTCGCGTGCACGTGGAAATTCGCTACCAGGGGGAGTTTAGTTGACCCACCCCTCAAATACACATAATGCCGATGTGTGGGGTATCTGAATAGCCATGTCCGAGTGTCTCAAGAGGTCAAATCCATTAGCAATAAATTTGACAACAAAGCCCCGTGTCGCTGCGCACGCCGTGCATCACGGACATCACGCGGTTTAATTTGCCGTGAATAAATAATACGCAAACAGGGAAATGTTCAGCTCACGGAACTGAAAGAAAGAAAGTTTGCGCAGTTCTTTATGCTATATACAGTTTAATAAAAAGTGCAATAGTGACGTGTCTTCGTTTCCTGTCAGGAAGACTCTGGTTGGAATCCAATCATATTGTTATTTTTATTTCTTACGTTTATCATTTTTATAATTGAACGCTAACTTTAGTTTTAACTAGTGAAGAAACGAGGCATTTCATAAAAACAAATAGGCTACAAAGAAAATACAAAAAACAAAAAATACGATGTAAACTCTGAAGCAAGGAATCTTACCGATATGATGGGCAGTGGTTTTTGTTGGAAAGGGAATTCTAAACCGGCTCCATCATGCCCACTCCCCACTCCTGCTCATCCCCTGTTTTTTACGATGGCGGATACCGCTAAGAGTTTCTACATTTGTTGAGAGGACATGATGATTTCATCATTAATTTTCACCTTATTCGATAAGGGGAATAACTTTCTGTTTAGCTAAAATATGAACAGCATTACCTTATATCCCGTTAACATAGAATATTTAAGTTCAACCTAAGAAGTCTAGGCCTAGGAAATAGCAAGTTCAGATATTAGAATTAATTGAATCTATTATTAGGTTTTATATATACATAAAATACATCTTATGATTGTTAACAAAGTGTAATTTAAACCAAATTTGATTTAAAAATTTGTATAGGCCTACTGACATGCAGGAGTATTTAAAATTTGAAATGTTGCTAATTGTAGGCCTACATATAGGCTACAGAGTTAATTAAAACTTAAAGGTAAATATTCAGAAATATAAATTAATAAAACAATACCAAAATAAAGCTTTAAAACCACAATATAAAAAATTTGATAAATCACAAGTCCACCATAATTTGCTGAAACATCAGACGTTCGTTGTTAAAAACCTCTTCAAAGAATGTGTACATGTAAAGTTAGAATAAATACTAAAATGTCACTTTTCTTGAATAAACAAAAGTCACTCCTGGTTAAATTCTGGTGCTAAATTTAAAAAAAAAAATCGAAGACACTAGTTTCTTCTCAGGCCGCCGTTACGGGGATGCATTTCGGCATATATTATGCCAATTCCAACCCTATTAACACACCAATTAAACTGTATAAAGAGAGTTGGTCTCATCCAGGGGCTGGTCTATGCGTTCGTTGTGATCCACGGCTTACAGCCACTCAAATGAAACTCCACCTTCTTTCACCGCTCAACTAGGCCTGAGCGTGGTTCATAGGCTTAATGCATGTGGTCGACTTGAAATCAGACCAATAAGTGATAGGCTCACCCATGGATGGTATGAAACACAAAGGATAAGGAGATTCAATACCAACTTTAAATAAAGAAAAACAGTAGAAGAAAGATAGAGCATCGGAAAGTTTCTGTGCACTCGAGTGTACTTAGAAGGAGGCAAAATAAACGAGACAATAGAATAAAGGTATCAGCTACCGGAGAGGAAAAGAGTGGAAATTTGAGAGAATATGGTAAACATGCGAAGTTGAGGAATAGAAATACCACAGAGTGTAAGATGAAATATGAATGAGATAAAATAGGAAAACATAAAACCGAGAGAGAAAAGCAGGGAAGAGAAAGAGGGAAATCACAACATCTCTGTTAACATGGGATTCATGATGACTATTTTGTTTTCCGCTACAATAAAACAATGTAATGAATGTTTCAAATACTACCAGACTCCGAATATTGTCTATTTAATTAGCTTTGGGCGGAGGGGAATTCCCTGCATGGACACCATGTGATAAGTAATAAATAAATCGAAGCCATCGCATCTAATTTCAATGTTGTGGTACGATCCCAATCTGACAATCCCACTGGGATGAGGAACAATATTGTGGTATCCATTAAAGCCTTGTTCGCGGGGGGATATTGTATCGGTCACGTGAAACATCAACCCCCTCCACAATCAAAACATCAGCTCATTTCGCTATAACAACATGCCTTGCATTTGTCCCAGTTTAAACGATTCAATACGTATAGGCCTACTAATACATATGTATAAGCAAGCCGTGGTATCGAAATCATCTGTTTGCGTCGTCTTGTATTGGTTAGTCCATTAGTATATTCAGACTGGTTCAGATTCATATGTATTTTTTCCGAACAAGGTGTAAAAATGGCCGACGGCGCCACACTAGAAGATTGTATACTCTCTAAATTCAGTGACTCTGGAATTAGCGCATAATTAATATGCGACTCTCATTCGGACGGGACACATTGTAAGATCATTCCTGAAAGTCATCCCTGACCTCGGGCGGTGGAATGAAACGAGGCCGTAATGTTTTGGAAAATAGTATGAATTATACCAATGTAGGCTATAACTCGATCGTTAAGACCTGAGGCAAACAAACGGATGCGCAGTTGGCCACGAAGAAGTAATCTAGACCTGCCTGACCTTCATATCACGTGATGTTCCCTGCCAGTTCATACTGTACAGACCGTGTAAAAACATCTTAGTTAGCCTCACATCATTCAATAGTGAAGTGTGATACGTTAATAAGAGCAATGAAAAGCGAATGTAGTTATTCTAGCAAAAAAGGTTGGTGGTAGTAAAGTGATTCACAGTCAGAGTAGGGAAACAGTGAGGAATGTATATATGTATATGTATGAACCGCATGGTTTGGAATGAATAGTACAGTACATGCATTCTCTTCTGCCCCCACTCCATTGCTACCGGCGGACGATAAGCTATCTGCGCGTGTTTGGTTCAGGTCCTAGCGTCCCAGTTATACATATTTTGAGCGACAGCTATTTTTACTTTGTTTCACTGTTAATAACGTTACGGTTTACAGTGACAACCATGCCCGAAGTGTCGTTATGTTTTTTTATAATATTTTGAATTGCATTTCATCTCACAATATGGCCATTTTTAAAACAAAATAAACAACTGTAAAGAAAATCTGTTCTTTGGTCGTGAGAGAACATTTCCAGGTTCACTTGATAAGTCAGTAAAACTATAAATACCGCCAAAAAGGAGGATCTCCCAACTTAGTAAGGAAATAAAATCAGGTAAACTGACATAACAAAGTGCCAGAATGCTTTTGTTTAATCAGTGATAATTGCAATTATGATATGCAGAAAATAAGTTGTTTTCTTGTAATCTATCTTCGAGTTAAACTCCAGATCGATTCATTAAGCAGGGCTTGCGAAAGAATAAAGTTCTAAAGTTTGATACTTAACCTTAATTTATACTAGTATGCACTGATATAAGAAATTCTTAAAATATGTCAACATTTCACAAAATGCACTGGCAAAGAAATCCGCTTAATGCATGTAGGCCTAATTATTCCACAGTAATATATCTTCTGTACATAACAGTATTCATGTAGTACTCATTTCAACTTGATCAACGAAATAAATAAAAAAAATAAAAAACATCTGACTACATTGGAGACAAGGCCTTCAACGATTGAGCAAAGCGGCATTGTAGTATAGTCATGATTTCCCGTTTAAAAAGCGTGTGACCTTTAATTAGTCGTCCAAAATAAATAGGCTTCTTATCACGTTATAAATGAATATACCAAGTTTCATGAAAATACGACAAAGTGTATTTGAGTTATCGCGCGTAAAGACACACGGACGGACGGACGGACGGACGGACAGACAGACAGACAGGCATTTTCCCGTCCCGCACACAATTTCATAAAGTACCATCTCTCTCTCTCTTTCGTAGTTTTACCTCTCCCTTATAGGGACCTTTATGCGGCCCGCGCCGCCCGGGCCTTACAGGGCCGCGACCTGTCGGGAGAGGAATGAACTATGGATCACAACATACACATACTTTTTTATCAGACAAGGACATGGAGGGCCTCCCCGGATGAGTGATCAGCCCAATGTCAGGGCCACCTCCGAAACAACACGAACACATAGGACGAGACACACCATTCACACACACACACACACACTCACTCCGAACAAGGCGAGGATGGGATGATGATGATAATGACGGCCAGATGATATCCGGGGACCACAAGGGCCTAAAGTTACCTGACATTTGTCTCACAGGTGAGGGAAGACCCCGGAAAAAACCTCACCAGGAATCGAACCCGGGCCGCTGCGTGAGAGGAGCGAACGCATCCCCTGAGCCACAGCGGTGGACCATAAAGTGCCGTACTGGCACTTAATAAATTACATTATGCCAGAGAGAATACTAATTCAGGGAATAGCACAGAGTATTTTTAGCAACAGTTGCTACGGAAACAGTTGTCAAGGCAACCACTTATGACAACTGATTTCAGGAGACTCCGCAGGGAGTATATAAATGTTCCTAGCGGATTTTCCACCTCCATGGTATTATTAAACCACACTCTAGCGGGACTCGGCAGTATCCCTTCATTTTGGTTTTCAGGGGATTTCTCGGAACTGAATATTAACGTGTAAGCCCTATCGCAGAACCAGGTATTGTTTAAATTTGTAGATAGGCCTACTAACGGAAAGCAAAGTCTGATACAGACTATGTGAAAATGACATACTAGTATTTTTCTTAATGACAAAAGGAAAAGCCTTAACGGAAATCTGAAATTAACACTGGTAAAACTCGAACCAAAATCCCTCAGTAAGCTGCTGTTATATTTATGACATTAGTAGGCTGGCACCTGGTTGACTTAAATATCGAAGTTGCAAGTATTAGATCAATAAATTAGGCTACGTTTATCTGCAAGCAGAGGAAAAACATTTACATAAAACACTTAAAAGACGTAAAAGCTGTGTGATCACTATATACCCTCAAGATAGATTCTATACGTTAGAGGATGTATAACCTACAAAAAAGTGTTTTTGGGATTGCTATGAAAATGCTATACTATGCTATGCTCAAAGGAAACATGAAATTTATTAATAATTCCGGGGTGCGCGGGCAAAGAGAATTAAGTCCACCATCCTAAAAAAATGAGATATGTCCATAGAGTTATAGATAAAAATGTTCTCTACATTTGTGTTAAGTCCAGTAAGTCATATTCAAAATTGTACGGTAGTTATGGATGTGTGCCTCATGGGTTTATCCATCTTTAAAGCTATGTTGGGCTGGTATAGTCTGCTAAGTCACTCTAATTCTCAGTAACAAGAAAGTGGACTTAACTCTCTTTACCCGCGCACCCCGGAATTTACATAAAAACTACAGAACTCAATTTTAATTATAATAAAATTGTATTATACTTCTGTAATTCCATGAATGATGAAATTTTAAAATGTCGAAATGAAATAAATTAATATGAAATCAGTCGTGCTTGCCGTGGAGACAGACGGGAACCGCAGAATGAATGTGCCATCTCCATTTCACTGTTCAAACCTGAAGTCACGTAGACAGTTATGCAATACGCGTATAGACTGTTGTTATAGTATTATCATTGTAAAGTGGGATTAAACCTGAATAAATTCTATAGCGAGGTTTCTCCTTCCTTAAAATATTACTGGTCTGGGTATCATATCAGTCGCGACAGACAAAGCAGGTCGAGCCCTCGAAGTGTGAGTTATGGGTAAAAAATACTTTCCTTATTATTCAGGTCTACATCTCATTTTAAGGCTTAACAGAAAAATGTTCCACTGAATATACTGAAATTTTTAAAGTGAGTTTAAATTTAAAGAGTAAGCCTATACGCGGCGGAATATCAAGAATTGGAAGTGGCGACTATTTGAATTCCCATTTTAGGCAGATTTTGATAGCAGTTCATCTGAAACCCGCTTAAACACGTCATGTTTACAGGACAGACTGTGTGAAGTGGCCGCGATGTCGCAGATTAGAATCCTGGTTATAATAATAATAATAATAATAATAATAATAATAATAATAATAATAATAATAATAATAATATATTTGTCACCATTGAGTAATACAAGTTTACAATAGGTTAATTCAAGTGGTAGTAAATTTAAAATCACAACCCAAATATTCAACAGTGTAAAAGCTTTTGTAAGAAGGATGTTCCTTACTTTATTAAAGTTGACATTAGAAATACATACGAACAATACAGTTCTTAAGAATAAAGTTTGATACCCAAAACAACACGGCTGTCACAGGTTCTTGTTAGCCTAAATGTAGGAACAATTATGTTATGATGGTTTCGAGTGTCATGTGTCATGTGAATGACCTACGCTGACAGGAATTTTGATGCTCAAATACGTACATTATGTTTATCATTACATACAGTGAAGAACTTAGTAATATTGACCAGAATTAATTATTGGAATTCGGAGGATATGGACTATACGGTAGTTTGGTAGGCGATAAAGTTAATTTTTTTTGTGGACATTTACAATGTTTTTGCCCCTTATTTCTCCCGACACAAAGGCGAATTCCGGACTAATATTTACTTAATAAATAATCTACCCCAAACGATCCTTCTCTGTTGTCATGAATTTTTCGTTGCCATAGGAAGAGGCTGATCAAACATTTGAGTCTCTCCATGTGCTGTCTATATATTTGTGGTGTACAGGTTTCATTGCTTTCCTCCGGGTATTATAGGGTAAGGTCTTCGAAAGATAAGATGTTTACATGCAGTTAACTTATATAAGAAGAGGAATTTGTCAATTTTCATTTTTAACTTCGGATCGCTGAATGACTTTTACCCCCAGAGTGCTCCTGGAACTCATTCCTGTTCGAGGCTGAGTTCACCCCAGGGCCATTGTGTCACTAGAATGATTAGGCCAACTGAAAAATCCCAACGACCTCATCGACGATCGAACCCGCTACATTCCGGTTTCTAGCGCATCCCCTCAATTACTACGCTACGGCATACACGCCTAATGGCACTGTACCAAACGAAAATCCTTGACATTTTGCTAAATTGTAAATATCTGCTCGATCATAAATTTAACCCTTAATAGTGATCATATCCGAGGAAGAACTGGGCATTTGCAGCCCTAAGATAGGTTATACAAGGTTGGAGTAGGATGTCTGAAACGTCAGCGGCCCAATATGTGGCACCGGTCGCGCGAACTGCGCTTAGGCCAACTCAGAGAAGTTATGTAGGCTATGTTTTTGTGTTTACATGCATGATATTAACACTTTATGAAGATATCACTGCGTAAAGTGTCACGACGAGTAGTAGACTGCGAGTAGTAGATTATATTATTATTATTATTATTATTATTATTATTATAAGAATATTGTATCTCTTGTCTTTTTTTGACAGGTATAATAATATAATAATAATACTAATAATAATAATAATAATATTTCTGAGCATTTCACACAATTATGTGTATAGCGTCGTCATAAAGGTAATTTCATTTACATTATAAAATTCATCAACATTGTACAGAGGGTTCAACTTCAATGTTGACTTGATAGTCAATGTGATAGTCAATGTGATAGATTTCTGACATTAATAGAAAGGCTATTATAGAGTTTGAGTGATGTGAATTGAAAACTTTTCTGAGTTAAGGTATAATTATCTTCAATACGTTTGTAAAATATACTCTAGTCTTATACTTAATACTTTTGCAAGATACAGTATTTCCAAGATTTAGTCCTGTCTGACATAGGCTTCTGCTCATTGTTCTTTCTAATTCTCAAATCTTTATGAATCAGTTTGTAAATTCCAAAAAATCTACTTTCAATTAATGATCTTAATAATGTGTTTCCTTCATTTTCAGGTAAGGCGCTATTTTTTCTGAGGAGATATTCGGTATGTACTAATCCCTAATTTAATAATTTTAAATTTGTTGTGAGTTTGAATCAGCATGTTATGTTATATTAGGAATATGTAATAGGCCTACAACGATTCCGCATTCAGTCTGGTAGCGTTTACACGAAATCTCGTTCTTCATATGCTATTTCACTACAATGAATCAGGTAAATTGGAATTGAACGCCAAACATTCATATAGTAGCTAATTGGAACCAAAATTGTCCACGTTAATGAACATAATTTTCTTCAGGTGAGAGTGTTACTAAAATAAAGATAGCATTATACCCTTACCTTCATCTAGTCTGGGTCCATTCCATTTCCGCATTCATAAATACAGCACAGTAAATATCTATAAGCCTACATTAATAACAAAGTCCATGTCTTCCTTATGAAGCTGTAATTTTTCTATTTTTTATACTGGAGCCAGATATGGCATAATTCATAAGGAACATTGAATTTCGGTCACATAGATGTGCCATCTTCAGTTGACAGTCTATGTGACCGAAATGTAGGGCCTACAGTATCTTCTGTATGGATTGTGACTCGTCTAGGCTCCAGTGATGAAGAAAGAAGCATCAGCTTCATAAGCAAGAAGCTTATATATATATATATATATATATATATCTCTTTCTTTTTAACAACTCCACTGTTTTCAGACACGAGACTTCAAGCTTAAAGTTCCTTCCACTGTCTTCCTGAAGGTTTTTTCGCCCCGAAGAAAGTATAGACCTCGATCAGGGTGAATCCTTTATACAGGAAGTATAGCACAGCCTACTCTAGTCGGATAAACATTAGGCTTATATATGTCTTGGTGTATAATAATGCATGTTCCAGTAACTGATGGTGCAGCAAATAAAAACAGTGAAAGTTGTGCAGGCAGTTTCAGCCTTCGCAGTGGCCGTGAGCGCTCTTGACCGCAATGGACGAGGTTCGAGGACATGGATAGATGTGCACACAGCAGCCATTTGCATGAAAAATACGCCGCCTCGTCTCCTCTATTTGTTTTGCTCAAATTTAAACCAGCCTTGTTTTATGCTCCGTTTAGAAAAATACACAAAACTCGCAAACTGTTAAAACCCTTTGTAGCGCTCAAAACAAATACTGAACTGTAATCGGGGAATTAAAATACTCTGCATGGGGATTTAAAATGAACGATTACAAGGACAACATTAGGGATTTTGTAAAACACGTAGTAACTTCATTTCCAAATGCTGCAGAGATGTTTTACAAATTCTTTCATGATCACAGCATTTTTCTATGTTTCATAAAAGTTTAGGCTATTACCGCCCATTTGTAGTCATCATCTTTATTGCCTTTCTTCTTCTTCTTCTTCCACCTCCCCTTGTTTATAGGTAGGTTTACCGTGCGTTACCGTTTTGACCGGGAGGCAGTCATTGTTTGAAGACTTTGGTCCCGGTGTCTCGCTGGTTTACAATGTGTCTCCGTTTCCGGAGGTCTTTTTTATTGCAATATATTAGAATTTAGAAAATGTAATGTTGGTGTATAGTCAGCCATTGAACTGTGAGAAAATAGCTTTGGAGAAGCTCAGCATTTTAAATGGCTTTAACAATGAACTTGAAACTCTTCAATGCACAATTATAGAAAAATCTGCAGTTAATGTTATTGCAGTGTTTCGTTGGAATTAACTGCCAACTGACACTGACAAATTATTTGATGAATTTGTTATTGCAAGGAAACATAAAGGAAGAAACACTGACAGGAAGAAAAGAAACACCTGAAGAAAAATGGATGGAATTGTTTTATAATCTCGAATAAAAAAATTATTCTCAAGATAAATGTGTCCAAATTTCTGGAATTCAGGTTCAGTATTCTGACTTCTGTATCTGCAGACAGACTCTTTTCAATTATGACAAATGTGTGGTTTCATGAGAAAAATCGTCTCACCGAAAATGCTGTTTTTTTTTTGTTTTCAACGATCAATATGAATTTTACACGCCTTGAATTTTTTGAAATCATCAAAACTGATGTAGAACATTTCTACAGGATACTGTAGGGGAAAATATCTAACAAGACCATCAACTGAGATTGACCATCCCTATAGTACTCTTGTAGACAGTCCTAGATTTGCATTTCCATTTTAGTTATAAAATTCATGAAATGAAACAATCTAGTCTAGCAATTAAACAGGATTTAAAAAAAATATTTTCCTAACCTACTGCCTGTTTTATTATATGGATGTGAGACATAGTCCCTTACTCTTCGGGAAAAACATAATCTAAGAGTGTTCCAAAACAAGGTGCAAAATATTCGTACCTAAGGGAGATGAAAATGGGGACTGGAGAAAATTGCATAATGATGAGCTTCAAAACCTGTACTCTTCACCGAACATAAAAAGGATAATTAAATCACGGAGGATGAAGTGGGCTGGATATGTTGCGCGCTTGGAGGAGGAGGAAACACACAGGCTATCTAAAAAATATTGACTGGGAGATCCGAAGAGAAAAGACCACCTGGAAGACCTAGACGTAGGTTGGAGGGGAGTATTAAAATAGATTTAAGGGGAGTAGGATTTGCGAGAGATGGTTGCATGGAGTTAGGGTTGAATGGCGAGCTCATATAAGCGCAGCAACGAACCTCTGGGTTCCAAAAAATAGGTAATATTCCTTTAGCTTGCTTAGGATTAGTTCAGAGCCATTGAGTATGCAATAACCGAGAAAAATCTATTCCATCCTTTACCCTGTTCCTAGTTCCACGCGTGTTCAGTTGCTCTGATTCTAATTTCAGGTAGGCTAAAGCTATTTTTATTCAAAGGACCTCCAAAAATACATTGAAACTGAAATGTAATTCTGATATTTTGGTGGAAAGTCGTGATTGCTTACTCAATGCTCACAGGCTAAGGGAAAGTAAAATGAATGCTAATGATTGTTATGCATGCCAAAAGTTATTGAATCAATAATGAATGTTCGTGTTGGACCATTTCCTCGAAGATGTTCCGCTGTCTCCCATTCGTGACCGTATTATCTTATAAAGCGTGACTTAAGTGATATAAGTTAATATTTAGTGAGTCACACAAACCATAAGGCTTTCTTCATTATCTATAAACTCATCTAGTTTGTGCCACAATAATTTCAAAATACTTTTACTCTCTTCTCTATACCACGTGTCTGACTTCCAATAAACTAATGCATGATATGCTATAGTTACTTTCACTTTGAACCAAAGAGCTGGTTACTACAAAGCAGCTAATTCTTATTTTCCTTTCACAGTAGGCCTACCCTACTCTCTCGTGGGTCTGCCAATACCCATAGAGAAGGCATCACAGACACATCACGAGCATGCATGGATATAGTGCATAGTAATCGTGCATAAATTTCGTGCATAACAGCAGGATCTTATAAAATTAGATAGTATTAGGTTACTAATCCATTATTGTTACTATTGCTATGGATACCTCGTTGCGAATAATGAACGTCTAGATTTTAACGCAAAAATGTCGCCACGTTATCTCGAACTTCACAGCATCTATCAAAGTTGCCGTTCTTATCTTAATTTGTCTAAAATTTATCATTCATATTAATATATTATATTATGTAAATAATATATGGTGAGTAGGAATAGAAGACGAGTTCCGAACTTAGAAAACAGATGCGAAGACTACTGTTTAAAATTATTTTATTTGTTTAATTATGTTTAATAATATTAACTTTTCGGCCTTAACACTGAAAAGGCCTAATTGATAAATAACTTATGTAAATTACATTACAAATTAAATTACGCAGTTATCAGGATTGGGAAAAGTGGTTTCTTACCTGACAAGACAGTTATTTTTAAAAGAAATAGTTTTAAAATAATAACTTGAGTCATACCATTACCATCAGCCTTTGCCTTCCTCCTCTAGTACTTTTCAAATTTGTCTATTTCTTAGTTCTAAAAGGAGTTAGATTAACATTATACTTATATTGTAAAATATAAAGAAATGAAACACTGGAACTACCCCCGAACACAAGCACCTGATCTTTCGGGGTTTCAGAACCTACCTATGTATCATTTATAGAAATAAAACTAATAACAAAATAATTACATACAAAAACTGCCTCGAAATTAGTCCTACATAATTCACTATTTCTGGTGTCTTTTAGGTTAATAAATTAGAGTCCAAGACTGAGTAAATCAAATAATCCTCTATGGTATTTACCTCTGTGAGCATTGATATTTATTTATGTATTTACTTCAGTGTTATTCATACAGATACGTTTGAGAACTGGCATAAGAGTAAAAAGGGTTGACAATTTCAGTAAGGATTGTGTCAGAAGACTTGGATGTTAATCTCTTGCTGACAATGACGGATAGAGCGGACTACTGGCTGCAGATGAGATTCTGCCATCCCTTCGCTTTGACGTGACACGTAACCACGCTACTTGCTATTTACTGCGTATAAAGCCAATGGTATTTCCAGAAGCGAAAAAAAGTAGCACATGTACCTGTTACACATGTAGTGAAGTTCTTCTTACTAAGCAAAAGAATAAACATTTAATATGCTTAGGCCTGTGCAAGTGAGTACGTCTGTGAAAGGATACTAAAAAACAAATTCCATGTTTAATTAATGGCGTTCTCAAGAAGTTACTTGTTTTTTCCTAAAGCTACTTATTTTTATGCAATATGGTTTCAGCTGTTCTTTTGATAATGACTCTTAATATTTTCTTTTAATTCTAGAGTGATAGGGAAAAAGCGAATAAGTCAAAATACCAAAGTTTTAGGAGAGATAAATAACTATTTATTTTCACAGCATTTTTACAATATTTAGATCAGTCAACCCAGATATTTTTACATAGTATAAGATACTGTGTAAAAATAAAAATATCTGGTGGACTGAACTAAATATTGTCACAATGCTGTGCAAATAAATTGTTTTTGTCATTAATGAAACTTTAGAATTTTTACGTATTCTCTTTGTCCCTATGACTCTAGAATTTTAAACATTCATTACAAATGTCAGTCATAATCTGTTCTCTTCACCGAATATAATAAGGGTAATTAAATTACAAAGAATGAAATGGGCTGGACATGTTGCGCGACGGGGGAAAAAAGACATAACTAAATAATACTGATTGAGAGACTCAAAGGGAAGAGACCTCTTGGAAGACCTAGACATAGAACGGAGGACAATATTAGAATAGATTTGGATGGTTGGATGGAGTTAGCACAGAATAAGGTTGAATGGCGGGCTCATGTAAGCGCGGCAATGAACCTCCGGGTTCCATAAAATAGATAGGCCTAATATTCCTCTAGCTTGCCTAGGAATTGTCTATTGTCTTTGAGTAAGTAAGTAGCCTATTATAAATGTCATTTTCTACAGATTTCTTTCTTTATTGATGAGTAGTTTAGATAAAGTTAATTGGTATCATGTAGGCCTACGCGGTCTTCCCAGCGGTATCTTACGGTTAAAGGAGAATACAAGTCAGTAAAATAATTTATTTCCACAATTTTAGTTTACGTATGTCATATCTTTATTTTTCCATTTTGTAAGAGTATTTTCAGTTTCTCTACCCGTAAATCTCCTGTACTTATCATATGTAATGGTAGAAGAAGATTGTGTTCAATACTGAGATTAGATTTAGGGCAGACATTTTTTGCAACATTTTAGCTTCAATAACGTTTTTTTCATAGAAACTGACTGAAGGAGAGTTATAGGCTAGGGACTTTTTTTCACAAGATGGGATTTCTAAGAATTTTCTATCCTTTGTTGTATTCCCTGTAGACCAGAACCAGCACACTAAGAATAATAGGGCCACATCACAAAATAATTATTTTTTTCTGTTTTCTAATAGTCTATTTGAGATTTTTTGGTGTAAAAAGGCCATACCTGTACTACTGTTAATTTCCGTCTGAGAACACTAATGTCCTTATAAAATCCTATCTTTATATTCAGAATACAAAACTTAAAAACGCTCTCCTGTAAAATTTATTTTTTCTTAGTTGTGGCCGTATTATTCTCAGTGTGCTAGGCCTAATTCCATATGATAAGAATCAAAATAAAACAATAAACGAAATTCAGTAGACTCGTTATGTATACATTTCTTCATCCAATTACAATTATTAGTTTTATAGACCATACTTTTGTTTTAAATTATATTCTTCGATTACACTACCACAGCTTTTGTAGAGCATTAGAATTTTGAAGGGATTTCCAGGGACGAGACCTGAAAATGAATTAAAACAATGGACAATTTTTCACAATAGTGAGGTCATAAAAACTTCACCGTACGAGAGTTTGATGATACTATAAATTATTTTATTTTATAAAATGTGAAAGACGTCGGCATGGTAACAACATAATGCTCAGTTTAATGCTTTATATTTTATGGTTTTGAAAATAATATATTCAGACCGGAGGTTAGCAATTCATAGAAAGAAACTAGATTATTATCTTAGACTAATTGCAATTTATGTCAGTCATATAATAATGGGTTCACATAAGGAAGTAGTTATAAAAAGTTTAGAACTTTATGACATAACTTCCTTAAATAGAGGTGGTAGTGAAGTAAGAGTGCAGTTTGCACAAAATGTTTTTAACGAAAAAGTTTAATACCATTTCCCAGAAAAAATATAGGTCTATAGTTTTCACAAAAAATAAACAATAAATAAAATAAAATAGCCTATAAGAAAACAATAAATACACACAATAGCCTACAATTAAATATATTATAGTATTTTACTCGCTATCCATACAATTAATTTTCATATATTAAATAAATCAAGAATGAGAGATTTATAACTAGGTTTCGGATCTTTATTACATGTCATCTTTTTTTTTATCCTGACCTACATTCTCGTCGCAAACACAAACTAAACACGAATTGCATGCTTGTTATCCTAATCGGACCGTTTTTATTCGGCATACACAGTCATATTTTGGTCAATTCTATGGTCTTTGTCATATTTTGGCCATATTTGTTATTTAACGTCATATTTCAGTTATAAATTCGGTAAAAGAGCACAATTATACATTGTATGTACTACATGGTCGAGTTTAATTTAAAATGTATTTTATTAATTTAACGTTTGAGCCAAATTAATAGGTAACTAAAATTTCAAAATTAATGCAATTGTTCATATTTTATAGGGGTACGCAAGTCTACAAAGTATTAGGAGTATTTGGAGCTGATGAAGGGAGCAAACAGGAGAAAATTCTTGTACAAAGCAGAAGCTCATTCAAGTAAAACTGTAAATCACCAAAATTGTTAAAAAGTGATTATCTGAATTCGTGTGATAAAAGAATTAGTGTCTTTAAACCTTTTAAATTGGAACATTTATTTTTTTTTAAATACGCTATTTTATTAGGTCATATTTAGGGTTTTTGGGTCATATTGGGCCATTTTTAAGGGCATATTTGCAGTCATATTTTCCACTTGCTTAGGTCATAAACATCCGAACCCTATTTATAACTACAGAGGATGGCAATAAAGTTTGGGGTTTCATATAAATTAAGGAAACATTAAGCCGTCAATTCATAGTGTCAGCGTGAGAGAATAAACTACATAGATGCTATATTGGTCTGTGGATTAATCTTCAAGTTTTATAGGCATAACAAAATTACGAGGACTATGAGCTTTTTCACAAGGGGTCACAAGGTGAGGTTCTAGACCTCCCAAGAAAAAACTAGGCGCCATTTGTACCGTATGACGACTGAAGAACTCGTTGCAATGGTTGAACATTGAATCTGAATCAGCTTCAGCTATTAGTGTGATTCACTTGACAGAAGCTATCAGATAATAAAAACTCGATCACCCACCCAAGTTATGTTCCGAGTTAATGTGACTTAATCTGGTAACCAGGTGCCGTGTTATGTAACCAATAGCCTGCCATAAATTTTGTAAAATGGTTATTTATTTATTTCCCTTTGGTCTAGTCAATGCTATAAGGCCTTCTCTTCCACTATCCATAGGTGGAAATATATTTTAAAAAAGAACATAGCCTAATCAATAACTTGAATGGATAAGAAGTTGACAGTTAATTAAATACTAAATATAATTAAAACTGTAGAAACTATATTAATGAAATAAAATATTCAAACTATATTAATTAATAATAGTAAGAAGAAAATGAAAACGGCACAAAAAATAGTTGAAGTAAAACAACAACAAAATATTTTAAAATATACATAATATGTAATGTGAATTAATAGTTGGTGGTCAATTAACTTGATCTTGTAAGTTCTGCGTATTCATTCTTTTATATCCTCAGGTAAAGAATTCTACATATCAGCTACCCGACAGTGAAGGACGAAGAATAAAATTAACTATTGAAAAGGGAATAAGTTAGATGGGCTAGAATCTTAATGAAATCTTGTTCCGAGATCGTGATTGGTTGGTTGGTACGTGGTTATTTAACGACGGGGATGTACTGCAATTTAGGTCTGTGACTGTCGCGGTGTGCCGAAATTTTGTCCCGCAGGATTCTTTTATATGCCAGTAAATCTATTAACATAGGCTGTACACTTTTATGCACACATAAAGACCATCGACCTGGGCCGGGATCGAACCCGCAACCTTAGGCAAACAAAGCCAGGGCGATACTAACTGCGCCACCCAAGCCGACCCGACGTCGTGATATTCTGGTAGGTAGTGATTCCGGCATGTCAATTAGAAGGGGTATTCTTGCAAAGTAGTTTGTAGAGCATTGAAAGAGAATTTAGTTTTTTGCGTTCTTGAAGACATACCACTATAACAGGACTGCAGCTATTTAACAACTGAAGGTGTATTACATTCCAGATTGGTTCTTTCTGTCTTTTGGAGTTAGAATAGTGGAACAAATGAATAAAGCACTTTTTATTATAGAAGTAGTTGCAATGCTAAAGTTCTAGTTTCTAAAGAAAAGAGCTTCTATTTTAAGTGGAATTTCCTGGCATTATTCTCTTTGCACTTAGCCTGCATTTAATTTATTAAATTCTTTACCAACACTATAAACCCCATTAAGTCTGCAAAATACATAAGCGCAACTATCGTATTTCTAATGGAGAGTGCAGTTTAAACTAAGATTATACTGCAGCATAAAGTCGTAAAGTATTTGAGTATTTGTAGCATGCGCTAAAATTAAATGCATGTTTAAGACAAATAACAAAGCAGGAAGAAGTAATTCTTAAAGACAAGAAGACTGTCACATACTTTTAAACACAGTATTAAACTTTTAGCCTACATAACAAAGAAAAATCAAGATGACAATAATAATAATAATAACATTCACTTGCCACTGTCTTTATAGGCACTGCCAATTTACCTACGAGATCAAGTCATATTTTCGTGAGAAATTCGTTCAAATACTAAAATAACCTTTGTAAATGATATTTATATACACAGTATTCTTTTCTGACAGTTAAATTACTCTTAAGGGAACTTTTAATCCTATTATAAAGATGTAAGTACTATTTTAATGAAATTTAGTAAATTGATGACTACACCACTTCTGGTAAGTGACCGTTAATTGGTCGTTACTTCGGTAACGGTCAGCCGATTTGGTCCAAAATCAATATGGTTCTTCCAGTTAACATTACAAATATGTAGGCCCACTACATCGTACGCAAAGATATAATTTCGAATTATGAGTGAACGTTGGTTTACATTAGCGTTGTGTTCATTATAATTCAACCTATGAAACTTATCAATTTATGCCGTTATATAATTGGACACAATTTATTCAAATAAAGTTATGAAAGTGATTGCTTCAAGGTTGCAATACTTAATTTTTATAGCCTCATTAATTTTTTTTTTTCAAATTTAAAACTGATTATTTTGGATACCAATGGATCTTGTTAGTTGTTTTTATTGGGAATAAGGTTAAATTTGTTAGAAGTTTCTTCCCGCTTCTTGTGTGTATAAATCGTACTAATCATACTATATGCTGATGTGGTAGTTGTGATGAAGAGGGAAGCTGCGTTTCTATCTTAAAGAAAAAAAAAGGAAACTGGAAAGCAGTGTGTTACTACAGACTTAAAAAGTATAACATTGATTGGCAAAAAGACCCAGAATTTTGTACTTAGATGACGAAGGACACTAAAAATTTGTCCTATATGAATAAAAAATAAAAATGATTACGCATGTGAAATAATTTCATGGAAGTATGATATTTTTCAGGTAGATTGTATGATCTATTTTCAGTGACTTCATAACAACGCTCCTTCACATGAGAGATATATGATTTAATATTAGTCTGACAAACTTATGGCAGCACGCATTTTCTGTTTTCTCATGCACCATGGTTGCAATATCAGTATTTTAAGCCACCGATTTTCACTCTTTTCCCCCCCCCTCTTTTTGCCAAAATTCTGCTTTTATTATAGTCTAAGAGAAAATCTGTATTTCAACTGTTTTCTTCTCACTAATTGAAAACAGAAGCCTGATTACAGTGCATATTTTCGTCGTAAGATTTCACTTAACTTGAATATTTATGACAGGATAAATCTAAAGCTAGATTAACTGACTTTGCTTATATTCAATCAGGTAATTGTTATGCATGTGAAATATAACATCATTAATGCGAACAATGAAACTTTCGTTTTGCAAGATATTCCCACAATATAAATTTAAAGATGAAAGTGACACAATTATGAACACGGTAATGTTTTAAGCTGATAATTAGAAGCATACTTTCTCACGTACAAGTCATGTTGAAATATAATGTGCAAGAAATAATAACTTACAATAAAGCAGTGTTTTTGTATCCCCATCCATGCTATAAACTAAATTATTACTCAAATTAGTCAGATTATATTTCTCACAAAGACAAGAGCTCTTGATGCATGATTACAGATGCTCGTGACCGATTAGCTGCTAACTATAAGATTCAAAATCACCGTTCACCTTAATGGTATGGGTCACAGATGAATCCATAAATGATATCTAAAAAAGGCTTATTACCGTTATCAACTCTCAATATTATTATGACTGTGTATTTTAATAATGCTGTCCCTAACTGGGATCGTCCAAGTGCATTATCTTGCAAACTTTAATCTATTTGATTACACTTGCTACTTAACACTAGATTTTTTTGGGGGGTTGCAAATTTATGTCCAAAGTGAAGCAGCTTAGGATGGAACTGGCCGAGGGAGTGGGACCGAGGGAGTAAGGGGAGTATTCCGCGGGGGTAGATGGTTGTATATAGGATAATATGTAAAATATATTTGTTTGATAATTCTGTTGGTGTGTTTAAGGGTATTGCTGGTGTATGTGCTATTTTTGTGGGGAGTGTGTGTGAGTGTGAAGTTTTGTTTGTATATTTACTAGTTTTAACTGTTTGTCTGTGTGTTTTTAGTTTTAATTTTAGGTTACATTTTTGCTTGTGCACAGTTAAAGCATGGACAGCCTAAGGGCTCATGCAACGAATAATGTAAAAAGATAGTTTTTCTTGTTAACAATAAAAGCACTTCATTCATTCATTCACACATTAGGCACGTGTGAAAGTTCACGTTACCTTATTAAAGTGCTGTAATACAACAGACGGTAAATTTGTTTTTATCCCGATAGTCTGCTTCAATATTTATGCAAGATTTATGCAAAATATGCAACGAGCGTATAATGGCATTTATTAAGATACGAGTAATTTTCATACGAGTATCTTAATTAGCCTACCATTACAGGGAACTTGCACACGACTGTTTTTGTTCGGCTGTAATTAAATGTTTACATTTTGAGAACTTAGATTCACTCAAACAAACTTAGACACTGCCCTTCGCAATCAACTGTTCTCGTAGTCCTTGCCTTCTGCAACAGATGGCAGCTTATGGCGTCCGGTCAAGTGCAGTCTCCTTTTTTTGGTCGTTTACTTAAAAACCAGCTGATTTTGATAACATGAAATAAATTAATTTTAGTATAATAATAAAATTAACACGGACAGAATTTATTTTATTTTAAATAATAGGTTTTTTACGCATTTTCGTATCTTTCTGTTTTTTATATTAATCGATACCACACCAATGTTATAATGAAAACCTGTTTCGAAATGAATATCATTATGATATCGTTACGTTACAGGAAATAAGCGTATGAAGTTATAGCATTATCGAACAAAAAGAAATTATACTACATAATTCTATGCTGTCCAGGCCAAATATTGTAACCCTAGAATGTAGAATTTAAAAATATAATGAGAGTAGATAAATTATGAAACATTGCAACTTTATGGTTGCACCGATTGATTTACTAATCAGCCATTCCACAGAAAGTGAGCCTGAAGTGTCCAGACCGTAACAACATTTTAATATCAATTTAAAATATATCCATCACTGAAAAATTATGAAATTAATTTTGAGACTAGTTCTCACTAGTTAATTGCATAATTTTTCAGTGATGACATATATTTTAAATTAATATTGAAAGGTTGTTACGGTCTGGACACCTCAGGCTCACTTTCCGTGGAATGGCTGTAATCCAAAAATATTAGTGGGTTACTCCTTAGTAGCTTTCACATGCATGCTCAGCTGTTATATGATGATCACGCCTAGGGCCAGTTTGAATTTGACACCTTTCAGAAACAACTTGTAATGCTCAATAGTGAATGTTTGTGGAGTTACCTCCTTTGGGATGCATGTAGGCAATATTTTAATACCAACCACCTAAGTTATTTGTTTGCTGCTAGAAAGAGATGCACACGAATGAATTATTACAAGAATTATTACAAGAATTATTACAAGAATGAATTATTACAAACTTGGCCACTTGCGTGGTCTCTTGGTTAGCGACGCTGGCTACGGATCCGCAGGCCTGGGTTCGATCTGAGGTAGGGAGGTCTGGAATGGGGTGCACTCAGCCTCGTGATTCAAACTGAGGAGCTACTTGATAGAGAAGTAGTGACTCCGGTCACAGATATTATCATTAACGGCCGTGGTTATCTGCATGCTGACCACATACCTCAAATCCTGCCATCTGCCTATGGTAGATGATGCAGCGATCGGATGGTAGGCCTAGTCTCTTCAGGGATGCAGAGCCATGGAGTTTACTGATAAACCTAAATACGAGACCTGGCCGTTATGTGGAGGTGGTACATCAATTTTTTAAAGTTACCCTACAGTTTTCTTTCGTAAATCTAAAAAATCCCTTTAGGCAGGCCTACAGGCGGAGGTAGATTTCGAAGTGCTTTTGGTTCAATTTATTGTCGCTGCATAGCACTCTTCTTCTTTAGCCTTGGCATGGTAAACCTGCAGTAATAAGAACTGAATTCGGTAAAGAGGAAGAGCCTACAATCATTTGTTTTGACAACAAGAATAGGATATAATATTCTGGGAGGCCGTGCGCAAGATCAGCAATGAATAAAATTAGCAAAGCCGCTAAACAAGACAAAATTATGATATTATAATAATTCTTTTAAGTGTTATTATTTTCAAACATTAAAATCTCGCGTAATATGAGAGCTATCAAGAAACTATTTATTGATTTGTAGAGTACTCATCAAGAGCTTTTCAACGATACCCCACAAGACGTGGTTTCAAAAGTTTCGAATTTTCATCCCCCACCCCCACCTCCACCCCCACCCTCACTCGAACCCCCGAATCGTTGGTGTCACTGTAAACTCCATAGGGAGTACTCTAATTTATTCAAACAAAGTTTCCCTCTATACTTCATAGGGGCCGAGATATACATTTTTAAAAATTTCAACCCCCTCCCCCGACCACCCCCTTGGGCCAATTTTGCCCATTAACGAACTTGTCCGAACTATTGGGCCTAGAAATAACATAATAAAATTTGGTTCAAATATCTTCAAAATTACGGCCGCTATCGTGTAAAGATATATATATATATATATATAAATATATATATATATAAATATCACAAAATTTTTTTTTGAACGGGCGGTGGTTTCGTACTTAGGGGAGCATGAAACGTAAAGATATGAAAGAATTTTTCGAAAATCATAAAGTGGTATCCATTGCAATAGGTAGATTTTTCTTCGAAAATCTACCTAAAAACTGTACAATTCAAATCTTAACACGTAGAACCTATATGTGAGAAAGCTTGTGCAACATATTTTGCACCGTTTATTTCATGTTGAAAATCTGGTTTAGGTAATGTTGTATATGAGTCTTTGTTGTCTCCATAATTCTTCCTTTGGAGATGCACAAGACAACTTGGTTTTTTTTTCCTAGTCGAGTGTGATTCTTTACATTAAGCAGGATTGTGGGTGATAGATTTATATATAAAACCCTTGGCATTAAGTCGATGACCTGGTTGTTTCGAGAACAAGAATGTGTTTCCTTGGATACCGGCCATCAAGCGAAGAACGATATTTCCATTCTAGATATTGTTTTGTTTGTGTGCAAGCAGTGGTGCTACAATTTACTTACTTTATATCCCCGTACGGGGTAAAAACAAAGGAGAGCTGGTCTCAAAAGACTTGAAATCTGGGCGATAGAAAAGTGTGTGTGACATTGGTGTTTCTGCTGCTGCTTTTATTTGTGATACAAATAGAGTTGAAACTCAGCGGAAATTAAATTGGGAAAGCGGGTTCCTTGCACGACATAACAAACAGTTTCCTAAACCTCTAAAGTATGATAGCATGGTTGCTATAGCTTGAAAATGGAAATAAAATGTGTACGAAACAAATTATTGTTAATCACAAGTGTTCCTGAATCACAAGTTACTGTGATTTTAACCGTAAGTTCTTCAAAAGTTTCATCCTTTCTTATTCCCTTTATATATGCATAATAATTCCTCTCCTCTTCTCTTCTCTTCATCCTTCTTAGTTTTTATCGAATTAATTTCTCTTTTCTTCTTTACAACGTACTTAGTTTTCATCAAATTATTTTTCTCTGTGTTGTTCTTGATTAATTCCTCTTTTCTTCTTTACATCCTTCATAGTTTTCATCAAATTATTTTTCTCTGTGTTGTTCTTGATTAATTCCTTTCTTCTTCTTTATATTCTTCTTAATTTTTATCAAATTATTTTTCTCTGTGTTCTTGATTAATTCCTCTTTTCTTATTTACTAATTTATCATCTTTTCTCCTTACCAGTTAATCATCTTCTTGCTTATTCAATTTACAAATCTTCATCTTCCTCACCTTCTTATATCCTTTCTAACTTCTCTTCCACTATTCCTCGTAACGTCATCTTATTTTCCAGAAACCAAGTTTATGTATCAGAGCGTTATGTATTATTTTATTAACTACTAGCTGCTTAACCGTCCTTCATAGGTAAAAAATATTTTTCACGGTTCTTAACGTTACCCGAGGAACATACGAAGAAATGACCTTACTGCGTTTGTTCTTTTAAATTAAAAAACGCATTTCTGAGGATTTGTGGTTTACTAGAAATAGCTAAGAACAACACCGTCTAGAGAACTGCCTTTGGTACAGTATTTACAGTTCTCTGTAGAGTGTGCACATAGCGTACAAGTTTCTCGCTAGATCTCTGGGATATATGTCTTACAGCATCTAATTATGATCTCTGTTCCCAGGCTTAATTAGACTAATTTTGTTGTACAGAGACATTTCTCTAACTTTTTGTATATTTCGTAGAACAATTACTAAGCCTATTTCTGATCACTGTATTTCTATTTTTGAAAAAAAAAATCAATTTCACAGCTGTTTGACGGTAGCATAGTGTCGCTAAATATCAGTCATTATCTTGAAACTGGGAAAAATTCGAAAAGGTTATATCGGGTTTGGTCCCACCAAACAGTCACCGATAATCCCGGCTCGCATTTGTAGACAAGGAATCTAAACAGAAAATAAGGCATTATCGGATCCATGTTCAATTTTTATCTTATAATATATTTTCACTCTCTATATGCAAGGAATATTTCCACAGTGTTTTGTCCTACATTTGCTACATTCTGTATAACATCGATATAATTTACAATATACAAATTAATACAATAATAAATGAATAGGCCTATATTGTGCATAAAATTTACAGTACAAACATTAAGTAAGGAGTGTTTCTTTGTGAAAATGAACTAAAATTACTTTACTACACACTGTATAAAACTGGTTTTTACATTTTTTTACATCACGAGTACAAAATTGTTTTTAACATGTATTTTACGAGTAAAATAACTGCAGCTAAATTACTTGTCCAACCCTGAAGCGGACACCTTACACCCACTACCTGAGCTAACTCGCTCAATTAAAAAATGTTATTCAGAATTTAATTGAAAGTTATAAATATAAACACATACATACATACATACAGAGTCCTTAAAAAAATGTATACACACTTTGAAGTGTCATAGAAAATCTATTTTCCGTTCTACAAGGTTAAATTTCTGGAAATGGAAAGCTTCAAGATTAATTTGAAAAATTAATGACTTTGTGATGAAAATGGGATTAATGTTCAGATGTTATATGTTCAAAATGGTGGCCTTCAGCATCAATACATTTCTGAGTACGAGTCACCACTGATTCCGTACATCATACCAAAGTGTCCAATAAGATTTCTGCGCACACTGCTTGAATCTTATTCCAAAGTGTCTAGGTTACGTGATTTACGTATGTAGGGTACACCTCATCTATTACTGTGCCCCATAAGAAGAAATCCAGCGGCGTAAGGTCTGGAGAGCGTGCAAGAAACTCGATTTACCCCATGCGTCCTATCCACTGCCTTGGCAAATTTTGATCCAGGTATGTTCATACGTCCCTATGATAGTGCAGGGTGGCGCCACCTTGTTGGTAATAAAACCTTTAAATGCAAGAATGGCAGGGAATATGGAATCAGCAAGGACTGTTAGGTACTTTTCATTGTAGAATGATTATTGGCACGATTAATTATTATTGGACGATTGTTGAAACTATTCTGCTGCCACCTGTTTAAGAAATATAACATTACTTTCTCCCTGAAATTTATCCTTGTAGAACGGGAAATGAATTTTCTATGGCAGTTAAAAGTGTGTATACATTTTTTTGAAGCACTCTGTGTATATACATGTATAATGTACATTATGGATCGGAAACCACTATGCTTTATTCTGCTGCAGACTAAATGATTTGACCTTAGGTTGTTTGTGTAGGAGCCTCTTCATTATTGTACGTACAAAGTGTGTTGGGCTGTGTCTTGTGCTTAACAATTCCTATCCCCTGGGGCGCTGAAATGAAGTTATTAGGTGGTACTGGAGAGAAAGACAAGGCTTGTGAGATGAATGTTTCCGTCTGGAAAGAATAACAAACATAACAGAGCTTCAGGCTTCCACCAGTATGACACTTTCCATCTCGTTGGATTCTCCCACCTTTCTGCTAACTTCTTAACTGCGTGCAAATTCTTGCGGCGGACTCTAACCTCAAACTAGTGGGAGTCTATAACGTAGCTTCACTATGCGTAAAAATCATTCGGACAAATTAAATATTTTAATGTTACTGCTTTCAATCTAACCTAGTCAAATAAATTACATAAATTACTTACTACAGTAATCTTACATCTGTCACGGTAAAGTAACCAGGTATAACAATAAATAATAATATTTAATAATAGTTACGATAGCCTAATATAATAAGGGTATAATTTAAGTCGCAATATATTAATAATAAATAATAATAATTAAACTGTACGGTACTTTAATTAAAATTAATATAATGCATAATTGAGGACCGTTTTTTCAAAACTCGCTTTATGCATTTTTTTTAAAATCGTTTTATTGTGTTAATACATATTGTTTAGTATCCTCTAAAAGCCTATGCAGCCAGCTTTAGCAAAATTCGCTTTATTCCGAAATTATAGCACAGAGAATACAGCTTATTTTTGCAAAACTCGCTTCATGCATATGTAGTGGTCTTTTCAAAACTCGCTTTGTTTTTTGCATAAAGCTAGTTTTGAAAATGCTGCTAATTATTTTAGAAATTGGTTAAAACTTCCAGAATTTTTAACATAGCGTAAACATTTCAAACATAGGTCAATCACTATTTTGTTATTGTTTAGGAGTCATTTTTTGGCCCCGGGGCCCAGAAAGTTATTCTAGAAAAGTATTATTCATCCTGTGAAATTTGTTTGTTAAAACAAAAATTGTATGAGTTATTAATTTTTTTTAATATGTAGACCTACGTAAATAAGTAATGGCCACTTGATTTGAAAGGATTCAACATTAAATCTAGTTATAAAAATAATGGCGAAGACGTTCTGGCCAAGTTATCCACCTTCCGGCCTTTATAAGGAGAGAACGTTGTTTTGTATTAGATCTCTTGAGTTAAAAATAGTGTTTTGCGTAACAATAATCTGTGATCTACGTTGGAAATTAGAAAATTGTGTATAGCATCTTCGTGGATGGGGAAACATTTCGACGTCTTCTTCTGACTCTTACTACTATTTTATATTAATTTTTTACAATTTTCTTTGACGATTTTAATTACATTTTATACACTAACTGGTTTGCACCAAAAAAATTATTTCTAACATTTGTTCTTAAAACTTGAATTTTGGGTACAGTTATAAGCTGGCTATCTATTTCAGCTCGAGAAAATTTACATTCCTCCCTATCACTCTCCCTGTTAGTCTTCTCTTTCTCTCCCCCTCTGAGGCTTTGAATTCTATGTCGCGAATCATATGGGTTTGTTTGACAAATCTGAATGCACAATTCCGCAGTTTGATCATTTATTGTATTTCAGAATCAGAAAAGAAAAATCACTAGCTCTTATACCTCAGAGCATAGGAAGTCCCGTGACCATGTAATTATCAATTTTCGCTCCTTCGTATATATTTCATGGTTCTGCATGTTGTTGTCGCACTGGATGGATACCAATAACTATTATTATGATTTAAGTTGCTGTTTTCCTTGCATGCACTTCGTTCTGAGATGAAGTGTTGTAATTTAGTGCAGTTTAATAACAATTTGCCTAAATAACAAAGTCACACGATAAACACGTCGGCTTCTAAAAAAATTCCTTAGACAATTTTTTTTGTATTATTATTATTATTATTTCAAAGCATAAAATTTCGTATTCTTAGGTTTATGGATTATACGATAGGAAGACATTGATTATATATTTTTATGATCATTTAAAATGTTTTGTTTTAAAGTACATTGGGCTACATTATTCCGCAAGGCTCTTTTCAAAAATCGCATAAACCGGCAGGTACTTTAACTTACTCTGAAGTGATTTTACGAATGCTCAATTTATTTCAATCGGGAAATTACGTGTCGTTATTTTCTTAACCTTCTCAATGCTCCCGACGTAGGCTATATTTGCGACACCTAAAAAAAATGTATAAAAGCAGATAACAGCACATCGCTTTACGTATTATGTGAGGATATTATCCATGTGTTGGAATTAGCCATTCATAGAAGCCAGCTAATTTGTTCAAATCTTCCTCATTGACTTTAAACTTTGAGCTCACTGATGAATTCATTTGAAGATTGTTTCCATAAATTCAGCTCTGAAAGTTTTAAACATATATACCCTACTTCTGACTGGTACTGTACATCTGCATAACTATAAAAATATATAATTGAAGGAGTCAGCTCAAAAGTGGTCTTAACTCCTCCAACATGGAAAATTAGATAGCGAAGCTATTTGAATGATTAAGGGGTGAACTTTATTTTATATTGAGATTGGGCCGATTGCGTCTGGTTTAGGTAGTTTTGAAGTCGATAATCTGCTCCATGAAACAGAATTCCTCTTATATAAGAGCAACCAACATTTTGAAAACCAAGATAAATAAGTCGAAATAAACTAAAGGCTATTAATGAACTTCTAAAATAAATACTGTTCATTCATTAGTTTTTGTAACTGAGGCAGGCGTTGCAGGAATGACAGTGAGCTTTTTCATGTACTTCATCGTGAGAAGAGCAAGTCGATTCCTCTTAAAATAATGCTTTATTACATGTAAAAATACAATGAAATTTTTTTCTCCTCTGTCAAGTTGAAATTAATGACAATACAACAGTGGTCGACCAAGAAAACAGTGCTGCAAGGTATCATAAAAATTATAATTTCTCTGAAAAATCAAACTATTTAATATTGAACTTAACTTGACTAAGCACCACAGAACACCCCACTAAGAAGAACACTGTATTTTTCAAACTGTATGAAATACTACAAATATAGAACTTTAACTTTTTTCTTTAAGCTTTAAAAAGTGGTTAAGATCACTGTTCCGCTGACCTCTCAATTATAATAACAATTTTCCACGTGCACGGTATAAATTTAAGAAGATGTGGATCGCAGTAAACATTTTGGAAATGCTACGACAGCTATGTGAAAATGTTCTTATCAACTGTCATCAGCTGTTTCACTACGTTAGACGGACGTCTAGTGAGTGACGGGCTGGCCATTAACACATTTTATGTTATTGCATTGTATTTTGAAAACGTAAGTTCCTTTGCTGAAAATGTTTTCAGTTCACTCTACAAGCCCTCCAATTTTATCGGTTGAATTCTGGGACACCGTGTAACACAACTGAATGAAGGGGAAAGGAGTTATAAAACAATTAAAATCAAATTTATAGACCTAAATTTTTTTGGATAACTGTCTATCGTACACCCACTGCTCAAAAATACTAAAGGCAAAATAACTTGTAGCAATCAAGGCCATCTGTAGACTACAAAACATAATATACTACTTTATACAAAGCAGCTTTCAATGCTGTGCTGTTTTATGGAAACAAGCAAGTAGTTGCTTGTTTAAGTTCAGTGCCACTGATGATGAAAGATCACATCCTCTGGTGGGCAGGAAATCTGTCCCCATTGAACTAACACTTACTTGTAAGAACAAAACAATTATGTCTACGTAACCTTTGAAGTAAGGACATCCGGCGTCTGATTCTATAAATATGCTAATTAATAATTTACATTCTATGTGCAATAATCATCGAGTAACTAATAATTATATTCATTCTTCAATCTTAAGAAGACCAATTCCAAAGCTTTATAGAACTTATTATTTTAGTATTTATTTAGTAACATTTCAAACCTTTCGAAAGCGATAGGCTTACTTCATCCAAGAAAATTTAAATCGGTCATTTGGTAAAGGTTCCAAAGAATGCCTCTAGCAACTTTAACTAGATTCAAATAAAAACTGGAAGATAAAATTTTTAAAATGAAGTGCAAGGTTAGGAAAAAAAAAAAATGCATGTGTATCGCACTAAAAAAATGCTAAAGTGATAAATATATAAGTCCCTGCAAAATTAGAACATTGCCATAATTTTCACTTCATGTTTACATTTTAATAGTTGACACTATTGAATATGATACTAATAAAATTTGTTATATTATGGTATGTTATATAATAACAGATTTTATTTGGATTGTGTACCCTTCATTTATACAACAAATTTTCACGAAGAGAATGCCATACTTTTATTAGGGCAGAGGAAGTTGTGTCTTTCACGAAGTTTTTATTATTATTACTATGCCAATTAATTATAGCTTTAAGTCGTCCTTATTTTTTAGCCACCTTAATATCTTTCTATACAAAAATTGTGGTAAAGTATCAGCCTAAATATTTAGTGGCACGTAGATAGGATGGAATAGAACCAGAAAAAGCCTCTCAAAAATAAAATATATATTCATTCTATCGTAAAGTTGTAAAAAGAAGTCCTACATTGCACTGAAAGCTGCACCATAGGTTGCTATTTTGACCGTAGCCATTACAACAATTTTATATATGTTAAGCCTACATTCATAATCACGTAAAATTATCTTCATACAGGTTGCACTTGATATACGATAAACGAAATTGTAATGAAATGTTTTCACAATGTTAATTACTTCGCTAAATGTTTAATTAACAAGTTAAGGCAACAAGTTGGAACAACCGAAATATAGGTAATTTATGTAGCCTACGTTACAACTATCACTAGGTAATGGAGGTAACTGAGTAAGTATTAACACTTATTAGCCAAAACTGGGTACTTTGATAGCAAAAAAAATCACGTTTTCTGCCATTTTTTCGCTCATAACTCGTGAACGAAAACACAAATTAAAAATCCGGTTTCCAGGTTCATCAGACATCCTTCATCTATATTAAAAACTAACAGGTGCCTGCGGCTTTGCCCACGATAATTAATTCGAAGATTAAAAATTAGGAGCAAAATAATTTTAAAATATTTATTAACACTTTAAACGAGAAACATTAACACAATAAACTATTAATAATTATAACAGTTAAAAATCCGGATTGGAGTGCATTCCAGGATTAGAAAGCGCCTCTATTGTATTTGACATTATAAACAAACGAATCGACCAGGGTGAGCTCACAGAAACGATCGATAATTGCATGCGATATATTGAAAGAATTGCGATGATTTTATTTCCAAGTTATGTCAAAAAAGGCAACGCCACCTGCAATAAATTGATTTGACAATTGAAATATATTACCGAAAACTGATGCTTCGATAGCGCAACAAACCCACGTTTTCTGCCAGTTATTTGCTCATAACTCGCGAACGAAAGCTAAAATTAAAAATCCGGCTTCGAGGTGCATTCGGCCAACCTTCAGTCCATCTATGTTTAAAATTTCAGATCTCTGCGTGCAGGAGACTTCGCTGGGGATCGCGCACCGACAGACAAACAGTTCCTCTTATTGTTATAGATTTGGTTGGGCAGACAGATTATATAGGTGAATGCTTTTTCACTTTTTAAATTACTGCTATTAATTAATAAAGGATTGTGATATAATCTTTATTGTAGAGAAAGGGAATTGCATTGTTCGCACCCAGTGGAGCGGGCGACGGATCCCATGTATGCACGTTGCAGACTCAAGGCAGACGGTTTATGTGTGTCAGGATGAAGCAGAAGAAGAGTTCTGTAGGTTAGTTAGGTGCATGCTACGGTCAGTGGCCACTCTTACTTTTAAAGTAACCAACGTCAAGGCTAACCACAATGTTAACATTGAACCTAGTGCTGACATACTTAGTAATGCCTTCTAGAGCGTAGAATTTACCGTCTCATTGAGCGATGAAAAATACCTATTCGTTCTTGTTGTGTTTTCCAAGTTCAGTGAAGCTTGGCGGTTAGCAATGCCCGGTTTAAACAAATTGATTTCAATCCTCTATAGATTCTGTCGGAAGTAATATACCTAAATAAAACTGAGTAAAACCACTTAATAGAATTTTCGTTGACAAGATTTTTTGTTTATTTCAACGTACACCTGATAGTTGTAACATTACTAGCTATTTTTTGTAATCTGTAATTTATATATTCAACTTCTTCTTCTCTTAGTTTAACATCGTCCCCGTTATGGAGACTGTCGGGACCTCATCCTGTCGGGAATGGGATTATCTTTGGATCATAGACACACTTTTTTGACCAGACATGGAAAGCCTCCCCGGATGAATGACCAGCCAAATGTTGGGCCTCTTCCGAGACTACGAACACATAGGACGAGACAGACCAATCTCTCAAACACACTCGCTCTGAACAAGGCGCGAACGGGATCAAGATGACAGTGATTATTCATATGATATCCGCGGACCATAAGACCCTAAATTTACTCAACATTCGTCTTATAGATTAGGAAAACTTTTCCAGAACAGGAATCTAACCCGGGCCTGCTGCGTGAGACGTGATTTATATCATTTTTCTTTTTCACTTACATCAGTAACACATTGTAAAAATTATCTTCGTGTAACTTATTCTCGTAATATCATTATTTAGTGTAATAATGTTGGTTGGCTGTATGGGTATTTAACGATGGGATATACTACAACTTGGACCTGTGATTGTCAGTCAAAACAGTAAGAGTAATCAAAAAAAGGTAAAATAACAGTAATAGTAGGTTACAAGATAGTTATGTTACATAATTACACTGTATAATGAGCTGGCTTTCTGTGCCCAAGGTCAAAGTTTCGATCCCGAGCCAGTCGGTGACATTTATGTGTGAATCAACATATCAGGCCCATTTCTGTAGATTTATAGGCATGTAAAATAACTCCTGTGGGAGAAAATTCCGTCACAGAGCTAAATTGCAGTAAATCCCTGTCGTCAGATAATCATGAAACCAATCATACCTCATCGGTCTTGGGAACCTATGTATGAAAGATAACATTTCCCTTAGGGCGGACCAGGAATCAAATCTAGAATGTTGTGATTAACAGTCTGAAGCTCTGAGCACTACAGCATGAGGGAGTCACTAAAATGTCTATGCATAGGCGTATAAAACTCGATGACTTCGGAGGAATTAGAAATAATCATGTAGTTCTGAATAAAAGTAACAGAGTGGAAGTTATACGGGTATATTACTTACTTATTTACACAATGGCAATAGATAATACCTAATGCCCGGTTTCTATAAACTCGCGAAATACCTATGGGTAAATTATCCAATGGACAACTTAGTTCCAGAATCACCCACCAGAGCACTAATGGTATAATGAGGAAATAAAAAAATTATATAAACTACCATGCCGGGGATCGAACAGTGGACCTCTTGAACCGTAATTCAGCACGCTGACAATGCGCTACGGTGAACACTGAGAACACATCTTGAATAACGGAGATGTAATTGTTTCAGCCTATGATTCTACTACTGCAAGTCAAGACATGGTTTTGCAATATATATCATACTAATTAGTTCGGAAGAACATTATCTTCATATAAATACTACTACTGTCGAGATCTAATGCGTAAGAGGAAGGAAAAATGAGAAGTACGACTCTAGTTTGCAATGTTTGCACACTCAGTGCTACCAAATACCGGCAAATACAGCCATTAGCGACAATGTACGGCACATGAAAATTTCAATAAGAAATATGTATATAAATTCTGATAAGGCCATCCTATTACGGAGAAACAAAGTCAACATTACAGATCATCTCAGCACTTCTAAAACTGTATTTTACAGGTACTGCAATCCGTGCACGTCCGCCATATTTATCCTACGAGAGGTTAAATTTTATCCAGCCATCCATGAAAGGATAAATTAACCCAAAGATTTACCCTTGGAAAGATCTAGCCCTAGTTTATAGAAACATTTTTTCTCTCATTTTCATATTTACCCAGTGGACTTTTATCTAGAAACTCGCCAAAACTGTGTGTGATCGTTATCTTTAAATTATTTCTGTTTGTAAGAGTTTTCCTTGTGTAAATTCTGTTCATGGGATAATTTACCCATAGGTAATTCGCGAGTTTATAGAAACCGGCCATAAGCAAGCTAAAAGAATATTTATTTTATGGAACCTGATCAAGTTGCTTCCCGCTCTTACATGAGACCGCCATTCAACCCTATTCTGCGCTAACTCTATCCAACCATTCTTTACAAGTCCTACTTCTCTTAAATCTATCCTAATATTGTCCTCCCACCTGCGTCTAGGTCTTCCAAAAGGTCTTTTCCCTTGGAGTCTCCCAGTAAATATTTTTTTTAGGTATCTTTCCTCCACCATGCGCGCAACATGCCCAACCCAATTCATCTTCCGTGATTTAATTACCATTATTATATCGGTGAAGAATAGCGATATGAAGCTAGTCATTATGAAGTAAAGCTAAAATATAAAATTATATGGCTATATTAAAAAATTAACGTCTTTTCCTTTGCTTGGCAATTCTGTTGATAACTATGTGATTCATTGCTGGGGATAAAATAGCATATTTTTCTCTGTTTAGTTGCTATATTTAGACGAGCCGTACCTTGCAGCAATAGCCGTGGAACATGCTTCCTGCTATCTTAAAGACATCTGAAACGAACGTCAATATACAAGATTGAAGTAAATTAGTGTTCATTATGGCGTTTGTTATAAAACGTGCTTCTGAAACTAGATCAACCAACTAAACCCGCTCCGGGCTCACAATTTGAATCCCGTTAAAGACATAATAACAATTACTATATTTTCCATAAATATAGGCTATACTGCAGTGTAAAATGTAAGAAATTAGAATAATCACAATATTCGCTTTGGGCACTCGAATTCCCAATGAGAACACGAGAACCTGTTTGTTATACAATGGATTATTATTAACCACGCTTCCTACTTCTATTAATTCAGGAAGCGGCGATGACAAATTACTACCTTCTTTTGTTTATTTTGACATCAACTCAGAGGAATTCTGCTCTTTTCTCTGAGCTAGACCTACTAATACCTACTAAAGTCGAGACAAAAAGAATAGGCAGCTCCTTAGATCAACTCCTTCCACCGATCACCCCTCTTTCTTTTCCTCTTACAAGTAGCCTACTTATGGCTGCGACTTAATGAACATTCATTCCCACACAGTGGTTCATAGTAGAGCTATAATATAATGTTAATGTTATTTCTTCAGTAACAATATTTTTATATGGTCAGAATATTTAAAAATATTAATTTAATTAATAATACGATACTTAGGCTAATTTAAAAGAATTATTAAACAAACGTCTTTGCTTGCGTTATTTTAATAATCTTAGGCTACTTATCGGACAAGCGCAATATGCAATAAATATCACAACTCATCAATTAATTTTCACATATATTTCTTTCTTTCTTTACTTTAGGGACATTTAAGCGTCCCACGCCGCCCGGGCCTTACAGGTTCGCGACCTGTCGGGAGAGGGATTGTAAATGGATCACATACATACTTTTTTTTTGACCAGACAAGGAGATGGAGGACCTCTCCGGATGAGTGATTAGCCCATTGCCGGGGCCACCACCGAGACAACACGAACACATAGGACGAGACACACTCACTCCGAACAAGGCGAGGATGGGACGAAGATGATAATTACAGCCAGGTGAGGAAAACCTCGGAAAAAATCCCCACCTAGATAACTTGACCCGACCAGGATTCGAATCCGGGCCCGCTGCGTGAGAGGAGCGAACGCATCCCCTACGCCACAGCAGTGAATTTCACACCATATAAATTTGAGTTTAGAAAATTTTAAAACTATAAACAGATAGTTTGTATTAAGGACACTCTTACTATAACTTACACTTGATAATGAATTGTCAGTCGTGTAGTACAAATCGTATTTACTATAAAATTACTCTACTGTAAAATGTAAAACAAAAAATAATTGGTTCATTATGTAAGGTTTGTGTAAGTTACATCACAACAAACACTATTTTATAACTCCTCGTCATTGTCACTGTCCACGTCAGAACTGTTATTATAACTCTTTTAATATTGTCATGCTTGTCTGTCTCCTTTGTGGAGGCCTCTTCTTGGAGTCCATCAAGAGTGTGCCACACATTTTCTCCAATCTTCAATTGAAAAACTGTTCTTAGCAGCGTTTGATTTGGGCAATAATTTACATTCGTACAGAGCTAGGTAGAACGGGGGCGAGGTTCAGGTACTCGGAACGTAAACAGTTAGGAAATAGTAGAATGGAAAACCCGTATATACACAACCAGAAAGCCACATATTCTTTCTGCCTCCTATTACACAGCCCAACAAAAAATAACGTTTTGTTTGGTGTCTCAAGACTTTTTACTGGATCCTGACTATACTTATTGTGCTTATTCCAAATATAAACAATTTTTCTCTACCCGCTCTACTTTTATATAGATTTTATTCGTGAACTCTTAGTCTAGCGAAACAAAATCTTGCTTGATAATATAGCTAGTGAAGGTTCTTGACCATACTTTGGACACTTAGGACGAAAACTGTTCGAAGTACAGAAAAACTAAGAGCTGGATTATCTTTTGGCCCTCAAATTGACAGCTCATAAGTCATAAACGACCGTACAATATGCGATAATATCAATTTGCTGAAAGACCCCATGATATAATGTTATTGTAATGTTAATGTAATTTTAGTGTGTTGCTTTTTTCTTCACATGATTTAGAAACTAAAAGTAGGCACTTTTTTATTTACAGTATATCAAACGTAAAATGGGATAATATGCATAATGGTAATACCGTATCTCACAAAACCAAAGCTGATAAAGCAAAACTAATGAAACATTTGTCATCAGCGACCTAAATAGCCTATACCCAAGAATAAGTATAAATTCTAAGGCACCAAAATGGCTGTTGCCCTGTGTTATAGAGCAACATGGCTCGAAGACTATACGAAATTTGTATTTTTTTATGGATAAAGAATGCTCCTGAGTTCTACTTTCTCTTGTTAAAAGTCGAGTAAAGGTATTTATTTATAAGTACGAATTGTGTCTGTCGAATCTCTCCCTCAGCGCCATCCGATATTCCATCTTCCAGCGCTCTCTTATTCCCCTATGTTCTTACTCCTTCCTTACTCAGCCATCCACCTCCCCTTCTTACATCTCACCATATGTTATGTGCATGAGAACTCTTTATTCAAATGATTCCTATTCGTACCGATATTCCATTTTCGTTTTAATTTTCATTTGAAATAATATAACAGAATTCACAGAGGAATCTAAAGTTTTTCTTAAAAGCTCCATTATATAGATTCTATAACACTATTATGAATAAACACAATTTCAGATTTATATTATTTATATTTTAAAATTCATTATTAAACATTCAGTGAATTCAAAAATGTGATACTGTGGCTTTTTTCGATTTTTTCTTTTATGTATTTTATGTAAGTTATTTCAAGAAAGGCTGAGATTTTGAAATTATTCGAGATCAGTTGTAGCAAACATTCACAGGTTTATCAAAATCTTTCTTTCTTTCTTTCTTTCTTTCTTTCTTTCTTTATCTTAGTTTTGCCTCTCACTTTTAGGATTCAAGCGACCCAAGCCGCCCGGGCCTTACAGGGCCGCGACCTGTTAGGAGAGTGATTATCTTAGGATCACATACATACTTTTTTGACTAGACAAGGACATGGAGCGCCTCCTCGGATGAGTGATCAGCCCAAAGCCGGGGCCATCTACAAGACAACCCGAACACATAGGACACACACACTCACTCCAAAAAAAGGCTAGGATGGGATGAAGATGATAATGACGGCCAGATGATGTCTGGGGACCACAAGGGCCTAAAGTTACCCGACCCCAGAAAAAACCCTACCTAGGTAACTTGTCCCGACCAGGAATCGAACCCGGGCCCGCTGCGAGAGAGGAACGAACGCATCCCCTACGCCTAGAATATTCCCATAACAACAAAGTTATGATTGATTCGTGATGTTTGGGAGCTCCTTCACAATCGTTATCGATGCCTGCTCCTTGACAACCTATACCAGCTCCAGTTCCACGGTAGGGACTGAACAGTAATTGGAGAAACTCAACGATTCTGTAATTTATTTTATTTTAATAAGGACCCATTGAAAGTGAGATAAATGAGAAACGAGGAGAAATTCTAGCTAAGAAAAACATATCGTTAACTACTTGCTCGAATATTGCGCGATGTCTCTAAGTTTCAATAGAGAAAGAAGAGCCCACCAGTCTTATTAAAACGTCTGTGTGCTATTCAAAGACCAACTCCGCGTGGAGTTGAATTTATGCTCATTATCTTATGATTCCCGAACAATTTGCTACTCTGAACATCGGATAACTGTGCCGAGTTATTCTTGAATAATTTATCACGGGCGTTAAGCCTGCCTCATCTTTCTTAACAGTCCTCTTTGTCGGCTCGTTATTTCTAAGCTTCCTTTAAATCCAAAACTCAAGAATATTCTGGCTTCAAACTCACCCACTTACAATGGACGTTTAAAATATCGGATACAAAGAGATAAGAAGGAAACATATTCAGAAATTTCTTAAGCAAGAACTTTGAATTCTTTCGATGCGATAGAAAATAGTTGTCTTTGAAATTTGAATCATACGTTGAAGAAGAAAAAAAGATATCGAAGACCGAAAATCCTGGACATATTTCTTCATATGAAACATTCGGATCTAGTATAGGCTGGTAAGGAGCAGGCTTGCGACGGGAATGGGACGGAGTTCACAAACATCAGGAATCAATAATAGAAAACTTTGCTTTTTTATGAGAAAATTCTAGGAGAAAAGTTCCTCCGACAGTGAACTCTAACCCAGGACCTTCAGCTTTCCGTACTGATCCTCTCTCAATTCCTTTAACCTGCTTACGAATTGTCTTTTGCCATTGATAAGGAAATAAGTCAGTATTGCTGTTATGTTATTATTACTACTAATATTAATAGAACGCGGTACATAAGTAATAGATATAGTTTATAATACTATTAATAATAATTATAAAAATAAAATACTTACCAATGGCAATAAACAATTGTTAACCAAGCTAAGGGAATGTTATCTATTTTACGGAACCTGGAGTTCAAGGCCGTGCTTAGACCTACACGATCTAGCCATTCAACCTTATTCTGTGCTAACTCTATCCAACCATCCCTCGCCAATCTTGCTTTCCTTAAATCTATTCTAATATTGAAATCGCACCTATGTCTAGGTCTTCCAAGTGGTCTTTTCCCTTAAGGTCTCTCAGTCAATACTTTTTAAATATCTCTTTCCTCCTCTAAGTGTGCAGCATGTCCAGCCCATTTCATCCTACTATATTCTGTGAAGAGTACAGGTAATGAAGTTCACTATATTATATTAACAATACACATTTCATTTTAACAAAGAGTAGTTGCTTCTGTTTGAGCTCAGACTGAGTTCAAAACAGTTATGGATTCAGTTAACATTTCTAAAATTATTAGTTACAAATAATAGTTACAAAAATTAGGTAGGCCAACTTTAAATGTTGGGATAACGGTATCGAATCCTTCAATCAGGAAGAAAGATTTAATAGTTTAATAAAAATTTAAAAAATAGTAATGGTTGATTTGCTAAACATTTACTAAACATTTAGTAAACATTGTTTACTAAAGAAGAGAAATGAACATGAAAATTAAGAAATAAAAGTTTTAACTAGGAACTAAATACAAAGCGAAGGGGATTGCTGAGAGCAGGTGTTTTGCTTCAACATGATAATACCAGTCCTCATGCTGCTCGTGCAACTATCAAAACCATCGATGACATGCGCTTCAAGTGCTTCCCACATCCGCCATATTCGCCAGATTTGTCAATATCAGATTTCCATATCTTTGGTCCATTAAAGGAGCACCTTGGAGGGCAGAAGTTAAAGTCTGATGAAGAGTCCAATAGGCGGTGCACGAGTGGCTACAGCGTCAACCAAAATAATTTTTCTCACGCGGTATCAAAGCACTTCCTTTCCGATGGCGTAAATGCATTGAACTGGGAGGGGACTACGTGGAAAATTTTTTTTGCAAGCAAACATTCTGCAGTGAAATAGTGGAAAATAAGTAATTGTTGTTTTAATTTGATTCTCCCTCGTAATAATAATAATTTCATTTCATTTCATTTGTTTATTTAGAGAAGCTACATACAATTTTTACAAAGTTTGAACAGTAGGCTTCTAATAATAATAATAGTAATAATAATAAAAGGACATAGTTGAATAGGTTTCTGCAGAGAATTTCGAAGAAATATATGAATTCCGATGTCCCAGCATAATACGAAACGTGACAAGGAAAGAGAGTTATTCTGTGACAAAGGTTTTAATTGGAAATCAGGGAGTATCGGCACAAAATTCATGGAACTGTCGTGCAATCATTCTAATTGGATTCTACGTGATGAACCTGCTGTAAATTATTAACAAACACAGAAATATCACATTTCTTACATTGTTGTTTTTTTACAAATCCAGCACCTAGCCAGAGGGGTGCGGCGAACTGGTAGAAATTTTGCTATCACGGAAGAATTTCCGTATTTATCCTTTCATGATACGTTGTTTCTGCTATCTGTATTTAATAGAGAAATAATTACAGTCTTTGTTGATGTTTTCAAGCAACTGCTATTACAATAGTTTCAAAAAACAGTCCTCTTATTATTAATCAACTTTTGTTGTTGCAAATTTCAACTAATTTGTTGATCTACGTTTCTAAGCTTGTCACTTATTTTTGTAAGCACGGAGACTTTGGTTCATAACTAGGTAGCGGATATTTAGGAACCAATCTCTGTCCTGACGTACTGAATGACTGGCTGAGAATCAACGTAGAGCCTAAACTATATAACAGTTGGAGTTTTGACAGTACCTTCGTTTCATAATGTAAGTGCTCACTAAGAAAGGATTTTGAATGCCAAAAATCAAATATCTTTTAGAATACTTCATCCCTTTTTACACAGAATTATCAAATAATCCAAATCACAGTTCACATGACAACAGTGAATTGTTGGCATTGGTCTCAGGTAGGGTTAGAAATAAATGATACGGACTTTGACAAATTTGAGAAGCTATCAATATAATTCATTGCTGTAATTAAATATTGAAGATGAAATCCACGAAAATAATGCACAGTGTAATGCAGTCACATAACTTTCTCTACCCTGGACATAGAGAATACCGTACGAGGTATGGTAAGAGGTATATTATTATATGTCCTAGGTTTTTGGAAGGGAAGTGTGAAAGTGATATTGCATTTCTTTATAATTTCATCTCTGAAACGGTTGTAAGGTAACATGAGATGAGAAATAAAATATTCCGCAAAAACAATATAATTTTATATTACCGGAATTTCTCTTTCTTATTATTTGAACCCCTACCAGACTTGGTGTGAAAAAGCGATGGGATGCAAAATTCTACATCCTCTATGAACCATAAAAAGCTATATCAAGCGTTTTCTGAGCGAATACTTTGAGTGTGATAAGTCAATCTTCATTTCAAATTGTTAATACCTATAGACCTATAAGGACCTAGAATTTGAAAATCGAAAGGCCTTCATAAGTTAATGTCTAATTACAAAATACAAAACCCGGGCGCCGCCGGTCCTTTTAAGCTATTAACGTATAAAATAGGTAGTTAATCTTTCCACTACTACTGACGACCAGGCTGAATGCGTAATTTCGAGCAATTGTTTAAAACAGGTACTATTTAAGACTAATAGAGTATGGTTTTACGTAAAATGTGAGGATTTTTATAGTCGTATTAGGTTAATTAGTTATGGAACCAGTTATTTTGTTGATTTTTACTTCCTCTGCTTGTACCATAGGTACTATAGGTAGAGAGAATAATATGTTTTCGAATCCCAAATTCGAAGTTGAGTTTTTAACAAAAATGCACGTTTTGAGGTCCTCTGAATCTAAAAATACTATTTTCGGGAACATGTCTGTGTGTGTCTGTGCTTATGTGTCTTTGTGTCTTTGTGTCTCTAAACAACCTAGCTCCAGAGTGTAAAATCGTATGAAAACAAGATTTTGTATTTAGGTCAGGTTAGGTACCTTCTGAGGATGCACACGAAGATTGGCGACAACTTTCTCTTGCATTTAAGGGGACTTTACATGAAGAAATGTTCATTTTTAGCGACATACATAAACATGAATGCAGAATTTCGACTAAGTATCTGGCACTAAACAAATAAATAAGATAAATTATTAAATGTGATATACGAAAACATATTCTGCTTAAAACAGTAGATATGTGGTGTAATCCCCCATGATGTTACTTTGATATTTCAATTGGCTTAATCCTTCTGGTGACATTAGAGCTCAGAGGTCAACTAGTACGAATAGCAATCTAGGGCTGAAGATGGACAGTGCGTAAGGCTGACAACCTTACCATATTCATGTTACGATCCTTTAGAATCCCACTCTAAGGGCCTGTATTAAAGAAAACTTTCCTTTATCTTTGCTTTGAAAGAGTTACATGAAAGTTTTGAAACAAATCATCCTATTACTCAACCGAGAATGCAAAAAGTCACTCAGATATATAAGGATGTAATTGATATTTAAAAATTAAAAATAAAATATTTGGTATATTATAATTAACAATTTATTTATTTATACTTTTTATACTTGTAAATTTCACACCGTGCAAAATTTGAAAGTGTTGATTTTGAATTTCCATTAAATAATAAAGACTAAACATTCTACCCAGAAGGCATGTTTGATACGCCACCACGGTTCCATTTTTGTTAGTAACTTTATTAAAAACAAATAAACATAACTTCTGTTTACTTTTCATTATATCTCTATGAAATTGTGCGCTGTTACATTCTCTTTGGGCAACGCGTACAAATTAATTCCTGACGCACTATTTTCACAAAGCAACAAAAGCATAAAGCTATTGTGGCTTCCAGGTGTGAAATATAACTAGGCCTACATTGTATGTGTTTGTTTAAAAAACAGTTCCGCAATTCCCAAAATTGAGTTGGGGATATTCTTAACAATACTGAGCTATAATACTTATGCAAAAACATATTTCTATATACTACACAGGTGCAGCAGATCAAAGTGAGCAGTAGATCACAATAAAAATGGTTTTAACCCATTTCGGTTGTGTGATTAGATCCATAGTTTATGCGAAAAAATGTTAATAGCTTCCGCAGAATGGCAGCAGCGCACAGCCAGATCGCTCTTACGGTGGCAATGACGAATCACCCTTAAGAAAATATAAAATACAAACCCACAGTGTGACTAATTACACCTGGTTTGGCGTTGTTAAGTTTCGTAGACTATGTCGTCCAAATAATCTTTGTATTAAAATGGACATAAACTGCCAACTTTATTGAAAAGATGCAAACGGATATATTTTTTTATTTTATTTTTGTCTGTGCTGACGAGAAAAAATTAACAGTACGGATAATCCTTATCAAGTAAAACACGGTTAAAGTTTAAAAGACAATTTTTTTTCTGCCAAAATTACCTAGGCCTACTCACTTGAGACAAATTAATAATGGTATTTGCATTTTTTTCCTGCTAAATGAACAAGCTGTTAAAATCTGCATTGCCCACGAACATTTGTTTAAAATAAAGATAATATTTGTTACACAAATTTAAAAATAGACTTACGCAGCATACATATTTATTCTGGTATACGCGTGAACTGTTAAAAGTACCGGTGGGTATTTTTGAGGTCGAGGATTATTTTTATTTGTTCCCGATTGCATTTAAATTGTCTAACTGACAGACATCGAACAATAAACATCATAATCTCGTTTAATGTTAATCATCATATGAGATATCAAACTGGAAATCACGTGACAGCAATGATGGCTGGCAGTTTTATACGTAATAGGCTTGTTGACAAGTATTATTACTGTACATTAACTCTAATAACTTCATCAAATACTCACTATGTAACAAGGCTTTTTACTCCAAATACATCACATATGAGATAACGCATGGCATACGTTTGCTAATGCATCAAACATAATATTAAAATGATGTAATCAGGTGGTATTAAAGTAACTCTTGATTGACATATCCTAGCAGAGATAATACGGGATTATATACGCTAGGGGGGAGAGAGACTGCTTCTGACGTCAAGGGTCAAAGAGAGTTCTTAATAGCAAGCGATTTATGTGAAGCCCAATTTAACGAAATAACTTGAGCCCGTGCGTAACAGATTCTCTGGCATTCTACTCATGCCTCATATCTTTTTCAGAAAAAGGGAGGGATGAAGGATTGTTGTAAAGGGGATGAAGTTTTAAGAAACCCTGCTGTTAGGCAGTCATGAGTTCTCGATTTACGAAAGATTCCCCAAGCTACGTTAACAAATTTATATATCGACTTTATTCCTTTGATTTCATTAAGACTAGTGCCATATAGATTAATATCGAACACGGAACCAACTTGAAGCCTTGAGAGTAGCAAATGAAACTGCGTAGTAAACAGCCTGTATTTAATCAATTCTGTTCGTGTTAATTTTAATATTATACTACACTGAGTTCAATTCGTGTTGTAAAACCCCGTTGGTTCTAAGAAAGCGGCAAAGAAGCAGCTTCGACTTGACCGCAAGTCAACAGCTGACATCTATCTCAGAAGATAAGAACTACGAGAACTTACTAACAGCTGATTTCCGAGGTTAGCTGTTTTTGTTTGTTCGGCGGTTTCAAAATCTCAAAATTTAAACGTTTAATTATAGTTGAACAAAAGAAGTCGCATGCAACTTGCTTATACTGTTAATTAGGTACTTTTATTAAAATTATGAAACTCGCTTCGTTTGTATATATTATAAGCTCGTTATATATTATGGGCTCAATGTATAATCTACTATACATTATTTTTACTCATTTTTCGAGAGTGGAGAATGCTATTTATTCGAAAAAAGGCTGCACATGGTTAACAAAACATAGTAGGCCTACTATTGTGCTATAAGCTTCATACTAAAAAAACCCAATTGCAAATATATTTATGTAGTCAAAGGCTTTGTTTGATTTATGTAGCCCATCAAAATTTATGACCCTAATTTATATATTTTTTTAAAGTTACAGGGTCTTAACACAATAATTAGTACATTCTTACCATTAAAATATCACATTAAGGTATAGTCCAGTTACTCATTGCATGTCCAGGCGGCTTCCTTTCATTAGGAGGAAAAGTTTGCCGACTGTTCAACCCATTTCTTTATTTTTACCGCACCAATCAGCTAGTTACCCCAGCCAATCAAAATCTAAGAATGTCATGTGAGAATTTTGACAGCTACTCGTCAACTCCGCGTGGAGTGAAATGAGCGGTTGCAAGATCAAGTTACAGTAAACAATAACACGTGTGAATTGATTAAAGCTAGGGAAGAACTGAGGGCAATGTTAACAATGAGTAAATATTGCAACGATGCTTTTGTTTTGGAAAGCGGAAGCCATGAGTGATTTAGTCAGATCAACTAACATAAAAAAACACCAACTTAATGGTTTATTCCTTTGAAGCTGCCTGGCCATGCAACGAATAACTGCACTATATACAGTCTTTGTGTGTGTATGTGCGTGTTATAAAATCACACAATTTTATAACATAATATATTGTACAACATCATATAAAATGGATGTACACAAATAGGTTAACATTTACCAACTACGTAGTGGCAGTCTAGATTAAAAATATATTTTGTTCGAGAGGTCGTGAATAATTTAATTCATTCCTTATGAAAAAATATAGGTATACCTATCGCGGACATGATAAGAACAGGAACGAAAACAAATAAACATGTTAAAGTATCTTTATTCTTATAATACATGTTAGAAATGCCTAGAAGCGTGGAAACCGTTAAACCAGGTGAATTCAGAAGACAGTATACTGAATTTAAATTAATATTTTTATTATTTCATAGGAAGACCTGAATAGTTTAAATGTAAAGCATAGCAATGAAGATGTAGGGATAATAATTATATTTTATGAGTCAAAATTTGCCCAGTAAGTGACAAGGGTGAGACAGCATATTCTCTCTGAATGTGAAGTCACTGAAGTCACAAAATAAACTGCTCCGACAGTTATATTACATCAGAACCTATCCTATACAATACAAAGTGATATGACAATCATACTGTTGGTCACGTCACATAGAGGTTTGGTATAGCCACTGTACACTTACTTTATAATACAGTATGATGTTATGCTTACACGGTAATGAGTCCTGTATCGGTGCTATGGTCACATAAATTGACTAGTTATTGAATTCACGGCCTTCATTACAGCATTCGGAATACGTGCCAACTGCAGTGTACTAACTGAATATCTATATGCAAGTGGTTAATTGGCTCATAACGAACTGTTCTGTGCGTCATCCTGTTGCCAAATGTCTCAAGATGAGGTACACTGGTGAAATATAGTAACTGCATGGTAGTACTGTTATCGTACGATATTTTATCTTGTAAATTTATTTATTTATTCCACCTGCGTAAAACACAATACATTCATTACTGGTGCCCGAATGAGCAAAAGCTCGTGCTCGGGCACGGTTCAGCAGTGACAGAAAATGTAACGAATACTGGAACTACAAATGTATAGAAAAATCACTCTACATAGAATACATACCCATACACACATGGCTCATACCCATACCCGTACCCATACACAATGAAGATAAGAATGGAAATATGGACTTTACGAAAGTGGAAATACGATTCCAAATCCTCTTTGAACAGAATAATAAATCGTTATTTATTTAATCTCCAGAGATGGAAACCCTATTTCGCCATAGAGGCATGTTAGGGTTGTTATTTACAAACTAATTGTATAATTATATACTCGTAATTTCAAACATTAAATAAGTAATTAATTAAAGTTGATCGTGAATGTAAGTTATCTGAAAAATTCTCTAAAACAGCAGATTTTGTTGAATAAATGGAGACATGAGTTGGGAAATTTTTTTTTCACACTGAGAAGCATGCAATTCAAGACTAAACCTTCTTTCGAATAATGAACAGTCAAATAAGACACGTTTCACAGTTTCTGTTGTCAACTGACATCTGCAGACATGGTTCCTGTCTGTAGTAACGTTGAACCTCGTAAAATAACTACCAGACTTTCCATAACCTGTTCTAAATTGTGTTCAAATAAATTTTGTTGACAAATGTTTATAATAATAATATAAGGATCGTTCGGATAGTAGTAGTAGGCCTATTCATTTTTCAATTACAAAATAACCAATAAAGAGTTTTCAACAGAACTTTAGTTTAAATCTAAATATCTTATATTTTTTCGTATATCCATACTTTTTGTACCTTGTGACAAGTTTTTGTTGCGTATCCTCATACACTCCTGCCGCTAGTCTTTTCAAATACATGGGGTGAGAAGCCGATCCATTTTGATGAACTCTTCGACCCGATGAAACAAATCACTCTCCTCCTTGGCACCATTATCCGTCCATACGTTTCCTGAGCTGACGATCAATGATCGATGCATTAAGAAATCTTATCACAAGTCACTTCTAATGTAGTATTATTATTTACTATTCTGCCTAGTGGCAGGTCCATGTCTTCGTACGGAGAATTTCTGACGCCAGTGTTCCCTATCTCCAGCTTCGTCCTTCAATCTGCTGTATCTCCTCCCATCTTTCATGTCATCCAAATGTTGTATTCTTCTCCTTCCTCTTCGAGCAGTTCCTTTGATCTTCCCTTCGATGACATCATGTATGAGTCCCTCGTGTCTAAGTACGTGTCCGATCCAATTGGCTTTCCTCTGAATAATTGTATTCAGAATAATTTTCCTCTCTCCTACCCTTCTCAGTACTTCGTCATTTGTCACCCGTTCTGTCCACTTGACCTTCTCTATTCTCCTCCAGCACCACATTTCGAAGCTTTCTAGGTATTTCTTCTCCCTCTTTCTCATGGTCCATATCTCTGCTCCGTACAGTGCAATGCTCCAGATGTAGTGGGGTTACGTATTTTTTCCTTTTAATTGAATCTCGAACAGCAAGAACTTAGATGATTGAAACACGATGAAACCCACATGAAGAATGAAAAGCACATATCAAAGAATGGACTATGCGTAATATTTTTAGTTTTAAGTTCATTTAGAGAAGTGTATCGACATTATAAACACACTACCCCTATACACTTATTTTGAAAATTATAAAATACACTATTGGCCAGAGCAAAAAAAAAAAAAAGTTTCGTATCAGTCAAATAACCGTGTTGTTGTAAGTTATACGTCACCTATATTTTCCTTAAATTAGCCTAATGCACGTTCCTGGAATCATCTTCCCCTCTAGCATCAGAACCTGCAGTGCGCGGTCAACATTTAAATTTAACCTAAAGTAATATCTATTCAGTAAACGTGAATTTTGTCAGGTCTAAAACATCTGCTCTTAAAACTGTGTCTTGTACTCGTATACTGTAGGCCCAATATTGTACGAGGCGTGTTTTAAAAGTAAGTACCAATTAAATATTTTGCCACTGCAGCGTTGCAGTAGTGATTTTGAGCCTGTGCGATTATTTAATTCATTAGGAAGGCAGACGCAGATTAGAGCGATCGTCACTTTGTGTTTTCCTATTGTTAGAACGTTTCGAAATGTTCAAAACAATCGAACGACCTGCCGACTGTGAAGTCAGATAATCGATTCGAATTTCGAATACGAGAAATGTACGTCAGCAAACATTCGCCTCCAATTGTGTGAGGTTTATGGGGAAACAATAATGAGTGATGGAATTCTGAGGAAGTGGGTTTGACGGTTTGACAGTTTAACGAAGGTCGTGAAAATGTGCATGACGAGCCGCGGAGAGGCCGATTTGATGCAAGCTGTGGAAGAAAACATTTGTTTCTTCATCTGAAGATATTCCTTAGTGGAAAACATTTTAACGACGATGTTGATGTGAAACAAGAAGTGCAAACTTGGCTTTCATCACAGGCGGCATCGTTCTTTGACGAAGGCATACAAAAACTAGATTCCCGTTACAAGTGCCTAAATAACGGCGGTAAATATGTGCAAAGTAGTGCAAGGTGTAAGGTAATGAACGATAATAAGGTACTAGGAAAATAATTTTCTGTTAATTTAAAAAAATATCGCCACTTACTTTAAAAACACGCCTCGTAATAATTTACTTCTTTTCTCCATGTTGGTTGAGTGTGAGAGAAAGAAGTAAGGACATAACTCTGCGAGATTAAACACAGAACTATAATAATAATAATAATAATAATAATTATTATTATTATTATCATCATCATCATCATTATCATCATCATCATCATTATTTATGCTTTGATTTACAGGCCTTGGCTCGAAAGCATAATGCAATTCTTACTAAGCCATTTTTCTTAGTGCATATGCGTAGGCCTAATAGGAGGATGTCCGTATTCTTTATCATCCTGCAAACTTAAAACTCCATAAATCATATTTTCATCAAATTTAGTAATCAAATTAGGATTGCAAATATTATTATTTAGGCATACAGTACTGCCTGTGCATTTAGACGTGAACACTTGCATGCGCCGCAGACATAGGGCGGGACGGAAGGGGAGTGTGTTGCTAGTATGGATCCCGTGAGACTGATACCACTGCGCATTGTGTTTACAGTGTTCACGTCTAAATGCACGGACTATAGTAAAGGTGATTACACCGTGAAGCAGTTGGTTGAGGCATTCCACTACAAATCAGAAGATCGAGGGTCGATCTCCGATAATGTCATTGGAATTTTTCACTTGGCCTAATCCTTCTGCTGTGGTCCTATGAGCTTTTAACAGTAATGTTGCCAGGAGAAACCCTGGATTAGCGTTGAGCATCGAAAGCCGATGTTTTGAAAACATCGATGTTTTGAAAACATCCGATGTTTTCATGTCGATCGATGTTTTCTACGTCGATGGAAAACAACCTATGTTTTTGCTACATTAATGTTTCCCCCTGACATCGATGTTTTTTTAATAATGTTTAGAGTTTTATGCATTAATTTTGATAGGTAAATTATTAATGAATTGATCTACTGAGTCGGACATTGAAAACGTATTGACAGAAAATTTCCCAAAACATCGATTTGTTTCATCTATAGATTTCATGAAAGTATTTCAGTTTATTTACGCATTTTTCCTAATTTTCGGAAGTCATTACTTTTTTAATGTACATCGTTGTTTTCCGTCAAAATACATTGATGTTTTGAGGTCGATATTATCGTCACATCGATAGTGAACAACAATGTTTTCACTATCGATACTCATCCCTACCCTGGATATACATGTGTATGGCTCTCAACAATCATTCTTTCATGAGACGAATGTCTCTGGGAACTGTAGGCCCGTATAGTGAACAGTTCACGTATCCATTACCTAAAGTAGTAAATGAACTGTACAGAAAGAAGACCGATAAGCATGCAAGAGAGTGAATTTATGAAGAGCTTGTTTAGAAATGGATGACGTACTTTCTTGGTAACAAATTGGAACAGCAGGAAACAAGTGAAGCGTCTCAGTTCTACACCACTTGGCTCGAGGGGGAGCTTCAGACCCAGTTACAATCAAATGACACACTCTATATGCATTGTTGCACTATTTGGTTACCCTATATCTTGTCCAGTGAAGCCAATAGCAATCACGTCATCAGGGTCAGCTGTTCAGTAAGCAAAAACAAAACAGTAATGATATCTTAATGTCCATAAGAGTAGAATTATCAAGCAAGACATACAAAAAAGTAAATTTTGTGGTTTGAGAGATGAACTTACATCCAAACCCTCTAACGAGGGTTACGAATTTCAAAATTCTAGGATCACAGATGCTGGGCCTTCTATTTGTTTAACACTAGGAGGTGCCCGTGGCTTCGCCACGATAATTCTTTTAAAGATTAAAAATTAAAAGTATAATAATTATTAAAGCATTATATTTATTAACACTTGCACGCGAATCATTCATAAACTAAGCCATTAATAATTAATGAAACAGCTAAAATTCCTGCTTTAGAGTACATTCCACGACATGAAAGCGCCCCCTGGGAAAACTATATCAGAATCGATTATGCAGTTCCAAAGAACCTGTGAACACATAATACGTATTGTTTCTCAGCTGTTTATTGACATGAATATGATGTGAATTTTATTTTATCAATTCAGTGTAATTTTCAGAAATTATATAATGTTTCAAGGGAAGGAATGGTTTGTTTGGATTATTATTATTATCAGCGATATTTCAAGAGATAAAACCATCAATATTTTACAGCTGTTGCCCCCGGCTTCGCCCGCCATTATTCATTGACTCCAGGATTTTTAAGAAAATTACACTGGTAGATTATTAAAAATGTTTGTGGTTCAGAGCTATGAAAATTGTAAGTAAAAATAAAATTAGAATATTTGTTCATTGTGTTCATTTCACTTAGGCCTTATATAATAAAGAAACGGTTTTCCATCCTAATTTTGTAGTCGTCATGAAAGTTTAGACTGCGAGAGACGAACATCGCCGAATATACCCGATGTCTCACGAAGCGGGCGAGCAAGCACGCTATTTAGGGCCGTTGAATTGTATAAGAGTAGATAGATTTTATAGCATCAATAAAATGTGAATGTTTTAGAGTTATATTTTCTTTTATGTATTCCTATTTAATTGTGTAATTAATTGTGTACAAATTCTGTAATGTAAATAGGCCTAACGAACTGTACCCGAACACGATCATTTGCTCATTCGGGTAATCTTATGTTATATAAAATTTATATATAAAAATAAAGGATTTGAAATTTTAAATTTTAGCAGGAATATATAGTAAATTTAATTTTTATTGTAATTAATTTGCTAAATGGCCAGTTACTGAATAAAAATACCCTAAATTTCCTTGAAACATCAGTTACAATATCGAAAATTCTTGTATTACAAAATTGAATATCATATAGAATATAAAGTACGCTTGAAATTGATTTGACTAAAAACAGAAGCTTCATATAGCACAATAAATAGTTTTAACAATTGGATACATAAATATCACTTTCTACCTACGAGGGAAATGTTGTATATTTATGTATTAAAATTCACCTTATGCCCTGGTATTCTGAGTTTATAAAAACTTACTAAATACAACTACATCAGCTTGATTTGCCTCGGTTAAACATCTAGCAATTTCAACTTTCAATAATAAGAAATACATTGATAAGGTGTGGTAAATTATAACTATACAAGTTATAAAATATTATTGACGTATACGAATGGGCTGTCCCTTTGAAAATTATTATGTTTATAATCGTCTTTATTAATACAATTTTAGGAATGACCTAAAAATAAAACCAAGTACAATAGTAGACTAGGCAAGTCGAAATTGAAGCAGTCAAATACTATGTTATCTCATTTATGTTTAGGTATCCACTTCTATAAAAACAAATTACCAGTATCACTTAAAAGCTCAGTTTTATTAACACGTTTTGCATTTAAATCTCACAATATTGTTTTTGTTGCAACTTATATGAATTCTTGAATATCAACTGCAATGCATTTAAGTAAATGTATTTTAGGTTACACTTAAGAATGTGTCAGATTATTTGGTTACTGGCTAGTCTAGTGCCTCTATTGTGCAAAACTACAGGACGATGTCCTTTAAACAATATTTAATTTTAATGAGATGCAAATTAGTACTAGACATTTCTGAGGCATTAATAAATTGTACTCGTAAATCTTAGGCATCGGTACCGGAATATAATATATCAACTAGTAGTAATTTTTCAAAATTAGATAATTTAGTGTAAATGAGAAAATTCAGGCCTACGGCCTTTACACATAGGCTATTTAAAACCTATGGCATTATTGTCATTGCTTTGAAACGTGTTCCTAATTGGTTCAGCATAAATATTTATGTCCCACAATACTCAGTTGTTCTATTTCAGGCAGCATGTTCATGTTTCAATTATCTAGCAGAATGTCATTGGTGCCAAAATGTGTTCGCTTAATTAAGCTTTATATTGTATGTTTCTTACTCATCAGACAATTATTTGTACGGTACCAAAATAACTGTCAGACTATTTCAAGAGTGGTCATGATTTCAAGAGTGTCATGGTAATTTTACTTAAAGATGAAACTGAAACTTCAATCTTTCAATAGCCTACAGAAACTTTAATAACAAGATTATTTCAAAACAAAACACCAGATAGGAATGTTATTAATATACCATAAAAAGTAGAATGTTGAAAGACGTCATGTTTACAGTAGTCGATATTCCAGTTCTTCGAATTTAGCAGTAAAACATTTTGAAACGAGTTAAAGGAAGTTAGTTAACATAGCTCACCAGTACATAGCCTAATGTTAGGGTAATGTGATAAAAAGATTAATGTGCATAATACTAAACTTCGTGGTGCTACATCCCTATTGGGGACCGCTGCATCATCAGCTGCGGCAGGGCTGGGAAAATGTGGTCAGAATACCCACAGACACGGGACCACGGCTTATAGTTCCTCCGGAGGACTCCCTGTCCATGGCTTTTACGTCCTGAGAAATCCATGGACCTCGGCCAAGCATGAACCCGCGACTTAACGGATCTAGAGGCGGGTACGATTACTCTATACCACCGAGGTCTACATATACCGTATAATACTGCATATTGATGTAAATATGTTATACCATTATATCTATATATATTTATAATTTCTTCGTTCATTTCAATGCACTCACAAGTTCTAATTTAATATTCTATTTGTTACAGGTAAGATTCAACTCCTGTTGTTACCGGTGTGCCGTCATTGTAGGTAAAATAATCATACTTATATTTACTAGTTACATATGTTTTAAGGCAGGTCTACACTCTATGGGGGTGCCAACTGTTTATATCTTCTGCTGGATCTTTAAACTCTGAATAAGTTCCAATACCTCAATTCTTCTAACAAGATTTGTTGCTGCTTTTAGTTTTCCTTCAGTAACATCCAGCAGAAGTCTTCTTCTCATGACGTGTTCTAATCAGTTTGACGTTCTTTTCCTTACAACTTATTCTCATCCATCCTTCTTAAAACTTCTTCTTTGTTATTTTGTCCACTGTTCCTCAGAGCTCTCTGATATTTCCTTTCCATTTTCCCCAGCGTACATGCTTCAGCTCCGTATGTAGTATATCATAAGTTTCTTCATTGTTGCGCTTACATGAGCCCGCCATTCAGCACATTCACAATGTGAGCCAGCTGGAGAATTTAATGGTGTACCGGCATGTTGCCATGATGGTAAGAGCAGCGACACGGAGAGCCGAAGATCCTGGTTCAAATCCCGGCTATGGAATTGAATTTTTCAGTCTGATTTCACCTTTCCATCTTAGCCTACACACGGCCAATGCGAAAGAATTATCTTCCCATTATTATTATTATTATTGTTGTTATTATTATTATTGTTAATTATTATTGTTATTATCATTATTATTATTATTATTATTATTATTATTATTATTATTATTATTATTATTATGCTTCCAATTTAACGTTCAATAAAATTACTCTGAACATTACTTTTCCCATGTGTTGGATTTATGTATTCACTGAACTCACTGAATATAGGATTGCGTGTGAAATAGGCTGGCAGCAGTACATATAGTTGTAGAGCAGGACGTCTTCACATGTCAGATTGCAGCACATGTGCTAGAAACCGATGTAAATATTCCTTTACTCACTCATGTTGGCAACACTTGACACGAGAGACAACTCTTCGCACAGTTTGTCAACACATTCCGAACCCAAGGATGTCATGAATCGGAAGCAGCTTTTTAACACATGTCTTATTGAAGATGGAGAAATCAGACATATTGAATTTCACACAGACTTCTCTGCCTCAACTCGTAAGATTTTGATCATGAAATAAACAGCCGGCTTAGTCTCTAGTTAGATCTATGAGATTTTTCATTCATCTAACTTAATAATATGACGTTGTAGGAACTCTAAATGAGTAATGGGTTAAAGTTGGTGGAAGTCTGGGGCCGATTGCCTTTAGATAGTTTTATTTTACCTTCAGTTGAACCAAAAATTAATTATTAAGATATATCAGTCAGTAACTGATACGACTGCAAATTTTATTTAAATTAATTTTAATAAAAAGTGTACAGCATTTTTAAGCAGAAGGTAATTTCCTGCTGTCAGTAGCAGAGTACTTAGTAAGATCGTACTTGGGACAGGAATGAGACAGAAGAAATTAGTTCAAGAGGGAGGTAAAATGATATATGGAGAATTCAACGTTTTTAAAATTTTCTTTACCTACGCACTGAAAACCATTATGGATTGAACTGTATGCTGGGTTTCCATAGGCCTATATTATGTTTCTAGCCACACTAAAACAGCCATACTATTTGTATTATTTTGAGAAAGTGAGTCTATTTTTACATTCGAAAGCGCTGATATTGTGGTTATTAAAATTATCGTCACAAAACTAAGCAATAAAAATTAAAAAATATAATAAAAAAGTGAAACATTGATTGTGAGTAATATAAAATTTATCTGCTATAAAAAGGGCTATAGAAGGTTACAGGTATGAAAGTTGTGAATTCAGGGAGAAAGTCTTGCATAGTAAAAAGAAAACTAGTAACAAAAATACCAATGTAAACACGACGAACCCTACCTTAAACATTGGAAAGGTGAGAACTGGGCCTGCAAACAGCTTGAAGTCAAAATTCTGAAAATAAATAAGATGATTGCACATATTAGCTAAAGTTTTTACAGCAGTAGTACAGTACGGAGGTCAGAATATGGCCGTGGTCAACTAATTTCTTTTTTATGAATCTAAAATCTCAAAACCTAAACATTTAAACTAGCTTTGCTCGTTTCATAAACATAGTCATATCTTAATAAATGGCATATTCTCGTTATACATCAGTATTCGTTAGGCCTAGAGGGAAAGAGCGCGGACTAATTTGTGGACACAAAGAGGGAGAGCGAAGGCAAAAAATAAATTCAGAACTCCTACTCTATTTCACCCGCTGCAGAGCGAGCCATTTGTACTAGATTGCTGCGGCAAAGCCTATATTACTTAGGCCTTCTGTAGTCACATGCACAGCCTAACGTAGTATATCTAGGACATTCCTAGATCTGAAATGAGTGTGGAAATATTGCTAATATCTACCTGTGTCTGCGATTTACTATTGCATAACGCCTAGAAACTTTAGTTCTCTTTCTACGATGAGGGGGTGTAAGCCTATAACTACGCGCCATTAATGTCGTGTTATTTGGAATCACTAATTCGATTTCAGGGTCTTGCAGTAGAAACAAGCAGCTATTTTAATATGGTTACATAATAAGTAGTATGATATGGTAAACAACTTTTTCCACCTTATACCACGAAGTATATTAAAATACAGAAATTATTTGATACGAGGGTAACTAATATCTTAAAATAGAATAGAGATAAAATAAAACATTCCAATTGCAATTACCTAGAATTATAATATGTATCAAACGTCAATAGTTAAAATACAACAACTGTTATATTAAAATTCACCGTTGTTGGGTGTATTGTCATATGAATAAGTAAAATTATATCCTTAAGTTTTCAGGTTAGCTTTCTTCTTTTATAAAATTGATGGCAAAAAAATATCTGTTATCCAAATTGCAATTGGAATGTTTTATTTTCTCTCTATTCTATTTTATGATATTAGTTACCCTCGTATCAAATAATTTCTGCATTTTAATATACTTTGTGGTATAAGGTGCTAACAGTTGTTTACCATACCTTACTTCACCCCAAACGGTATGAAATTAATTAATTATAATAAGTAGTATGTCTAGGTAGTATAAAGGCACGAAGGATTTTATAACTTTTTGTTAGAAAAAAAGTAGCTAGGCAACTAATAATATGGCTTAGTCCTTATTCTTCACGCTGTACAAGCCACAGTTTTAAAGAACACGTTCCCTTTCATTTTGGAAATATTCTACCTGAATCGTTTTCTGAACTGACATGAAAACGTGTGAATAGCGTTATGAAGGCATTTCTCTAGAATTCTCCATTATACATTTGCGAATGCATTTCGCACATCACGTAGTTTCGCAAGTTCCCAACAAGCTGCAGCTAGGAGCTCAAACAGAGACGACTTGAGAGTTTGTTCCTGTTAACTTGTCTTTTTTTATCTATAGTCTGTTCACTGCAAGCTCGTCTCTTGAGGATCTGCTGGTTATTATAATACACTTGGTATTCATATTGCAAACTTCGTTGTGATGAAACTGAGATGCCGCTTGCACAAGAATAACAATACTATATACACAAGTGTATTCTCACAAACATTTTCCCATAGCATTATTATTATTATTACTGTTGTATTTTTAGTTCAACTATTGTTAGGTGGAAATGCGAGCCTAAGCCAAAATATCTTCACCCCTCTAAAATTTGTAGACAATATAATACAGTAGAGTCTCGATTATTCGAGGACGGGACCAAAACAATCTCGAACCACAAAAAACAATCGGTCCTGTGAACCTACACGGAAAAGCCTGAGTACACGAAAAACCTCTAATGTTAAATATTACAGTTCAGAAATTTAAAAAAAGTATAGATTGCCTTACTTAGGAAGAAATTGTAACGTGTCTTTTGAAGAAGAAAAAAAGTACTTAAGCTGAACATTGTAGAGCCTATTTCAGTAGTGTGGAAAACAAAACACATTCATATCCGGTACATTATAAAACTGATGTGAAATTCACATAATTTCCTCTGCCTAAATAAAAGTTAGCCTCTTAGTATAATATAATTATTGTGTATCACATTAACTTCATGTAAATTGGTTTTAAAAATGAAGAGAAAGTCATTACCATAGCTAATCGCATCCTCGTATTTTTTTTTATATTTTTTACTTTAAACGTGGCCAATACATTGTTCTCACTTCACATTCTGATATAGACCGAGAGGCCATAATGCAAAGAGTAGATATTTGGAGTGGGTGGCTCATAACTACCCTTCAGATAATATTTTCGAAAATGTTTCAAATAAAAATATGATCTCTTAGTATAAGCACCCCATGTGTAAAATTCAAACAAAATCGTAAGAGCTGTTTTCGAGAAAATAGCGAAAAACTAAATTTTCCTCATGTAAAGCCCCCTTAAAAATAAGAGAAAATCGTCACCAATTTTCATGTCACATCCCCAGAAGGTACCTAACCCAAATATAAAATTTTGTTTCATACGACTTTCGTTCTGGAGCTAGGTTGTACACAGACACATAGACATTTTTCCGAAAATAGTATTTTTGGATTCAGGGTATCTCAAAATGTGTATTTATGTTAAAAACTAAACCTAGAATTTGGGTGTCGAAAACAATACTTCCTCTACCTATAGTATGGGCAGAGGAAGTAAAAAATTGAAACTAGATTATATACTTGATCTCACAGTAATCATAACTTCATTCGATAAAGTGCAATCGCTTATAGCACCAAAATAGATCTTTATTCATGTACGAGGGGGGTTTCACCAGAAACACAGAGCTGTTTCTTCTTTTTTTCCTTTTTATTACTGCATTAATTTTAAAAATGACCACTTTTGTAGATATCCTGTCACATCCTCATCAGTGTGTACCCTAGTATATGGTAGCCCTACTTGCATACTGAAAATTTACTACTTATTATTTATTACTTCTTAATTCAATTTTTGAGGTCGGATTTATGGGAATATCCTATCAAGGCTCGAAATACCGAGACTCCACTGAATTCAAATTGACAGCTTTCTGCATCGTTCCAAACAAATTTGTTCGCAATCCTAATGATCGGATGTTATTTTGCAAGGCTGAAAGTAAGATCCCTATGGTTTAAATTATTGCTATTAACAGAATGTTAACTGATGTTTAAAAAACTCATGAATAGTGTTCGGATGTTTATGACAAGTCATATTTTTATCCTGACCACCATTTTCGCCGCAAACACAAATTAAACACGAATTGCACGCTTGTTATCCTAATCTGACCGTTTTTATTTAGCATATAAAGCCGTATTTTGGTAATTTTTATGATTTTCTTCATATTTTGGTCATATTTTTAATTTAACGTCATGTTTCAGTTATAAATTCTGTAAAAAAGCCCAATTATACAATGCGGTCGAGTTAAATTTGAAATTTATTTAAATAATTTAATGTTTATGCCAAATTAATAGGTAACTTAAATTTTAAAATTAATGCAATTGTTCATATTTTATAGTGACACGCAAGTTCTACAAAATATTAGGAGTATTTGGAGCTGAAGAAGCGAGTAAACAGGAGAAAATTCTTTAAGAATAGGAGTTCATTACAAGTAAAACTGTAAACCACCAAAATTGTTAAAAAGTGATTATTAGATTGAATTCATATGACGTAAGAATTTAGTGTATTTAAATGTTTTAAATTGGAACATTTATTTTTTGAAAATACTTCATTTTATTAGGACATATTTAGGGTTTTTGGTTCATATTTAGTCATTTTTAAGGTCATATTTCCAGTCATATTTTCCACATTTTTTAGGTCATAAACATCCCGAACCCTACTCATGAATTACAAAAAATGCATTTTATACATGCCAGTACCGTACATCAACACGATCTACAAAGGCCTACCAAATTCTTATAGTTTACTAAACTCGCATCTAATCTAAAGCAGAGTGTTGTTGTATTGGCTTGAAAACAATATAGTTATAGTATTATTTATTTTCACGAGGATAGTCGCTTACGTAGTTTTGGTATATAATTAGCTTGAACAAGAATGCGTCTGGCAACACTATGCAGAAGAAGTTGCCAACACTGTGGCGGCCGACATATTAACTGCTGTCACTGCCTCCCTACCCACACTAACACATTAGTGTACTCGCACTACTACAATTCCTTCTTCCTTTCCGGCTAATAGTTTATATTGTACAATCCCTTTGGCCAGCAAAAGTGCAATAACATGAGCAATCATTACGAAACACAGCTTTACAAATAACGCGGTAATGTATTATACAAATTCTGAGCCAAAGAAACGTCCGCAATTGCTAAATAAGCCTTTCATGTCTAATTGGTTACGGTATATTAATATTTTCTATTTCTGTATAATAGAAGACCTATTAACTCATCTTGGTATCAAGAAGAAGACACTACATACTAGGGAGAACCAATGAAAATCGCAATTAATTTTGTTCACTATTTTACTGCAGGAAGAAAATTTGCTTGTACATATTTTCTGCATAGCCCCCTCCCAGTTCAATGCACTTACGCCATTGGATAGGAAGAGCTTCGATACCGCATGAGAAAAATTATTTTGTTTGACGCTGTGACCACTCCTGCACCATCGATTGGAAGTCTTCGTCAGATTTGAACTTCTGCCCTCCAAGGAGATGCTTTAACGGACCAAAGATTTGGAAATCTGATGGTGACAAAGCGAAGGGGATTGCTGAGAGCAGGTGTTTTGCTTCAACATGATAACGCCCGTTCTCATGCTGCGCGTGCAACCATGGCAACCATCGACATATGCTTCAAGTGCCTCTCACATCTGCCATACTTGTCATTACTTTGTCATTACATTGTTATTAACGTAAATCTACACTGTATATATTTTTAAGCTGGCTGAGTGGAAGAGAAGGCCTTATGGCCTTAACTCTGCCAGGCAAAATAAATCATTTACTACTACTACTACTACTACTACTATATCTTAATATAATTAGAATTATGCTACAAACGTGTCATGATAAATGTAAACAAGACAGCAATTATAGAGACGTATATAATAGACTAAAGAGAATTTATAAAAATGAGATTAAATTGGCAAAGTGCAAGGCAAATGACAAATTTATTCTAAATTCTAATAATAGTTGTAAGGCTGCTTGGACTGTAATAAAACATAAAATTAATAGTGTAAAATCGAACCATGAAGACATACCAATAGCTCCTAATACGCTCAATGCTCACTTTACTGATCTAAACCCAACAGAGGAAGAAAATCATATAACACATCAAAACAACGTAGATCCCATAACTCTATTGTCAAGTTCATTACAAAAAACAAATCTCAATTTTACATGGGACTTAATTAGCGATGAAAACGTTATAAAAAAGGCAATAAATAAGTTATCCAACTCAAAAGCAGAAGACTTTTACGGCCTCTCAAATTTTGTCATTAAGTCTATTTCAAAAGAACTGCAGTCTCCCTTATACATTCTTACTAACAGAATATTAAATCAAGGAATCTTTCCTGACTGTTTAAAAATAACAGTGACCAGGCCAATTCATAAAAAAGGCGATAGACGAGATCCAAATAATTATCGTCCAATTTCCCTCATTCCAATACTGTCAAAGATAGTTGAAATTTGTTTACATACTCAACTATATTCCTTCTTTGAAAATAATAATTTGATCAGTGATGCATAATATGGATTTAGGTCCAAATTGTCAACAGTAAAAGCAGTCGAAGCCATTGTATCTGAAATCCATAATGGTTTTGAAAGTAAGATGTATTCTAGTGCAACCCTATTGGATCTGAGTAAAGCTTTTGATTCCATCTCAGATGAAATATTAATTAAAAAGTTGGAGTTCTATGGAGTTGAAAGGAAGACACTTAATTTAATAATATCTTATCAAAATAATAGAGTGCAAATGGTAAAAGTCAATAATGATGCCTCAGATTTCCTACCAATTAAAAAAGGAATGCCCCAAGGTTCCATACTAGGGCCTTTCCTATTCACGGTTTATATTAACGATCTACCAGCATATCTGCCTTGTAGGACAATATTATATGCAGATGATACTACTATTCTTAACACTCACAGATCCTTGGATGTTATAAAACAAAAAGATGCTTCTATGCTAGAAAAATCTGATCTCTGGTTAGAGGCAAATCTGTTAAAACTGAATTCAAATAAAACCGAAAATATTATTTTTAACCTTAATGTTATAAAAGAAGAAAATAAATATGTTAAACTACTTGGAATACACATGGACCAAAAACTGATCTGGACAAAGCATATAGAAACTCTATGCAAAAAGATGGCTCGAGGTACTTTTTTGCTCAATAGACTCAGAGACAATGTCAGTGAAAACTTAATGCTATTTTCGTACTTTGCCTTCTTTCATTCACATTTGATATATGGCATACTGCTGTGGGGAAATGCAACTAATACCACACTAGTATTTAAGTGGCAGAAAAGACCACTTAGATGCATTTTGGGATTAAACCCAACAGAGTCATGTAGAGAGCATTTTGCTAACCTGAATATAATGACTGTGCCAGGACTATATATTTTTAATTGTCTAGTTTATGTAAAGGAAAACCTCTCAGCATTCTCCAATAGGACATCTGTTCATTCACATGACACTAGAAACAGTTACATGATTGATCTTCCCTATTCCAGATTATCCAAAACACATAATAGTCATCTTTATTTAAGCTTTCAGTTATTTAATAAACTCCCTAAGAGTTCACACTTAGTGACATTGATCAAATTTAAAACTGTTCTAGAATCCTGGATTAAGGGTAAAGCATTTTATTCACTTGAAGAGTTTAACAACTGTGATATGTCCAATTTATTATTCTGACTGGTATTATAACCTATAGAATAGCTCAATTTGTATCTGCATACCGTCTTAAATTCTCTTTTAAGATCTTTCACTATTGTATTACTCTGATGCAAATGTGTAGTGTTCCAATTAATGTATGTTATTTTTAAGTAGTGTGTGGACAGGTAATCAAAAGAATTTTCTGTGTTAAAGCAATCTATAGCAGGTGGTATGATGCTGTCCATTACAATTCCCTATGACTGTTACAGACATAAATGTAAATAATTTTAAATATATTGTAAATACTGTGTTAAACAATGACGAAGCCAATTGTACCATGTATTAAACGGCAAATAAAGATTATCTTATCTTATCTTATCTTACTACTACTACTACTACTAAAAATACTGTATGTATGGATTTGTACTTTTCGAACCTGTTTCAAGATTGTGGCAGTTTTAATTGTTCCAGTGTCGTTTAGGCAATTATTGTCATGAGCTAAAAATTTGCATTGTTCATTGCAAGTAGATGTTGAAAACTTTCTATAGAATTACATCTACTGAACTAATCCTAAACTAATTTAAAGATTTAATGTTTTGTTTAATTTGAATTAAATCACCATTCCGTTCCGTTTAATAGCAAATGGGATTTATTCAACCGAGGTGTTCAGTAGAATCGCAAAAACAACTGAATGTGCATTTACCTGGTCACCATTACAAATTTTTTAATGGATCTGCAACGCCTGCAAAACAGTAGTATCATTGTGCAATGACATACTCGTATGAAAAAGGAAAGAAATCGATTTTGAAAATAATGGAGCACGTCGATAGAACTTGTTAATTTGTGCGTAACTCACTCGTGAAGCGGCTCCACTTCAACCCCCTGAAGCCGTAATTGAGCGATTTAACTCATCAGCCGACTGGAAAGATTCGTGTTACAATGAGTGTGTAGTCAGTGGTGCGCGAACCCATTCACACACGTACACTGGTTTCCAATCAATAAGTTATTCGATTGGAATGTACCACTCCACAGCATTCTTAGACGTTCTTTTCTACTTTTCTCTTAGACAGAGAACGAATATACCCTACAACTTGTTATAAATTCAAGTATTAGAAGATAGGTATTGTACATATAATTAGAAAAGTAAAAAACAAACAACAAAAAAGAGTGAAGTTTTGGCTTCTCCGTTAACTTTGGAAAGTTTTAGTATTTATGACTGGCTACTTATTCTTTCTCAAAATTGTTTCTTTATCTTTTTTTATACTCAGTAATTACTTGCATATCAATTGAACATCTCAGCTGGCTCGTTTAGCAAAGCAAATGTTACAAATAAGATAGCTTTTGTTCGATCATATTTTAATAGGCCCACGCTTATTGTATATGTAACGATATCTTAATGTCATTCATTAAAGTAAGATTTTTATTTTATATGTAAATTATGTGATATAAAACTGAATTAATTTCGTGTTTTAAAGACACGTCGGTTCCAAGAAAACAGCTATGAACAAGTTTCGACTTGTACGAGACGCCATCAGCTGCCATCTACCCCAGAAGACAAGAACTACGACAACAGCTAATTGCGAAGGGCTGCCTTCAGCATTTGTTTGAATGAATCTAAAATCTCAAAACTTAAACATTTAATTATATTCCAGCAAAAACCGTAGTATAATGACACGAGCGAAGCAATTATATACTCTTTGCATAATATATTATTGTAGTTCTACTTAGTGTTTCAGTTTATTGTTTTGCAATTTATTCATGAATCACTGTGTATTGAATTTGGTATATGAACTTCCGTAGCCAATACAGATATACTGGCTACAGTCCTCATGATAATTAAAACGGTTGCATTGGTGCGATTGTTATGCTGGTATAGTTATCTATATTTCAATAACAAATCCGAGCATTCACACTATGGGATATCACTGTTAATGTTTACAGTCGCAACCCAATATATTTATGATATACAGTTATTGTAAAATACTGCATTTTGTTATAAGGTGTTGCTATGTTTTCTGTTGAAAAGCACTGCAATACATCATCCAGATGCGAGGGAAAAATTCAATATCTATTATATGTACAGCAGCAAACACAGTTTTGAACGTTTATAACACTTTACGATGACGTTAGGTTATATTTTATGTTATGTAGTGCAGTGCAAATATGTTGTCGTACAACTTCTGATACACATAAAAAGTTTATATTGCTCTTCACATTCTATAATCCCTTGATAATGGATACTGATGTCAAAATAATGTTTTATTGAATTATTAACTCTTGTAAATTAGAGTTAAAAGGGAGAACAGTGTAGGAAGATTTTATTCATGACTAGAATGTTCAGAATCCAAGATTTTTTAAATTTTTATCGCTCTAACTTTACGAAAATATTAATTTTCCCCCAAGGAATTTCTAGACATGCTGTAACAACAATTAACTGAATTGGCAATTATTCAAAATATCAAGCATAAATCACTTAACCGATCTCAAGAAAATTTTGGATAGTGCCTGAGGACAAGGTTATTAAAAAAATACATAAATGAGATATATCAATATAAATACATTCTTTGTTCATTCCGTACAAGTAAAACTTGTGCCCTTAATTTGTCTTTGTTAACGATTGTGAACTTTTACGTACATTTGGCTAATGTTATTTGCCTGTCAATATATCTTATTTCTTAAATGCATTATGTCAATTCCTGAATCTCCTCTCAATTGTCAACCCCATTCCTATTTTCTTAAATCCTATAAGCAATCTACTCGCACATGGTCTTTGGTACTTCTTATAATTAGAAATAAAGTATCAATAGTTTTAATCATATTGTCATAGAAAATCAATAAAATATTAATTGGTAATTTGCCGTACAGAATAATTCCCTGTTGGGGCAGTGTGTTGTAGAGAAAAATAATAATTATTAATAATTATTAAGTGTTGCAGTCGATGTGTTGCAGAGAACTATAATAATTAATAATTATCATTATTATTAATAAGTAATGATTATTATTGTTCTCTGCACCACACTCCCCCAAGAAGGAATTAATCTCCATGCATAATTCGTAAGTAATATTTGATTGAATCTCTAAGACAGTATGTTTCTTTTAAATGGATGGACGCCATTGACTATCCAAATTAATCCAGTGATTAGCACATGCTAACTCTTGGGGACATCAAAAACTACTAGCAACCACTTCATTGATTAGTTTAACAGATAACAAATTGGGAACCGATGCAACCTTTTACAAGCAATCTGAAGACCTATAAGATCTAAAATAAACTCGTTACGGAGAACATAATACTGGCTGACACCGTATTTCACGTCTTACAAGCGCCTTAAAGGACATTTTAATTAAATTTCTGAATAGCTAATTCATCAAAGTCAGAACACATCCCGCAGAGTACTTGAATGACTTAATATTTTGTTCCAGTGTTAAGATTGTGTTACGTAGTTCAAAACCTTAGAAATGTCATCGAGCTAGAAGCTTGGTTCATCTTAATCAGGAGTGAATCACATATTAGACATTGTATGTTACCCAGAATCGAAAGGACTTTATATGCTAAACTTATATCCCATCTCCAGTTACTATGCTATGAACGCCTGTTATTTTGAGTCTTACATTTACATTTTATCTTAGGCAAACAACAGATTCATCTGATAGAAGTCAAAGAAGGAGAATCGTAAGGAAAATATTTTATATATATAGTCGAGATGTTTCGAATTTTTCCATGCTAACTTTTATCTCAAACTTCAAATTAGCTTGAAATTTTGGTCGGATTTCCTGCCTGATCCTTTCATATCAATGATGGGAAGAATGAGTATATTATGATAAATACAAGAATTTCCAAAAACTACTTGGGCCTATGGAAATTTACAGACATTTTGAAAATTGATTGGATCCATTAATACGATTAGGATATAGTAGCCAGATTAGTAAAATGTTTTTCTAAAACAAAGTACCGGTAATATCACAGTAGACTTCTGGATGGACGGAAATTTCTTATCTAAAATTTTTCTAACATCTTCTGATCGGTCTTTTATTAACAAAGTCTTATAGAAAATATAAGGAATAACCTGTGTAAGTTTCTACTTGAATATCTCATGTTAAAATTAGTCTTAATGAAGCCGCAAAATATGTTTTTATTTCATGTAATTTATATAATTTTTGCGCAAAGGCTGGAAGGCCTATTTCAACCACTTAAACAATTTCTGCTACATTTACCATAAAGATTTTCAACATCGAGTACATGATTCATAAATACATTTTCAGATGCCTTTGATAATGATGATAATAATAATAATAATAATAATAATAATAATAATAATAATAATAATATTTTCGCGAATTTCTCGAAAACGGCTCTAAAGATATTATTTAAAAGTTTTGTATAAATTGAGTTTATTAAATGCTGAAACTTTAATTGAAACATTTCTAGGTACAAGAGGGTAGTTAGAAGCTACCCATCTTGTCAGCAAATTGTTTGTAAGTCTTGCCTAGCGAATAATATTACCCTGAATAAACAAACATTATCTTGTAAATGTGAAATATTTATTCAAAGATGAACTTTACAAATAGAAACAAACTTTGATGATAAATGTTCATTTTAATGAGGACACTTGATTTCTCTATTTCTGTTTTTCCATGGACTTGGCAATGCTAGCAAGGGCACTTTGCTTGAAGTGATTGGTAAAGCGTACTTCCGGTGCATCTTTAATGACACTTCAAGGTCATTGAATAGCTGCTATTTACATTCGTTGCATTATTATTCTACATAAATTCTTGCAGATAATCTATTGTTTAACTTGAAAAAATGTAATTAAAGTATGAGAGGAGTTTACATTAATCTGAAAGTTTCCGACGTTGATATCGAACGATTATTTTCTCCGAGTTTGAGAAAGGTCAGGAGAGTTATGATATCCCAGAATATAGCATTGCTAGCTGCTGAATTCTCACATACAATACACATATTCTTGTTCATGCTTATTTACATACGTATTCAAGAAGTAAATTTTCTGGTTTGTCCAATATTAATTAATTATTTAATTATTTTGGGTGGAACTTAAAAATTAAAGCATACAAGAATAACCCTCATACTGTACATTTGAAGAACTGAAAGAGAACTTTACAGAAATTGCAGCAATTTTACAAGAATGCATATGAATCTAAACTTTTTTAAAATATGTCAGAAATGCGTGGCAGTAGACGGAGATCATTTTCAACATCTTCAATGATTATTCTAACTGTAGGCCTAATTCAGAATCCGTGCGCTTGAATTGAGGGGTTACGTACATAATTCTTTACCGGCCGACGACTTGCTTCCAGGCCGCCGCATGGACCGTGCGTCGTTGGCACATCGCAAAAATAATCTATTTGTATAATATTAAAGTTGTAGAAGTTGTCAAAATGTCGAACAATAATTACTGCTACAGGCAGAAAAATTATAAATATAGCTTACTATAATTTAGAATGTGATCTGAGCAATTCAAGTAACAAGGCAGATGATATACTAATGACTGATTTATCTGTACAATACAACAAGTGTTTCTTTATACGCTTTATACTTTAAGATGCTCATTACATGTGACGTAACGGTATCATAATTGTTTCCATTTCGATAGAGATTTTTCATTGTAACACAGGTGTGTTTTCGATTCTGCTTAATCAATTTTCCTCCTGTTAATTTTAATATTATACTAAATTGAGTTCGTTTCGTCCTTTCGTCGTTCGTTTCGTCCGTTCGTTTCAAGAAAACGGCCAAGAACAAGTTTCGAATTGACCGCAGCTGCCATGTATCACAGAAGACAAGAGCTACAAGAACTTGCTAACAGCTGATTCCCGCGGTCAGCAGATTTCTTCTTTTTTATGAATCTATAATCTTAAAAATTAATAATTTAATTACGATCGAACAAACCCAGTCTTATGCAATTTAGTATAATAGTAATTAAGATACTCGCTTTGCTCATTTCATAAATATACTCAAATAAAAAATATGCTTGTTGCATAAGGTGAAACAACGTAACATAATATATTATACGGTATTTACATAGGCCTAATAGCAATAAAATATGTGGTTTTCATGGTAATTCATACAGAAAAATACGGTATTAAAAACCTATCTGAAGCGTTTTTGTTTCCTGTCAGACAGAATTTCCCTCGTATGAAATGGCACAGTGGGCACATGAATAGGGTGAGGAGTGGACGGGTGCACATGGTGATAGGCATAGAATTTCTCTTTGATCATCTCCTTGGGCCATCAAGCTTATGCAACATTCAAAGACGAAGTCGACACATGGCGAAAGCACTTGTGAAAATTAGCTCCTCACTCTGAATGGTAGGGCTTCAGTATCGTATTCTTTCAAAACAAACTTATATTTATCATTACACTAGTTGCTGTTTATGATTTACAGAATGCTTTTTACAACTAAACCAGCGGTTCTTAAACAGCGGATTGTCCATAGAAGGAGTGAAAGGGTGAACGCATAGTTTAATTTATATTTTAAAGCTTACTCAAACAGTTGGGGAAGAAATACGATTATTTTAAAATTCAGATATGAAATTTAAATATTGCCAGCGAGAAATGCGACAATTTATATAGGCCCTATTCGGCCTGCGCCATGTTTTGGATATATTCCCAGTAAACAATAGACCACTTCATTTCATATGGTTTTGATATTTTATTATAAAAGAAGTACGGGTCCGCGGCTCCGCCCGCGATTATTTACTCAACTGCTAGATGTTTCATTTAAATAGTTTTTTTAACATAAACATAATTATAATATTATATTTATTAATACTTACAATTTTTTACATGAATTGCATGAAATACATAATTTTATCCTAATATTGTTTTTTGTAACATATAGGCCTAAATTAAACGAAAAGAATGAATCTTGTGCTTCCGTATGGGCTTAATATTCGAAATTAAGGGATTAAAACATACCACAGACTCATGAACCTTGCCCATGTCATGCATAAACAATTACAAAAATTAAACAAGTTAAACCCCGGTTTCGATGTACATTTCCCGATTAAAGTACGATGCCCGGGGAAAAAAACGACCTCAGATTTCAGTTCCTAGGCTAAAAAACCCGCATAGTGAGTTTCGTCCAAGTCATTTCCCAGGATCATGGCAAATAATAGGTCTATCACAATTGAACACTACCTTGTTAATAGGTGGCGTTGGCTGGGCGTTCATCACATCATACGGAGTTTGCTTTTTATGGAGATGTTTGATTGAAAAAATCTTTCAATATTGCTTAAACAGCCCTTAAAAGAAATTCTGGAGCGTTTATTCTTATAGCTGGTTTTAGGGTTTCACTTACGGATTGGGTCGAGCAGCGCATTATGTTTGTTGAATATAGAGTTTGTACTAGTACCACAGTATAAGTATTAATACAGTAAGGAAACTGTGTGTTAAAAGTCCTATGACAACTTGTTAGCTGGGCGACACTAGCGCTCCATGCGGCGGTTGAGTAAAACTGCATTCTCACCATATAAAATAACTTGGGAAAATGCATAAACACATAACAAAATATGTTATAATAAGAGAAAAAAATCTTCTTTCAAAACTGAATTTTAAATTTAAGAAACAATGAAGCATGTATTATATTTTAGTTAAGATCAGGCACAATTTTTAAATGCCACTTACCTGTAACTTGCACTGCAGTTCCTAGGGCTATTCTTATTACAAGTTTTAATAACTTCAAGATGATTCTTGGAAAACCAATTATAACTCATTTTTATTTTTAAAAGTAGCCTAATATTACATTAGAATAGAAATGTCATCATTTTACAAAAATAATACAATATTACATAAGGTACAATACAAAATTCAAATAAAAATATAGGTTTCTATCAATATTTCTCAATTTCTAATACTCCAAAACTGCTTTTAGTATACAGTCGGTACAGCAGTTTTAATTAAAGAGTTCTTATTGGAATTCATAAACTGGCTGTTTTTGAAGTGTTCCAAACATAGGCGGCAATTTATATTTAAATATTTTACAGTTTTTGTTAGTAGGTCTTCTCGCCGACTATTGATGACCCATTTTTTACACCTGAAATCATTACAACAATTGAAGGTAGATCGAAGCCGTAAGATACAGAAACAAAATACAATCTCAACAATGAAGTTGAGGACGAGCAGTGTGACAAACCTATATTCAAAGGTCACTCTTTAATATAATTTATAACTTAAACGTTGATTTTAAAGGTGGGAAAAACCTTGGACTAGATACGCTTCTTAACAGTAGCCTATTTTAGGTAAGCCTATTGCTTGCCTAGGTTTGGATAATGATGTCATGTTAGTTTACTGTCGCAAACACCTTAATGGCACATGTATCCGAGAATTTATGATGTAAGATTATGTTTTCGTCATCTTTACGCCTACATCGTGTTCGAGAAAATAAATATCGTACCGCCTGTAAAATCGGCTATGTGCACTTTTTTACGAAATTGAGTTATGTGCACTGATATTCCTTAGCATTGATCCTTACAACCGGGCATGTGGATCTTTGATTGTCAGGTTTGTGCAAGCAAAGAAAAAAAATCGGCTACATGCTGCAAAATGGCCATGTGCATTAGAGCTCACATAGCCATTCTTGACTGCCAACACGGCACACATGTTTGTATACATAACCGGCCCTGACATATACATTACAATGCACATAGGAAATAAGCTGCACCGCAGCAAATATTGTGTTATCTTAAGCGATCACAATACGACATCCTAAATATTGTTATCTTTAACCGTGTTATAGACTGCTGACATTTTCATTTCATTAGTATCTATTAGAAATTACAACATAATTAAAGATGAAAATATTACATTAAAGTAAATGTAAACATAACCACACCAGAACATGTGTCAAGAGTAAGCCAGCAGGCATACAATAAATATTACGTATTTTTCTTCTTACCTTTCTGGATCTTTTGGGAAAGTGAAGAAATGCAATTCAGGATTTCTTCCTTTATTGTTACTGCAATTTATAGCATAACAATAACATCCTTTCCAAACACGCATTGCTATAAAAATTCAAGACTCCTATTTATTTCCATTCTTCCCGCAGTAGTGATTGTAGTATTACTCAATGGCCGGTAGGATCGCATGGAATCTGCGCGCGCATGTCCGTATGGCAGAAAAACGGACTGAGTTTCTTTACTGTATTAATACGTATACTGTGCTAGTACGTTAAATGCAAGTTCAGTGGAAGTTCATGCTTACTGACATGTGAATCAGCTTGCAGTAAGCCAACACAAAGCATTAAAACCATCTAAATAAAACCATCTAAATAGTCCTTTTCAATAGAGTTGTTCCATATTTGCTGATTGTGATGGCTTTCTGCAACTCAGATTATTAATAATTATAATTATTGATCCATGAGTTGCTATTTTACATTAGTTTAGTGATAATTTAAGACAAAGTCACTAATATCTTACATTTCGGATCTTATTATAACACCAATGTATTATTAAATTCGGGCGATAATTTTTCCTGGTCTAATAAAAATTACTTAGGGACAGCCTATCATAAAAGTAAATGTAACAACAATGAAAGAGTAGAGATATAATTATAGAGTGACTGTATATGTATTCAGCGGAAAAGTATAGATGTAACGACTGGCAATAACAGGAATGAAATTATCTCCCAAAAATGTGCTTCTAACGCAAGAATCTCAAAATTTGTATATTTTCTTCTGAGGAATGGTAAGGTAACATTTTCTAAGCAGCTTACCATAAATACAAAGAATTCCTACATATGAAAAAGTAAGTAAATAAATGTAAACTTATAAAGGGTACAGTGCTCATAGATAAATAATATTATTGACTATTTTCAAAATCTAAAATCATTATATTCTGGCCTTAAAAAATGTATTCTCGGAATTGACATTTTATATCCGGGACGGTGTGGACCGCATAAACATTTCCAACGGGGAAGGCAAAACTAAGGAGAAGAAAAAGTCATTAAATGTCCCAGAAAGAACTAACGTTTTATTTAGATTAAAGCATTCACTTCAAAAAAATCATCAATATCTGTATAGTTATAGGAAAATATATTTTTATTTTATCTCCTTGAAGCCACCATTGATATTTTCATTTGAGCCTATTGGTTTTGATTATGACAATTATTACTATTATTATTATTATTATTATTATTATTATTATTGTTATTGCCTTTAGTATAGAAACGAAAGTACAGTCATGAAATAAATTTGGAAATTATTTCTTTAATAAAAATAATTAGAGGAGACATTTTATTTTTATTTACAGTCGGAATTTTATCTATTCTAGACGAATTCCACAAGTACGAGTGAATAGCTCACAGATTCAAAATAGGCCTATTAATTTATTTTAGCGTTGTATCTAGTTTAACGAGAGAAGTACAGAGTTAAACTGAAAAAATCGAGACGATAAATACAGCCTATTAAATGGACTGCAATGTAAATAAATTGATCAACAAAGTATATTTTTAATATGATAGCAATTTAAATCCAACACCGAATTTGTAATACGATTGTAACTATACAAATTTGTGGAGACGGAAAGTGTTAAGAACATGTTCAACTACTAGGAAGAGAAAGTAGGGAAAAACGAGGTTCTGCTCTCAAAATTTCCTTTTCAGTGTATTTCTGTGATAGCTTGTCATTCTAGAATCAGGAACCGTGCCATGTCTAATAGTCAATGTTACGTTTTATTATGATGTTGAATTATGCTCTTTTATTTCCAGTAGCATTGTCTCTCTTTGCAGTGTTGCTTAAATAAGATTTATAAAGATTTCCTTGTTGGAAATACTGGACATGAAAATGGATGTCGCCGGTATACGATTAACAACAGAACCTTGCAAACAGTTTTGTTATTCAAGAATGAAAAGATGTGTGAATTATTGACGAGTGTCATTCCCTAAACAAATAAAGTCTCAGGTTACTTTTATATGCAATTTTGTCGTCATATTTATGACACCATCATGATATAATTATCAATACAATCAAGAAAGTCACCATTATACACTATCCATCGATCATCATCACTGTTATCATTAGCATTTTCTAGCCGGACAATCCGAGTGGGAATAATAACCATTATTGCCGTCAATATGACTTCTTCTTCTACCACTTCTTTGTTCGTCTTATCTTATTGATCTGCTTTACTAAACTCTGTTTTGGTGTAAATCTTTAAAAAAGTTTAAAATTTTTGCCATAATGATTAAAAGTTCATAGAAAACTGCAGTAGTTCACGCGATATAACTAAGAACAATTATTGTATTTCTAGCTTAGTTTTAAGTACAATGCTACTAATAATTTCAGAAAAGGCGAGCTCATGTAAGTGAACATAACGGTTACATAGGAAGTCTTGTATCAATTTCTTAATCTTCACATTTGCATCTCAGTTAAACACACGTCTGTCTTATATGACAGTAAAAACAGGTCTAATAGAAAATGGCGTTACAGCCTGTTTGTGCATTGAAATAATACAAATTGCCTTTAAGCTTATTTACTTGAAGTACAAAATTGTATTAAGGAAGAAGAGAATGATAAGGATTACCACAAGAAGAAGTCGTCGTTAGGGGTTCACTGTACCGATTCAACCATAATAACAAGTTCTTATTTGAGAATTTGTTATGTAGTCTTGCAGCAGTTACTCATTAGGGATGCTAACAAAGGTCTCCAGAAATCTTGTCATAATATGCTTTCCGTTGAATGTAGACTGTGTATTCTTGTAGAAGACAATAAAATATATTATTTTATCTTCTTAATTCTAAGCAAATTATTTAAAATAACAGGCATTCATAAGAGGCCAAGTTGAATAGATTATGATCTCTTTCTTTGTTATCAGACATTAAGGAAATTCACTGCCTTCTTTGGCGTAGTAATTATTTTATTTAAGTAGATTCCTTCACAGAGGGACGTGTATAATAAATTATCTCCTTTGGTTACTATATTTAGCATGTTTTATAACTTACAACAAAACCACTGCATTCTTTATAGCCTCTTTATTATTCAAATGAAGACGTTCAGTTCAAGCTAACTTTAATAAAGTAGCGTCTGCAGTCTTCTTCATTTTTTAACTTAATATTTCCTGATGGTTAAAGAGACACTTTTTACTGTCACTATTTACTATCATACATAAAATTATTATGCAGTAGTTTAATGGATTTCAAAAGACACTCATAAAAGCTGTCTATTTGCTACCTTAACTTCCTGGTACCATTGGCGTCAAAATAACCCCAAAAGGACTTTTGAAGAAAATACCTCCGCTGGTTTTAAAACTATAATTTTCCAAATTTGTGACTATCCCTCTGAGTTAATTTTATACAATAGCGTTTTATCAATTTTTCTAATTTCAAAACATTAAAATGTATTCATTGTTTTGCAGTTAGTACCATTGGGGTCAATATGACCCCATTCAAAATTGATTTTTTCTTAGGATGTAACATTATGAAAAAATTATTATACATACATAGTTGTCCTGTTTTCAAGGTAAAAATACGTGTTTTAGGTCAATTTATAAATTGCAATACTACCGATATGTCCCATGTAAATGACTTGGCGTCTTCATATCCCTACTGGTACTCAGTGTAACGAAAATAATCTGGTAGTAGGAAGGTTGCATCTTAGTGCCGAAACATTTAATTTCCTTATGAGTGTGACTTTTCGTTTTTTTTTTCTTTCTTTTTTTCTTCAGAAACATCGTCTCTATCTAAGAAAATGTGAGTGAAGAGCGTTTGGGGGGACCAACTCGCCCCCCCCCCCCGGGTACTCTTTTTTTTTTAAAGTCAGCCTTAAAATTTAATTTTCAAACCAGTTTTTAGTAACAAATAACATATATTTCTTAACACGTACAACAACATTTACTGTTCCAAAATAATAACATTTTGAAGAAAGGCATTAAAATGAAATTTGAAGGCTTTATTTAGTAAATATTGTTAGTCTAATATAAAATTCCAAATTTAAGAATATTAAATGAGAAGTACATTTTAATTTAGTGAAACGAAACGGGACTACTATTACACAATATTAAACATTTACTTAAATAATACTTTAAATAAAAGGAACATTGTTTTCATGGTGATTACGCAAGACAAACTTTTAACTATTTCAAAATATTCACTTAATTAAAATGGTCTTATACAAACGTGTAAAATTTATATTAAGTGCCATGATTATACAATAAAAACGACTATTTAATTTGGAAAAATGAACATATTAAAAATTACTTGGACAATGGTAATAATACTAATGTTATTGGTTGTTCTGTGCACTGCATTATCTCTCAACTTAATAATCCAATTCTAAAACTTCAATATTTACAGTTTTCAATTGTATTTTCTTAAATATATTCTCTTCGTTTGGAAAACCAGGCCCCTTGGGCCCCTCCATGCTACGTCCTTGTTGTGCAGCTTCAGTCTACATTCTATGGTAGCGGTTCCACAAATGTAAATAATCAAAAGTCCAACTAAACATTTCTACTTGTCATTTTTATTTCTAGATGACAAAATTTAGACTACAAAATAATCTGGGCAGAATGGGTGAAGCAATCAGGCAGAGGTAAAGTATTCTGTAGTCTAGAAATGACTAAAACAGTAATTTACATCCAAATGTGGCTTCACATTATCTCATTTCAGTCCTTTTAGAGTAGAGAGAAGAGAGTACATGAATCTGCCTGTAAAGCTGGTAAACACAAGGAAGCATGTTTGCAGTAATTTGCCTCGGTAATAATCGGGTCCTTCAAATCCTTTTGCGTGAAAAAAGGTTTTCCTAGTTTTAAGGGCATGTTTGCGGCAAGATGAGCAACATGTGGTGACTGACTTAGGGGTGTTAAAATTCTTGTTATAACACATAACCAAATTTTCCTTCTCAATTTTCAAAGGCTTAAAACTCTCCACGTTTGGTTTTTAAAAATCGCTATATTTCAATTACAATAATGCCGCCTCGTTTGATGGTGAATAAATTCTACAACTTTGTTGCATGGAATTTCATCCCCAACACTTTCACGTACAGCGAGAGTCCAAAATCTTCATTCTTTCCATAAAGACATGAAATTAATTTTGTCGGTCGTACTTTCATTCTTCGTGCTGTTTTATCCAGAATTTACAGTTATCTCGGCGCGGGCAACTTGGAGGAGTTTTTGCATTTCCAGTAGATAATCTATGTAAGTGGTGTTGTTACTTTTTTGGACACCCTTTCAGTTTACCTGGCTTAAAAATTGCTTTTCGATATATATATAGCAATCAGGTCCTTCAAATCCAACGCAAACTGGCTGCGATTTAATCTTCTTGGTTAGCCGTCCTGCCCCAAACGTACCGTCCACGGTAAACTAGTGATTTGTCATTTGTAAGTGAAAAAATATATATATTATACAGATGAGAAACTAGTCATTGAAATTTTCATCCTGTAAAAATTCAGACATTGAGTAATATGCTCTTTCTAGCAAACTTTTTTCCCCCTTTTGTTTTAAATTTGCTTGTTATTATTCTTTTTTTTTTTTATAAATACAACATTCTGAAACTGTGTACAGAAAATAGATGAACTAGTGCATTTTTTAGATAAACGGGAGAAGTTTCCCAATCAGGCGTAGAAGATAATCTTATTGTATCTTAGCTTTAGTTTATATACAACTTCTACGTTTTAGTTTCCTTTTATCCCCATATGTATTTCATGCTTCCACACAATACTGCTTCGTTTCTTCATATTAATTACTATGTAATTTTTAAATTTTATATAATTATTACTGAAATGCATCGAGCATGAGCTGTGCTCATTAGGAGTATTGTGTATCATGTGTGTGTGTGTGTGTGTGTGTGTGTGTATATATATATATATATATATATATATATATATATATATATATATATATATATATATATATATATGGGTTAAATAACATTTAAATTCATTTAATTTGCTCTCATGAAGACTCCCGGAGTGGCTACAACAGAGGGGATTTTAATATTTTATTTCTAACAATGATGTGTTTTATATAAAATACATTTAATCTGAGAGATTTATAATTATGAAATTGAGAGAAACCTTCTCATACAACTGTATGGATGTTTAATAGTATTTGATAGTCAAAGTGATAATGATAAACTATTGTTAACATAAGGATTAAATAGACGAAAAAGTAATATAAACTATTAATAATAGAAGTAATATAGTATTTTAGAAATTTACCGACCTTCCGTATGCTTTAATTATCCTCTTCTTCACAGTAAAATGTCCGAGCACTCGTGTAAGCACTGCAATATATTAAATCGCGCTTGAACTCGATGCTTGTTGTGATTTTAACGAGCCCCGATATTTTTTATTTATTTTCCACTCCATAAACTATTGAGATTCAAGTGCCTCTTGTGATATAAACCAGCACCAATGTTATTTTAGTAATGGGGATAGTAAAATTAATTCATTAAAATATTCCTGATTTCAGTTAATCGTATTTCGAGCGTAGATAAAATTTATGATTCTGAGTCAAATGTCAAGAATTGTTATAATGTTATAATTAAGATCTATCAAATATATATTATATTATAATATGTTGAAAAGAGAAAATAATATTAATATATAGTGAAATTTCCTCGATCTGTAGTCTCCCTCAGTGCAGTCCCTATCGGAAGATCCGAACGAGGGACTACTTTACACTTGACAGGGTTTATAAATCATGTAAGATTTTCTGAACATTTTTTTTTCTGATGGAGTTAGCACACAATAGGTTTAATGCCGGGCTCATGTAAGTGCGGCAATGAACCTCCATGTTTCATAAAATACATAATGTTCCTTTCCCTTCCTTGGTAATTGTCTATTGCCATTGAGTAGGTAAGCAAGTTTATATGATATTAATATACATTACATTAACAATATATTATTCTCAATGGACGTATTGCTAGCGTGGATGTCAATTATAGGGAAAGATGGCGGCACAATGGGAAAAATTACATGCCGTTTAACGCACAGGGTCCTTCCCTTAATTCTTGGCATTAGACAGATTTACACGCGTCTGATCATGCGCGTGCCTCTTTTCTAGGAGATAACGGCAGTCATTATTTTTGTCTACGGTGATACACTAAACTATTACATTAATGGGCTGTGTGAAGTGAGGTAATTTCGGGATCCGTGGTAGTTCAAATGTCCATGTTTTTCACACTGTATGAGAACAGGAAGCGGAAATATTCTGCTGTTGTTTGATGCAATAGGAGGTGCCATTCAAACTATTGTTACGATTTTTTATAGCGTTGCATACTATGGGAACGGGAGGAAGTACGAGTCTCGTGTACTGTGCAAGAAAACAGACATGCGTCCTTATTATATCTATGCCTAAGCACAAACTTTACAAAAAAAATCCTCAATTTCCCCGCCAAGGGAGATGGGCGAGTAACATGTGAAAATACGATGATTTGAAGTTTAATAGAGGCAACACATCTATAAAACCAAAGCGAATTACAGGAAGTTCAAATAGCTTTTGTTGGATGTTGGTTGGATATCCAGCACACTTCACAGCAAACAAGAGCCTTCTATCAATACGAATGCCTTCACAGTAACCAGAAGAAGTTGAGCTGGCTCTATGAACCGGTCTAAAAAGTATTTTGGATCGGACAGAAAGCCAAAGATTAAAAATAATTCCTTAAAATTATTCTTGATTCATAATAATATGCAATAAATAAGGAGCAAGATTGGTCAAAGCCTGTCACTTGTTCTTCATTTCCTTCCGGCGGAGGTTCAATGAGGTGTTACACTCAATCATTCATCATGGTGAGAAAATATTTTTAACAAATCTTGAAACAGTGCATCCGCCATATTGAATGTTTTTCGGAAGTAAAAAAAAAGTTCGTTTTGAAATATTTCGTTTTATAAATAAGCTACGTCTGGCACTTAACTGTAAGCTATAAATATGCCATATTTCAAGATTAGTCTTGAAGTTTGCATACAATAATGTCAGTGAGTAGTTAGCCACGCGGCTTTGTAGTATTTTTAAGCCGTTAATTGGTCGTAACTCCGATACCGGTCAACCGATTTGGTTCAAAATAAGTAGCGCTTACCCTAGGGTCGTTATAAGTGCGTATACTATTTTTCATAAAAATCTAATAAAGCGTACTAGAGTTATCGGGCGTTCAGACACACGGATAGACAGACGGACAGACATTTTCCCGTCTACTATATAATCTTAGAAAGTACCATTCTGGCTCTTAATAAATCCTCTGACAGTTACGATTTGGATAGTTGTCATTTAAAAGTTCTTTGATAATGCTGTAATTAGAGTAAGCAAGATTCTAATTTAATGTAACTAAAAACTTCCTTACGGTAACCAATTTTCACTTTTTAATCTCATGTTTGGCGTTTTATGGAAATAAATCCTGCTATTAGAAGGAAAGCCTCTGTAAATTTCGCGCTGCTTTGTAAAAGCAATTTGGAGCGATTAAGCATGGCCACCTATAAACTAGCTAGTAAAACAAGAGTACTTACACATACATCAAAGACACTGGCAACAAAATGACGGTCGTTATTCGAAACATTGCTATTCGCTAGGGTTCATTACCTCGCCTTACCTACCTAACGGCGTCATATTTATGAGGCATTTCTAAGTACTTTAGCGTGGGATGCAATGTGGTCTTTATTAAAACGTACACATTAAAAATATTAATGAAATATTGTTCTAATTTTATGAAAGTTATGCCAAAGGAAATGTTTGTGATGTTCTTTTCCTTTCAGCCTTCCTTATGTCATTTTGATTACTCTAGAAATCATTCATTACAGCCTTTGTAGTTAAAGTATTATTTCAAAAATTAAAATAAAGTTGCTATTATCCTTTTCACTGCTACTGACGTACGTATGCGTCACCTGAAATATAATCTCAATAGATTAATCTTTCATCTTAAAATATAAAGATATTTATTCCCGTATTGAAATTGTCACTCACGGAAACCAGCTATTCTACCCAAAACATTTCTTGTATATTTAAAATCTATAACCCATTAGAGACATTTCTTTATGAATGCTTATATTAAAATATGCGGAGTTCCTACAAAGACGCATTGTTGAAAAATCCCATTAACTCACTGTTGACAAACAATAATAAAATTTAACTTAGATTCATTTATACAAGAAGAAAATATCTGTTATTGAAATACTACAATATTAATAAAAATAAATAACTGATGGAATTATTAAAAGTTATTACAGCTCTGCTAGAAATAGGATGCATGTTATCAACATTTTTCATACAACTGATGTCGTTTATCACTTCCGGAAGATATGAACAATTGTGAATCACAGTGTGTAAACCCCGAGATAGAGCCATAAGTGTTATTTTGTCTTAGCTTTGATTTTGATGGTTTTTATATATTTAAGTAATTATTTCTCTTGAGAAAATAACAGACACATTTCCCAATTACAATATTATTTTACATTAATACAACATTCTTACAATACTAATATTAAATTTTTAAACTAATACTAAAGTCTGCCAATTCCAAAAGCAGAAAAACAGAAAGGACACACAATAATATGAAAGTCACCTAACGATGGGAACATATTTTTGCAAAGAAATAATACAGTACAATCGTTGTGGAGTATCAGGTAAAAGAAAATATGAAAATATAGATAAAAAGCGGATTCCAATTACCATTTATCCTATAGAATTTATACAAGCAGTCTGTAATAGTATGCTATTTTTACTGTAGAATGTTATTTTCCTACTTCATTTTAGATTACAATTTTTGACTACTCAAGTTTCGAACACGGGTAACCGTTTGTTGTTTGTATTAAATATTGCCCATTTTATGCTATTTATTGTGTAGGCAGAGTACATTGTAAAAAGGAGAGTTATTATGGGAATCAATATTTGCTCTTGGGACTTAAAAAATATTACGTAATTTATTCACATAAGACGTACTCTACTCTTTATCCCCCTTATTAAAAAAATGACATTATGCTTTAATTACTTAATGAAGGTATAAAATAATCCTATCTTTAGAACGGATTTACATACGAGTATTTACAATATTAATAAAATATTCGTTTTATATAGGCTAATCAGATAATTTCATGGTTCGATTTATTTCATTTATGCGAAAGACAGGCTGATGCTCTGGTCGGTTATGAATGAAATATATAACAGCTATTGATGGGACCAGGTACACCTGGATGAGAATATTAATACTGAATACAACAAAAAGAAAACTTGGTGCAATAGGTTTCCTTAGAACCAAGAAGGGGGGTATTTTATTATAATTTTCTAGGCAACCTTTTGTTATCTAGCGTATGAGAATCTGTATTGTAATCATTCTCAACCCCCTGAGGCTGCTTTATTTCAAAGTAGTAACAGTACAAAATGCAGCAACCAATATTAAAAATGAACTCTTCTGCTTAGGATACTTCATCAAGGTGAAATATCAGTTTATTTATTTTGAATTCGGTATACTTTATTCACTCGCCTAGTGGCTTTTAATTATGTATTTAAAATAATTAATTCCATTGCCGTTTCAGTAACCAGTTTCTGTAGCCGTTTTCTTCTCTCACTATATTCTTAATTGATTCCATTGTATAGTCATTATAGAATATTTTCTACTCGGTTGATTCTCTTGTCTACAATTCTTTTTTGAATATAATTTATATTTTTATCATTTTCCATGTTATGTGTCAAATATCTTATCTAAGCCTACATTGTTTCATCATTTATTCCTACCTGGGTATGCTTATCTTGTTTCATTTATACATTCTTCGTTATTTTGAACGCATATTTATAACTATTCCTTTATGTAAGTTAGTTGTTTCTTTAGTTTTTATTTATCTTCTATTCCTACCTTCGATTTCAATTCAATTTCATTCCAATACCTCATTCCTAAATATTTTTTCAGCATATTCCATACCCTTATTATATTAGATCTCCCCTTCCGTTGTTTAAATATCACCTTTATTGATTAGAATAATTATTTATGATATTTTATATTCATGAAAGGTAAGTATATCCTGAGCGGGAAACGAACCTCGATCATCCTGCCTTATCTTTAATTAATTCAAGAACAACAATGTCTTCCAACTTACTGATCATAAGAAATATAGCAAATAATATAAGTAAAGGTGTACATCCTCCTTTCTACATCTACTATCGTATTCATGACATTTCACTTATTTACTTCAACTTACTGTTTAATTTCTGTCACATATTCTCCTAGTTTTTTTTTTTTTGCGTTATATTTATAATTTCCTATATTTTCCTTCACGTGTCTAATAACCTTTCTTTATGTATACCCTGATATATCTCTGTTTATAGCAGTACAATTTCACACAAAGTGCACTTTATTTTCTCATGTTTATAACACCGTACATTTTCCTTCTTTTCAGGTGAGTGGATTTCCTGCACTATATACCGCAGGACATATTTGAATTTCAGAATGTAAGTAGGACCCGTGGGTGAGATATAATTTACAGATATTACAGATGCATGTTTCATTTTCATTTCAACTTTCATTTAATCCGGAGCTGAAGTACCACAAAATGTTAAACAGAAGATGGCGGTCTCATAAGTTAACACAGTACAGAATTAAATCAATTTATTTTAGTAATCGACACACTTTCTAGATATAAGTCAGTGAAGAGATTTCCTAATGTAGCCTACATTATTAATTCCAATATATACCGATTAATCTCCGTCAATATACTGTACTTTAAGAACAAAGGTTTTGCACTTTCTCTCGCATTGGATAAATGGATTTGTAGATTAACCTTACTTCTGTTGTTTGAGAATGGAATATATTTTACTACAGTTACCCACAATATTATATCTTATAGCATCAAGGTATAAAATAATGGAAACGAGGCTCATACTGCTAAATATTGGGGGAGCAGAGCTTGCCCCCAAAGCCGATGCCTATTGTTAGGCTTGCGTTTACTTGTCAGAAACACTGTTTCATGTTTCGAAATAACCGTCTCTATACTGCCAAGCGTAGGATTGTCCATTTAACGAATTCTGACCACTCGATGCCGACCGAGTAAACGCATAATTCCCTTCAATTCCCAGGTTATTGGACTGCAAGCCTAATGTGTAGGCTAATTCGGTGCACAGCTAATCAAACAAATGACTAACAGTATTTGTGGAGTAATCTGCATACGCACATCAGGCATCACAGTGACTGTTCCCAGTCTTCTGTCATGGCCGACTCTAAGCAGAATAAACAAACTATGTCAATCCTAATTATTGCAAACTTATTGTTGGTTTTCCCTTACTATGGTATTTTGCTACGTAGATATATTCGATGCAAATACATCTTCTCTATATAGAGTGAAACGGTAAATTACAGATAATTTTTCTTTTCTGTTTTATAGGGAGTCAGAAAGCCCACACATACATGCACTCACACACACTGACTCACACAATCACTTAAGTACAGACACTCATATGTACATAAATAAAGTTGCTTTAATTGTTTTCTTTCTGAGAATATTTATCTGCCTTTCAATAAAATTTATTGAACATTTTACTGAACTTTTATTGAACTTTTATGTTTGTTTAATTTTTTTTTTCTGAGAAATACAGTCAAAACCGGTTATAACGACTCTGAAGTGACCGCCAACTTAGGTTGTTATAGCCGATAGTAGCACAAACAGGACTTTTCCCTAAACATTTCGAATTCGCAATTTGTATATTTTAAACTTTTAGTAAGTGCTATAATAGTCATGAATGAAATATTCTTGTTCCAATTAATGTACTACAACAATTTATAACAGTAGGCCTACATACTCTATGCACAAATTACTGTATGTCAGTACCTGTATTCTCCTATAGTAAATGCACCACTGTAAATTATACTAAGGCCTACACTTCCTCCTGTTTCTCCATTTACAACGTTCTACAAATGTTTTCCCATTTGGACCTACATTCGTGATCCCCCTTCCGTCCACCTATGTAAAAAAAATCAGATCTATGCCTGCCGTAATATTATGAACATGCATCAAGCAGAGCGGGTTATCAAAATCGATCCGACCGAACATTCCATTCGTTATGTTGAATAAATTCGACTTCAGCTAAGCTCTTTCTTTCCCGGTTGCTATGGCAGTAGACAAAGACCACCTGCAATTAACTTTACAACAGAAATGAAATAGCGAAAACTGTTATTTCGATAGCGCAAAAAAAAAAACATTTTTCTGTCAGTTTTTAACTTAAAACTCGTGGACGAAAGCAAACATTAATAAACCGGCTTCAAGGTGCATTCGGACACTTTTCAGTCAATTTATGTTTAAAATATTCAGAACACAAACGAAAAACAGATATATATATACAGACCTTTTACTATAAAGTTAATCATAAAACTCAAAATACGTTTATGCTTATTTTAATTTGCACAGTTATACTACTCCCACACTATTCGACACCCTATTTCTAGTAATACTAAAGCAGCGAAGTGAACGAATTTTATGATGGCAGGGAATTGCTGAAATGTCTTTATTTTTGAATAGTGTCATTTGGATATAATTGTCGGACTGCATATCGTAATTACATATTTGCGTGACCTGTACTCGTGAAATTGTGGTGCGTGTCATAATAATTTTTTATTATTATTTCCCTTTCTTCAGTATGCCGGTGCATTATTATAGTAACGCTGGATTCAACACCATAACCCTTCAAGGACTATAAAAAAGGCATATAGCCTATTATGCTTGAAACCCTATTCTCAAGGCCATAAACACTTGAGGACTTAAAAGAATATTTTGAAAATGTTTTTTGAAGAAAGCTATGCAAAGCTATGCTATGGAAATAGGCCTATACCTTTGCGGGAAAAAGTAAGCCTAAGAGAGTTGAAAATGGGGACTGGAGAAAACTACATAACGAAGAGCTTCATGACCTGTACTCTTCACCAGATATAATAAGGGTAATTAAATCACGGAGGAAAAATGGGCCGGGCATGTTGCGGGCATTGGGGAGGAAAGACATATCTCAAAAGTATTGACTGGGAGACCCGAAGGGAAAAGACCACTTACAGGACCTAGACATAGGCGGGAAGACAATATTAGGATAGATTTAAGGGAAGAAGGATTATCGAGGAATGATTGGATAGAATTAGCACAGAATAGGGTTGATTGGCGGGCTCAGGTAAGCGCGGCAATGAACCTTCGGGTTTCATAAAATAGATAATATTCCTTTAGCTTGCTGAGTTAGTCTAGTGTCAATTAGTAAGTAAGTAAGTATCCCAGATAGTCTGCAGAAATGCATCAACAGAAATGGAAAGAAATTGTGAAACACTTTTTATAAATAATAATCATCTAGTTTCAATAGTATGAATCCCTTATACTGTACTTATCAATAAAATGGGTAGCGATTTCTGGCCCATCCTGCATTTTTATACATTACAAGGCTCAATACAATCCTAATTCTATTCTATATCCTCTCTGCAAAGGGGTTTCATAAAATCTGTGTAAAAATGTGAAAGAAGCTCTCGATTGAACCAAATCGGTTCACCGGTACCGGAATAATGCCCAATTTAGTGCCTATTTTAATAGATTATGGCGCCTTTCTAATAGAAAGGCGCCATCACTCAAATACGCTGTATCGGATTTCCATGAAACTTGGTATACCCATTTATGACATCCATGAGAAGTGCCCTATTGAATTTGAATCTAATCTGTTGACCGGTACCGGAGTAAAGCCCAATTTAGTGTCTACTTTAAAGGCGCAATAACTCAAATACGCTTTATCGGATATTTATGAAACTTCGTATACGCATTTATAATGTCCATGGGAAGACGTTTATTGATATTGGACCAAATCGGTTGGCCAGTACCGGAATAATGCCCAATTTAGTGTTTTTATGTTAATATATAAGAAATCGCGATAACTCAAATATGCTTTATTGGATTTTCCTGAAATTTTGTATACTCATTTATAATGTACGTGGAAAGACGTCTATTGATATTGGACCAAATCGGTAGACCGGTACCGGAGTAAAACCCAATTTAGTGTATATTTTAAAGACGCGGTAACTCAAATACGCTTTACCGGATTTTTATGAAACTTGGTATACACATTTATAATGTCCATGGGAAGACGTCTATTCATAATGGATAAAATCGGTTGACCTGTTTCGGAGTAATGCTCAATTTAGTGCCTATTTTATGGTAATATAAGTATTCGAAAGAATTTATAAAAAAAATGAAAATCAGTTATCTTGACAACATAGCCTATTGTTTTACTGTGATCTTATAAGGCCGTTGGAAATTAAAATACAGGTAGCTATGACAAAAAACATATTGATTTACATGCGTTTATCCAACTAGACCGTTAAAATGACCCAGGTGGCCGAGATGGTAGACCTTTCTTCTTCCGTAAGCCCTGCTTAATGAATAAATCTGGAGCTTAACTTGGAAATCAATTTAAAAAAAAAACAAATTCTGCATATCATAATTGCAGTCATAACTGATTAAACAAAAACATACTGGCACTTTGTTACATCAGTTTACCTGATTTTATTATATCTATTATTATTATTATTATTATTATTATTATTATTATTATTATTATTATTATTATTATTATTATTAATATTATTATTATCATCATCATCATCATCAACATCGTCGTCATAAACATCACTTATGCTAATACTAGCACTTTTATCACAACTTCCCCTAATATTAACCAATTATATATTATATCCTCTGTTACGTTAAAGTATCACTTTATTCCCTCAATTTCTACTTAAAATGAAAAACACAACTACTTGGGATTACTTTGAAATTATAAAATAGTGATTTATTGTTAACAATATAAAATAGACCTATGTAGTGTTCACATGTACGACTAAAAAATCAATGTTAAACATTGTCAGTAAAGTAATTTCCATTCAATGTCTATTGAGATCCGTTAAAAAATATATAATTGTCTTGATAAAAACATTAATCAATCAATGATAATTGAGCCTCAAAGGAAAATATGAAATTTATCAAAGTATCACTATTGATGCTCTATTAATACTGCCAGTAATATTAAATGTCATCCTCCCATATATTCTTTTCATTCCTTCTATTTTCTCTATAATTTCATTTTCCCCTGTGATAATTATATTTATAATGGGTTTTGTTCACCTTAATATACATTTCAAATAGTAGGCCCTAATAACGAATAATGATATTTTTTAACTAAGAGGGTATCTCCTGAAACCATTTTTGTAAACTATACAAAACTTATACCAAAGGGGTCATTGCTAGTTAGGGATAATGAAGTTCTGAGAATACTGAAGCGTATGAGATTGGAAATGCACAGTAATTAATTTCCCTACAGATAGAGTAATTTCCCTGCAGGAAATACGAAAACCCTGCATTCACAAATTGCAGTGGTATGTATTGGAAATCGGTGTTTGCGGACCAGGGAAAGAAGTATCTCCCCTTCCCCGTAGAGTTCCTGTATTGACTGGAAAGACCCTTACCTCTGTCTTTGTTCTCGAATTAGTTTGTCTGGCCCCCAATTCAATGAGAACTCACAACTACTTCGGCTTCCCAGTGTTTGTGTTAGCAAACTCCAAAACTCTACAAACACCTTCAGGTCATGGCATACACTAGGTGTTTGTGGAGTTTTATGTTATACTGAACGAACTGTATGTTTCACAAAGGGGAGAACAGTCTAAAATGATAAAAAATTATGCCAATGAAAAAGCGCATAACCGTGCCAAAGAATTCACAGCGTGTACTTGCAATTTATACGTGCTCTGCCATAGCTTATAGCCTATCCAAGTTAATGCTCTATCAGAAGAAAAATATGCGTGCAAATATGCTCTAAAATTGGCAAAATATGCTTTGGAATCAATTAAATATGCTCTTATCACTTAAGTAATTTTAATCGTTTAAAACTTTCTTGTTAGCTAAAGTACATTAAAAATTACTAAAACGAGTATAAGTTGTATAAATGACATTACAAAACATTTTAAAAACAAGGCCAATGTAACATTTTAATAAATTGAAAATTATTGAAGTGAAATGTCGCTTTAATACTATATAATCAGTTCTGTAAGTAATAGCCTATGGATTGTCAAATATTGTACAGTAGGTTCTCAAAACATTCACTCCGCCGTTATACGTTGTTACTGTTTGAATTAACAGAGATATGCACAATATTTAAAATATGTCAGAAATATGCTATTAAAAAGGAGACAAGTTAATAAAATGTACACAAATACTTTAATAACCAGAAAATGTAATACATTGTCGCAAAACTAACAAAATATGCAACAATATGCAAAATGAAATCATCACTTTTCGTTGTTTCTTCCATGTCATCACATTTTAATACTAGCATGCAGTAGAGTGCATTATTAAAAATATTTTTTTTCATAAACTTCCGAACCCTACTTATACCATGAGATATATAGTTCTACCATGAAATTTGATGTCGAGTTTTCATTTTGAACTCAAAATATGATTCCAAATAGAAAAGCTAGCTTCGCTTTTGTTTCAGTCATAAATCTAAAATTTTATCGTATCCAAAAACTGACGAATTCATAGAAAATGCAGATAAGATTGCAATAGGAAGTCTTAAAATTGGATACGTGGCGGTTTGTATTTTTCTTATAGAAGGAAATTCTCGCAGCTACTGAACTATTATCCTACTGTGTGGTGTGTGATATATATATATATACATATATATCCCAAACTTTGCTTTATTGACGATAAATTCTCGTAAAAAAAAGTTTTTGTAAATAAGGTGTAATTCGTGATTCGTTTGGCACGGTAGGATTAAGCTAGAACTTAAAATAAATTTGGGGCGACGGTCAAATTATAAGTTAGCACCCAAGGGTGATTTAAATACCATTTTTGGATATGTAAGATACACATAAAACTTTTCAACACTGATGTCCTTAGAAATATTGAAGAATTCTGAACTTGGGACACAGGTCGGAAGAGCTGGTTATATTCAACCAAGAACCTGAGTAAGAAAACTTGCTTGAAATTATCTTCTTGTTATTGTACCCTATTACTCTTAATTGCTATTGAATTATTTTATTACCTGGTGTATTAAAGTCGTGAAAATAAACATTTGATTTTTCAGTATTCTCAATGCAAGTTCTGCATTTAGGGAATCATCTTGATATAGCGTTCTTCTCTAGCGGGAATTTACAATTACAACGCTCCTGCTCAAAGAAGCTGAATTAAGCAGAGTCGTCTAGAAACTCTCATTTAACAAGCAGTGTGGTGGGGTGTCGCAATTGAATTGATTATTCTGCTTTTAATGAGGTTGGTACTTACTACATGCAATCCTTATCAGGAATTGCTACTAATGATTCAGTGTACTATGCACCAGAAAAACCCACCAGAAGGAACAAAAAGAACCTTACTGCAATATCAGATTAATTCTACATGATGCATTACACTGGATGTAATCTCTATTTTAATTTGACCATTACCCTATAATTCAGAGTTATTTGTATAGCATGTTTTGCCAACTTTTTGCATACATGATTATGAACGCAGAAGAAAAGCATAGACCTACGCCATGTTTAATTTTTGTTGTTGCGTGAACAACAGAAAATGTTACAAATATTCCAGGTTCTTATAAGCCATAAAAGACATGAATAACATGTCCGACTATTCCGTTTCTCAGTTGGTCACTGATAGTTTGCAACAATGGGTATCATATCGTAATAACGCTGAATTCATATTGATCGGAATTTCAATCATAAATAATGGAGGTACCGAGGATCGAACCTATATACATAAACCAGGAACCAGCTAATAGGCAATACACCATGAAAGCAAATTCTTCTCAAGGAAACAAGATAACCCAGAAATCACCAAAAATAATGAAAATCGAGTTTTCAATTTTTGCATAAAATTATTTCCTATTGCTGACGGGCTAAAAAAAATGTGTGTGTTCCCTAATACAGGCCATGGAGGCCCAGAGGGTTCCAGGAGGTTCAGGCTCACAGATTTTTACACAATAGGCACATGAAGGTGGTAATGTTGTCAACCTTACGCACCGGGCGCCTTTACCTCCGGGATTGCTCCCGGTACTCATTTCTGTTAGAGGCTGAGTCGACCCCAGGGCTATAGTGCCACCTGAAGGATTAGGAGAATTGAAAATCTGCAACGACTTCATCCAGGATCGAACCCACGACCTTCCGGTTTGTAGCGCAGCGCCTCAACCACCACGATACGGCGCACCCCGCTGACAGAATAAAGAAAATTAATTTCTATGAATTTGCAGTGTGCTCTTTAGAGTATTCAGTAAATAATATTATGTTAAAGGTAATTAGACTATACATTTAGAAGTTGCATATATTTGGCTTGATTTAAAAATCCACACTGAAATTTGCATGGTTTTTGGCCGCGGAATTGCTCTGTAAAGGGCGCTTTTGTAACTTATTGATCACCAACAAGTATAACATTATAATGAACGATGAAAACATATTGTTCAAAGGTATAATTTTTAACGCATGCACTACCGAACGTGATATATCTCCTAACTAATCTGTATGAAGTATCTGCATGAAACCTTAGAGCTTAATTATTTTACAGGAAAATTTCATTTCCTGTTAAGAAGGAAACTACAGTATAGCCTAAGCAATATTACTCTACCAAGAAATATTGAAAAAAATTACAACAAATATTTCATTTTTGCTTTTGTGATTGCAAAGGATGTTACAATTTTCTTCTCGGAGAAATTATGAAACTACGTTCAATACAACCTAATGTTATGTAGTACTAACATAACTTACTACTTATGTTTTTTTCTAAATAGATATCAAATAAATATTGAGTTAAGTATTTTTTGTAACAATCTTTTTAGAGTAGCACACGTTACAAAAAACTTGCACTGATTGTGATTGTTCAGTACCTACATGTCTTATTTTTTATTTCTCACTTCCTTCCTTAGGACTACTGTATGAAATATCTTTATTTTAATGTATTTTTATGCAGAAATTCAAATATGAGCACTAACGAAACATTTAACTCAATGCTATTTCCATGAACTTTTTCGTTTGCTTTCGCCCTTCCTCTTGTAAAACTTCTATGCACCGGTGTAAATTCTAGAGTATTGTTTCTTGCGGATGCATTGTAAAGATACAGAATTATTGCAATGTGATAATAGAGTTTTTTAGTTTAAACTACTTGCTGCCTTCTGCGAACAACTTTTGCGTGCAGAGAACAATAGGTTAATGATCTCAATACGCATACCTCACCTTATTTTTAACAGAGAGAACATAAAAAAAATGACGTACATGGGAAATGTACTGCACTACTGTTAATTACAACTCTATTAGCATATAGTCATTTCATTGTAAAAATTTTAAGTGAAATACATACAACGTCACGAACTCAACGCATGGGTTTGGCAAACTCTCCCTTCTCATTTTGACGTAGGTCACTTTGCATGAATTGTCTCGGCTTCAGATAGCAAGCAAAGTTAGCTTATTAACCTCTTCAGCAAGTGTTGTGAAGAAAACTTTTAACGTTTTAGGGTTTAGTAGACAAAGTCTACTAGTATTTGCACCTCTAACTCGTTTCCTTCCATAATATAAACAGAAACAGAAATGTTTTACCAGCTCACCAATAAACTGTGTGTAGTCGGCGCTCAAATGTTTTACACACTAGATAGTGTCCGCTCCAGAACCGGCCCTGAAGTAAACAAATATAGGGGAGATGCCCCGTTGCCGGTCAGGCCTCGTTACCGGTCAATAAATATTTTACACATTAAGCAGAAAAGCAGAAAACAGTTATGAAGTGGTAGGCGTTCCTGCCTACCGTTTCATAACTGTTTTCTGCTGCTATCTAGCGTCTTAATGTTAAACTACTTGTTGACCGGTACGAGACCTGACCGGAAACGGGGCAATCTCCCTATCTGTCTCACTCTACTTCTACCTTCGTAAGAGTGAGACATACACTCTTGCTTACTAGAGCCCGACTAGACCGGACAAGACTTACCCATCCCAATGAATAAAACATTTGCGAGCCGACTGTAGAGACAAAATTTTAATGCACACCCACATACAATGTGCTTCATAGGATATAGGATATAGTAGGATATAGTAGGAGGTTTAATCTGTGGAGAAGTTATAATATAGAATATAAGTCATACTCTTTGTAATATACGTAAGTTACGTATAATACGTATAGTAAAAAAGGATTTTTGATACAATTTAGTCCACGTTGACTTGATAAGACGTACTTTTGCGTGCTTTAAACGAAGCTTTTGTCGTCTGTTCGATCATAAATGTTGCTTACATATGTCATGGTACAGAGAAAATAAAAGTACCGGTATTATTTTGTAAAAAGAGGAGAAAAAGTGTACTGCAATATTATAAAATCTACGCCTCAGTCGAGTTATAGGTTATTGTTTTCCAAAATGTAAAACAAAAAATGCACGGCTAATAAACTCCTAGTGTACCTCCGCGCGCTTCATAGGTCTGATTTAACACAGAACGGCGTTAATCTAACTGAATGCAACACACGGTTTAGTTCCTTTGTATCAATTGTTTTTAGAAATCGTAAAAAATGAAATCGAACGATCAATATGACATATTTGATATTTAATGAACAACTGAAGCTGGTGTAGGTTCAGTTGTCCATGATTAATAATAAGCATTTATCGACTACTGTTATTTTACACATGCAAAATCCACACATGTACAATCAAGTGAATGGAAACTTTCCGATGCTTCTGGTTTCTTCCAGTGTTTTTCTTTATTTAAAGTTGACTTTGAATCTTTTTATCATATTTTTTCCACTCCGCCGAGTGAGCCATGCTCTCATTTGTTTGAATACATGTCGAACACACGCATTAGCCTACGAACAACGCTCAGGCCTAGGCGAGCTGTCAAATGGGGGGGGGGATATGGGAACATTTCATTTGAGTGGCTAGAATGTTCATACCAGCCTCTGAATGAGTCTGATTCTTATTGGCTTGATGTCAAAAGTTTGACACTCAAACAATCTATGAACAAAGGTCGCTTGCGGGTTTAGAAGAGAAAGGGGAGGGGAATACGACAAATATGAAGTGTACGGTTAGCCTCTTAGTATCCTCCAATATGAAAAAAGGAGCAGAGGTAGAGAATTGGCCTGGAGGAGCTAGTTAAGTATTCCCTTACAAACATAAACCACAAGGCATTATATTGGAAACATTCCGTGCACTCGACTGTACTAGGTAACTCACGAAACTCGGTTAAATACTACAACCCAGAACTCATGACAAATTTGCTAATAATATTTTAATGTAACCTGAAGACTGATTTGTTATTCTATGTTCTGTTCATTTCGATGTTTTAACCAAAATGACATCAACACCTGGAACAACCTGAAATATTGCTCTAGATCGCCATAAAATTTACTTTAAAATTATTAATCATCAGAATTTGTTATCAGACCCAAAAGTATAACTTTTTAAATAATTATATTTTTTCTAGAAAACATCGAACTAGAATACGAAATTATAATAAATTCGCGGATAATCATCCAGGAAAAATGAACGCATTTGTAGCTGTCGACAACGCACTCTGTTTCTATCTTCACCTCCAGTGTAAACTAAATGCAATCACATAGTAATAAATTTAATAGCTTTTATAATTTCGTATCTAAATTGCATCTTGAATTTTCTACTTACTACATAATTAAACTTGATTACGATCTATAGTATCAACAAATTAAAAATATATAATCTATATTTCCTGTATTTCCTGTTTCTTTTCTTTTGTAACCGTTCTTTTTTGGAAGTGCACCCAAACCTGGGTTTTTAAATCGTGCGGGGTATTTATTCCTATTGATCATAAAACTTTCTTTTTCTTTTGCGTCATCTCATGACTTTAGTTACCTGATGACTTTAGGTATAGCAAGTTATGTTTTGAGTGATTTATTGTGGCATTAAGATTAATAAAGAAAATAAAAATGCATTTTCTCAACGTCCTCCTTTGTTTAGGCATTTTGGTGTATATGCACATATTCATTGAAATCTACTATTTCCAAATGCATATAGTCGAGTGCACGGAATCTTTCCGATATAATGAGCAGTGGTTCAAGTTGGTAAGGAAATTCTAAACCGCCTCCTCCAAGCTCCCCACACCGGAACCTTCTCTATTTTTCGCCATGGTGGATACAGGTATGATCCTACGCTTTCCAGCCATTCAAACTAAATGTATCCATACTCCATCCTCCTTTCACCGCTCATCTATCCCTGAGCGTTGTTCAGAGGAAAATGCATGTGGTCGTACTTGAATCCAAACCAATAAAACACTGCCTCACCCAGAGCTGGTGTGAAACACAAATGATAAGGAGATTCAGTGTCAACTTTACCTAAAGAAAAACACTAAAAGAAACCAGTTGCATCGGAAAGCTTCCGTGTACTCGACTACACATTCACAACTGAAGGAAAAATGTAAAATTGTAAGATAGGTTATAGGCCTAATGCAATATGATTGCAAAACAATGCATTGAGAGAAATTAAGACGGATGTCATTGTGGGTTATCGCATGGGAAAGTGTTCTTTTCTTCATTATACAACACCGCGCTGTCAAGCCCTCCCATAAAACAGAAGGCGTCGAAGCGGCGGTTTTCTTGCTATAAAACATTAAAATTGCAGCATGCTATGGTTACCGACGCATCACTCCTCGCGTGTGAGGACTCTAATTTGAGGAGGATTTATACAGTGTTTGTGTCTTGCTTCAAGTCTCTCCTTAACATTAATGCCCATAAACTCGGCACGGCTTTTATTGTCTTCAATGAAGGCTGTCTTTCACGGCTAGAAGTCTTTATTACCCAAGCTGTTCTTCAGTAATATAATATTCTCAAACACTTGCAAAGCATTTAATTTTATGCAATGTAGAATCTAAAAAAAGGCATTGTTGTATTTTCAGTGTTTTGAGGAATTCACAAGGGATGGCTTTCTAAACGTACGATTCACAACTTTCAAATCAAATCCTTAAATCACTCGACTGGTCGATAGCAGTCGCAACGAATAATGGAATTCTGACGACGCGGCAGACTAATACAGAGTGGCCCAATGAACTATGATATGAACCAGATGCGCGGTGTTTTTCAACTGAACGTGTGTGGGCACATATTTTCCGTCACTGCTGCAATAAGATCACGCTACTGACGCTCGGACGGGTCATGGATATGTGTGTGCACAAAATAATCGTTATTGGAGTTCTGACAAAGCTAATATTGTCCATGAAGAAAGAATTGGTGCAATGATCAGTACTGGAACTTATCTATGAAATATGAAAATTTTCCCATACAGGACTTCATGATTAGATATCACTAGTCTGATTAGCCTAATGGAGCGGAGACTGCTGTTGAAAATGAACCGCTGCAACGAAATTAAATTAATAAATGAAGACGCTTTCATCGTTAAGTAAGCGATTCAAACATATTGTCAGAAGAAATAAAATCAGGTAAACTGATTGAACAAAGTGCCAGAATGATTCCGTTTAATCAGTTATAATTGCAATTTGATATGCGGAAAATTAAGTGTTTTTTTAATCGATTTCCGAGTTAAGTTCCAGATTGATTCATTAAGCAGGACTCACGGAAGAACAAAGGTCTATTTTTTTAATCAGACTGACATCGTCCGGCAACAGCAGAACTATACAGATGTGTAATATCGTGACAATCGCACACTCGCATAAAATACAACAAAGAAACCATGTCAAATTGTTCTTCTACGAGATTTTAACCATGGACCTTCAGAATGCGAGTCCAAGACGTTTAACGGTCTAGTTTGATAAGTATATGTGAAGGAATAGTGTCATTTGTCAAAGCTAAATGTATTGCAACTTCCAAAGCCGTATATGAACACTCTAGAACAATATGTTGTCATGGTAACGGATTTGCATTTGATAAATTATAATATATTACCATAAAATAGGCACTAAATTGGGCTTTACTCCGGCACCGGTCAACCGATTTGGTGCAATATAAATAGGTTTCTTCCCATGGATCGTTATAAATGCGTATACCAAGTTCTATGAAATCTGATAAAGCGTATTTGAGTTATCGCGCGTACACACACACGGACGGACGGACAGACGGACATACATTTTCCCGTCCCCCACACAATCTTATAAGTACCATTCAAGCACTTAATAACATTTTCTTTTTATGAGCGAGGCATTCACAACAGCACACCTCGAATTCGATGTTTCTATACCTCTTATTCACACCTTCAAAAGTCACAGGAGGTAGGTATGTAGGCCTAATCAGTATATGACAGTATATGTTTTATAGTACAGGTACTCTGTGAAGAAACTGTGTTATTTAATATGAAATGAGGGCCAAAGGGTTGACTTTCATTTTGAAGGGTGGGATGTTAAGTGGTTTGAAGCCTTCTTTATTTTAAGCACTATATGTCATGTTTACTAATAAAATGGCATTTACAGGCGACATGAAGTTCAAATATATGCTACCCTTTAAGTCTCCATGACGGTAACTACCTGGTATATAAGTCTAGGTATTAATATGTAATAAACAATGTTAAATGGATTTAATTTGCCAATTTATTCATGAAATAATTACCAAATGAATTTTCTACCATCGCTTTTGGTATATGACTTACGATAATGTTACACTGATTGCTATATTTCAAATACTTCAGCAAAAAGATCGCATTTACTTCTTTATTGTGAAGTCATTCAGCAGCCTGGTTATAAAGCACTCCGACGGTAGTAATGGCGAGTTAAAACCCTAACGGCATAATAAAATTCACCCTTCATATTTAAATTACTTTGCACACTGCTTTAGTATTGTATAATAGACTCTTCTGTAATCCAGGAACCTTATTGTTTTATATCCCCTATTATTCAGTTTCTCTTTTATTTCATCACGAAAAGCGGATCGTTTATGTTGTGTTTAAACTCTTACTTAACTTTTAACACTTCCATAACCTTAGTTTTAAGGCTCTTCAACGACTCTAAGATTAAGCAGTAAGTGGTGAACAATAAACAGTCCCCTTTCAATTTCATAAAATATTCGCCGCATCACTTAGTGATCTGGAGCAATTATGTGTTTTTAAAATTGGTGACCATGGTGTAGCTGTCTGTGTCCTACTTTGTATCTCTCTTTAATTATTATCATACCACAAGGAATAGCATTAATGAATGAGGTGCATCTTTACTCTTAGCACATATTAAATACATTTTCAATACAGTATGTACAACACATTGCCTGTGTGGCAGTAGCAGTGAGGAAATTCAAAAAAGAAAAGGAAAAATTCCTGTAAAATTGTTTCCCAGGGGGATGAAACCAACATTTTCACTCTCAGGGATAATATATAGACTACTCTGTCTATCCCCTCTAACCACTAGAATTACTACTATAATGTAAACGTTTTTCTATAATGTGTTATTTTCTCTTTGATTTTTTCTTTAATTTCATCAATACGAGAATTGATTTTTTAACACTGGTAAAATGTCTGTACAATCTAACAGAAAATAGAGAGTTTACTCCAGTTTCACCTGATGCTGAGTGGATATCTAGCATTCCTCCAAGGCAAAATGAATTTTCTCTATCATGACATTTTCTTTAAAAAATTATAAATTATGTTTTAAAATTCACACAGTAATGAAAGACAACATTTCAAATTGTTAAAGGTGGCAGTGGATCTAGAAAAACTTCTAAAAAATCTGCATTACCATAAAAAAGATGAATACTTTTAGTGAGATTCTCTCAACTATGGCTTATGTTATAGACTTTGGACATTCATCAATAAAGTCTCTCAGTTTCTGTGCATCAATCATCCTCTTGGGAAAATTGAATTTTTGTCCAAAATATCTACAATTTAACGAACACCATTTTAGACCGCTAATTCTCAGTATTATTTAGGCTTACTTATATAGCAAATCCAATTTTTCCTAAGATAAGTCAATATCAGGTGAAAGTGGCATAAACTTCCTCTGTTTCAAGTTTCAACGTAACCCCAGAGATGTGTTACCATAATTGTATATGTATCTTAAATAAGCGAAATTGTTCGAGTAGTTAAATTATGTTTCTCATGGCCTTTGTCAATGTATGGGAAGAAATCCTATAAACGATATTCACCTTTTTAACTTTCTGCCTTACGTGACATTGTTAGAAAAGCTCCTCCTTCCAAGAAGCTTGATCCGCATACAAAATAATGACCTAAGTATCACCAAGACTATAAAGGTGAAGTAAATGCAATGCAAGCGCTTTAAAAATTCTTTTGTATGCTACAGAAAAATTCAAATTTCGCAGTATCTATTCTGTGCTTGTGTTTCAATTTATAATGAAAAGTTTATAATAACTATCAGTTTAAAGCTAAACGATGTAGGAAATTAGGAACACAACTGTCTGTAACTGTAATTCTTTACAGTCACCATGTTTTCGGCCTTTGAAACGCCCTTCAAAGCCAGGAATGTAGTAGGCTTACGTCTAAAAAAATGGGTCGTTGAAACTAAGAAACCATTATCACAACTACCATATAGAATAGTAATAAACGGCTTAGAAGCGCAGAAGTAGATAGTAGCTACCAGGTAACACTAGCTTTATGTACAAACATCTGTTTGGATTGCGCTGGAATTCCAGAGGTGGAAACGATCTCATTTTTCATTCTGCCAAACGGAGAGGGTAAGGGAGGGTTTTAATTAATGAATTCTTCATTATAGCATCAGGTTGTGAAAGGAAAATAACTGGTGCATTTTTTATGACTTCTAGTGGAAGTCTTATAAAGGGAAGTGAAATCAATACGGACGTTGTACATTACATTGCGACAATTAATTAATTCGTTATTTAAGTTAAGCTTTATGGACTAGAAAGTTATATAGGTCATTGATCAGGTATTTGTTGGCAATGTTCAACTTCCACATACCTGGAGCAAATTTGTTATCATTATTAGCTTTCACAGTACGCACTCCAGGCCTACATCGTTATGAGTAACGTAAGAGTGGTAGTGAAGATAAGAGATACTACCTAATGGAATGTCAATCTCAATAAACTTTTAGACTGGTTTAGAAAACGTATATAAGAATATATTGTGAACAGCCATTTTCTAATACATTGGGAATAGTTGAAAATTCCATTATAGGCCTATTACATTGCAAATAAGTATTCAAAAATATAATTTTTGAGGGGGACTACAATAAAGAAAAGAAAAATCTTAATTCGAGTCATTATCTTATGATGAGACACGAACACACGATGCATTATTATTTATGACAATTACACTCCAAAACTGTTTAATGAACATTTACACTTAAGGGAATCTGACAATTTTCAAATGGAAATAAATTAAGGTACTTTGGTTTTTTAAAATGGCCTTACTTCACATAGAATTATTTGTGACCTATTTTTGTTAAAAAAATATATATGCATAAAGAACGCCTATAGTGCAACAGACAATATGTATATATTTACACTTACTGTATGTATTTACACGTAGAAAATATAAAATGCCGGATGTCAGACATATTTTTTTTTCGCGCATTAATTACATAGCTGTTTCTCTGGGTGGATCAGTAGATAAGGCTTCGATTTTCTGTTCCCAAGTGCACGGGGTCTTTCCTGGTCTACTTGATGGTTTTAATTGTGTGTAAATGTGATATTCCCATGCCATTAGATTTACAAGCATGTAATGGAATTCCTGTGGGACAATATAATGCATTCCGTTGAAATTTTCAGGCCTAAGTAGTAGTGCACAACCGTCTTTAGAAGCCACAATAGGCAACAAAATACTAAAATAAAATGTGAAAAATTATTAAACCCAGTTTGAAGTTACTTATTGGCACAAGAAGTCTAATATCAGCAAAACTCTATAAAATATAACGTTATAGTGTACCCTCCTTTAAATAAGTGATACTGCTGAATTTAAATTTTAAATTCTTCTTCGATTACCAACATACAAATTTCATTTTTTTACAGTATATTTACACTATTTTATACACACTTAAGTAGACCAAATTATTGATTTTTTCAATGCGTGTAGCCTAAAACTTGTAATGTATTTATATAGGCCTAAAAAGTTTAATTCTATATTCACCTACTCCGATTAATACGTTTGATTAATTTACTTTTTTACCGAAATATTTAACTCCTGTTATAATTTTTCGGAAAACGATATTCCGAAATCATTTTCGCGGCAACACATTAATTGTAATGAAATTTAAATATTAATGGAAAAGGTTTGTACAGGCCCTAATACGAATTTAGGAATAATATAATTCGTTAAAAATTCATGCGTTAAATGTACATACAGTAAATTTACAGTTAGAGGCTCTGTACATTTGGTAGGACGAAACTATGCTTTTAATTTCTTTCTGGGTGGCTGGGCTTTTAGTCTAATACTATGTTGTTAGTTTATATATTTTCTATGCCCTGTCTTTGTAACTCGTGTAACATGACTTAAACCTGGATGAGTGGAAGACAAGGTCAATGGCCTTAACTCTACTATGGGAAAAACTTTTGTTATTACTATTATTATTATTATTATTATTATTATTATCAGCAGCAGCAGCATGTCAAAGGTTCGGCAAATCAGATGATTATTATCCTAATGTTGAGAAAGAGCGTATGCTTCAATTCGTCCAATGGTTATCTACTATATTGTATTACATTCGTGGCATGTGTTTCTTTTTTAAACTTATCACTGATATTTTAAGTCACCAAAAACATTTTGTCCTGGTGTGAATGATCGAAATATTATCACGGAATTCACTAAAGACACATTCCCTCAATACAGATCACATGTACTACGTGCAAAGAGGTGTATTGAAAGTGTTTCGGTGTTAGTAGTACAAGAGGCGACACAGTGAAAGTGAAATTGTGTTTGCCCACACCTGCTGCCCCTCATGCTTATGCCACCCTCTGTGCTTTTTTTAAACGCATGTTTTATAAGCCACGTCTCATGCCATTTCCCCGAGCAATACATTGCACGAGGCCTTGTTCCAATGTAAACACTTGCCTTTCCTAAAAGCAGCGAAAATGTTTCGCAGCTTCAAGCCGCCAGAGGGGACAATATAAACAGGGACACAATGAAATAGGTTTATTTGCGATCACAGTTTGTTAGGCTAATTATAACGTGCTCTAACGACAGAACACGATCACTTCAAAATCTCTTACTTGGAAAAGAAATAATTAAAGTAATCGTCTTCTCCAATAATAAACTCCATTTTCCTTTATCAGCGTATTGTATTAAAACCTGGCCCGGAAAGCAAGGCATTGGAAACGTGAAATACCCTACCCCTACTTTGCCCCCCTTCCATTTTTCCCCACCTGCCACGCGACTAGTCCCTGAATCAACCCCTTTACTTGTCACTACCTACTGTTGAAAGAATAGTGGGGACGAGAGGCAGGGTAACTTCACACTTCCAGTGTCTTCCTTCTTGGTCCTGTATTGAACGATGTAATTCGATGTCGGAAATTCATCACAAATACTTGTTCTGAAGTCTCCAAAAACATTAATTGAACGTATTGCAATGTAAAAAAGCAAATCCATGTGTGTGCTTTTTTTGTGAGCAGCATACCTGAGGGGGAAAAATTTAAACTGAATTTTATAGGTATTAACTGCCACAATGGTACTTTCTAAGATTATTTCGAGAAAAATGTTTGTCAGTCCTATCGTGTGACTTTACGCGTGATAACTCGTAGGCCTATATGCTTAACTAGATTTGCATGAAACTTAATACACATCCTTATAAAGTCCATAGAAAGAACCCCATTGATTTGGGATAAAATATGTTAAATATTATCAGAGTAACAACCAATTAATCAGTTGAAATATGTCATATTTAAAGCTATTAGTTTGTAACCGACCAAAACATTCCTAAAATTACATTTTTTACTCCCAGAAAACATTCAAAATAGTGGATGTAACTTTAAGGTCTCTGTAGACCTTCTTTGGGCGTTTATAGTAGACCTAGCTAAACGGTAAGGCGTATAAAAGCCGATTGCACCAAAAGTAACGGATTTTGAGAATTTTACAAGTTTGACCCTGTGACTTTCTGTCACATTTCTATCGGTTATACCTTAGATGGAGTTCATTTTTTTTTATTTACAGTAAATTTTGTCTGTTTTCCTGACGTTATGTAAATTTTTCCAAACTTATAGAACAGCTAGAATCGTAAAAATTGGCAGCAATATTGGTACATCCAACATTTCGTATTTTTTGCTATCTTACAAGTATAAAAATATTGACTTGTAATCCGTAGATCATCCGCTAATTAACGTTAATGCTTGCCCACTTCCCCATGAACTAGAAACTTGAAATTGTGAAAACCTATAACTTTTAGCCTATAACCGATAAGAAAATTCCTAAAAAGCTAAAATAAAAAAATAAAAAATAAACTTTAAAGGTTTTCTCTTATTCACAGATAATAAATGTTTACCCACTTTCAAATGAGCTACGCGTAGATACATTAAATTTGGGGAGCTTATAGCATTTAGCCTGTGTGCATTTGTTCGAAATTGATAGTTGCATGCAATGGAAAAGTTAAACCATAGTTAAAAGTTGTGCTGCTTTATGCTGTTCTATTATAAGTTAGATCATTTCTATCTAGCTCTTTATATCTAGCACTGATTTTATTGGATTAGATTGATTTTCAGGTCTGTATAAGAATTCTTGCGGGCACAAAATTCTGTCATACTGGCAACGATTACAAACTGAATACAAGTTGCACTTTCAAGCTACCAGCATTAAATAACTATAACACACTTGAACCAAATAATCTTGCACCAAAAAGAACTTCCAGACATATTAATAATAAAAAATATTTCTAATGGTAAAGTTAAGTTCTTCAATAACTATTTCTATTGAGACTTTCATTTTTTACTTAAAACATTTTTCATTTGAATTTTCAGAAGTTTAGTTATAAGCAAACCATCTGGTTCTGAACAAACTCTAAACTGCCGGAAGAAGCACAATTCACATTTGTTATGCGGCCTTTTGCTATGCCGAAAGCGTAGCGAGAAAATTTCAATAATCGTACATAGCCTGGAGAAAGGCTATGACAAATTATAATAATAAAAATCGTTATTTTAGTATTTTCTGCCTTTATTTTCCGCATACTGACTGAATACTGTCAATTATGGCCATTTAAAAGCTGTTTGTTTGTGCTAATTCCAGCATCACCTCGAATTCCTTAACGGCCAGTCTGTACAGACTAAAACTTATCAATTACTTATTAAAATATATGTTATACACCGTTGAGCTCGATCAATAAAATAAAATAGACTTAATACTAGTAACTCAACAATCTTTTATTTTATAAATCGCCTAGGCCTTTCGGCGTATTTCCGCTATCTTCAGAGCATCTTCTTTTGCTGGTTTGGATGCCTCAATAATTAAAACCATAATCAACAGACACACAACAAAGTGGCCACAGAGGAAGATTCAGTGATAGTGTTTTTGTAAAGGTTTTAGAAATTTTATTTTATAAATGTGACAAGATGTAAGAAAATGCAGTCTTGATTTTAATTATTGAGACATCCAAACCAGCAAAGAAGATGCCCTGAAGACGGCAGAAATACGCCGAAAGACCTAGGCGAATTATAAAATAAAACACTGTTGAGTTACTGGTATTAAGTATATTTTATTTTAGCATTTATTTGTATTAAAACGCATTTATTTACCTAGTGATTTAGCCTATTGTACAATCAACCAAATAAAAATGTACAATAATATAAATTAGATTTCAAAATTTGACAAATAAAATGAGGTAGAACTTTCCAGAAAATATAAATAAAATATAAGAATTGTTATTTTCCGAATGATCACGATTTTTTTAATTCAAATATTCCCTCTTTTAAACTGTAAATTACTAATGAGCAACGCCAGTTCGAAATCAAACATCCGTTTACCTAAAACCAATAACAAGATTCGCAGTAAACATTACTCGTAACGACAGTAATACCAACATAGCCTTACACTGAATGAATACATATTCTAACGTAACTAAATCCTCAGTTCAGATTTCAAACATCCTGTATATCAAGTCATTGTTGGCAACTAAGGTAACACTTGAAAACAGGAGCTACAGAGCTGCGTGCTATAAATAATACATTTGATAATCCAGTTTAGAGCACAAAGCTTTGAGTACGGATCCATGTTACATTCAAGAATCATTGTCATCATACGCCTTCCAACTCTGTAAGCCGAATAAAAAGAAAAGAGCCGATGAAAAAGTGTCACAAATGATGTATGCAGCGAGAGGCAAGGTTTCCCTTTTTACTTCATACAGTCTTTCCACTTTTCCCTTGGAGGTTTCTGCGTCATGACCCGGGAGAGGGAGGGGTTGCAGTTTTTAAGGTATTGACCCGTACCCATGACGTGTTAGCTCAATCACAAACTCTACCTGACTGGGGTTTGTGATTGATTGATCTTGTTTAACAGGAAAGCGCTCGGAAATAATTCTTTAACTCCACGATATAGTTCCTTCCTCTTTCTGTAACGTGATATTTCTAAGTTTTCAGAAATAGAATCTACTGTTTTAGTTTATAAATGGCTCAGGTTTAGAATTCAAAGTACTAATGTAAGGTTTCATAACCTGTGAGGTATGCCAACCCTGAGGAGGTGCAAAGAGTCTACTTGGAAGGTGTGATTTTCCTCTATAAAATGTTTGTAATGTTGCTTTTTAGCATTTATATGTTTTAATTTATATGTTCTTTATACAAATTACTCTGATCATGCATTGTCTCATTTTAAGACGATATCCCGAATTTGTGGTCTCATTCATAAGAAGTAACAAGAATACTCTCATTAAATGAGGGATTAAATGACTTGATAATATCAATTAAAGACAAAAAGTATTCCTGAAATATAAAAAAAGTGTTTAGTATTTTTTGTGGATTTGTGAATGTCAAAATAATATATACATAGCTGATCTATTATTAATTGCTTTGTGAAAGGAGGGAAGGTGTGAATCTTATGACAATGTCAATGTTATTTACATAATTGATCCATTTGTTTTGTGACAGGAGGGGAGGTGTGAATTTCGAGTTTATTTTTAGGGGAGGTGTGGGATTAAAATGGTTAAGAACCCACTAATTATGTCTGAAGCAGTATCATTATCTGTATAAATGAAATCGTAATAGGTTTTGCATATATTTTTATGTTGGTTTGATAAATTTTTATTTGATAGAGATTGATAACCATTTCTGTGATTTTCAGTTTTTACAGCTGTCTTTATTTCGCCGCCTTAACCATGCCCAAACGGCTGCATGCAAATTAATGAAGACAAAATTTTGATTTTTTTTCTCAAGTAAGAAAGTATTAATTTATTGTTTGTATGTTGCTAAACTGAAAATAAAGCCAAAGACTGAAAATACATCTAATTTGATAGTGATTTTACCTACTTAACCCTTTCAAAACTGAATTTTAATTTTAATTTTAATATAAGCATTCACTAAATAATTTCACTATCGGGTTATAAGTGTGAAATCAACAACAAAAAGGTTTATGGAATAGCTAGTTTCCACGTGGATAAATATCTTCGCATTTAAAAATAAAAACATTAATGTATTAAGATTATATCTCGGCCTTTATGCAATTTTTTGCGGCGACGCATATGTGCATCAATAGCAGTGAAAAGGTTAGAAGTTTCAAATAACAAAACTTCTCAGAATGCTTGAAATAGAGAGGCTTTGGTTGATTTATTGTAATTATTATTAATTATAAGTCCTCCTGGAGTAAAGAAGAATACCCGATACTTTATAATTAGGCTACAATTCTGCTTCTTTATCTGACTTCAGATTTTATTGTAAATAGACTCATTATATTCCAGAATAATTCTAGTCAACTGTAGCAGGCGCATGAACGAATGGGTTGATGTACTAACATATTTACTTAGCAATACATGTGTAAGAGCTTTTCATTGCCAATTCCTTTATTGATTTACCCCTGGGAGGTAGGCATCCCAGACACCATGCTAGTGTGCTCGCTTCAAGACACAGCTAATCAGCCCGATATCACTAGCTTCAATTCTCCAAGTAATCAGTCATGTATTCATATGTCTGAGAAAGGAGGCATACTTTTTTCGCATGTCTATCCGGTGAGAAAGGTCAGCATAGTTCAAGTTTAGTAGTAAAGATCTCTATAATTATGAGATTAAACTTTTTTACGTTCTTAGTAGGCCTATTTGTTAATAAGAGGGTAAAATACTGAAAATAAGACATCTGTAGTAAACAATAACTTTTTAGGAATGTTGATAAAAACCAGAACCCACATGTCTCATTATGCCTGCAAAGTTCTAACGCGCTAAGCGCTTGAAAATGCTTTCTGATTAGAAAATGTTAAGGATTCCACCGATCTGGTGCTAGAAAGCTAAAAAAATTACCAACTTGACAATTATATCATGGCGAATCATTTGGTCATTGTGAATTTTTAATAACTATAATTTATAAAATGTACTTAATTAATACAGACCATCACAAAAATTTGCAAAACTTTAAAACAACAAAACATTATTATTTTGTAAGTGAAAATAATATGTTTTATGTATATTAGTTCATATTTAATGGTGTTAAATGTTATATATGTCTTGAATAAATGGTAATATAAAACCAAATAACAATAAATCAAAACTATTTTACATCAAAGGCTGAATCTTGAGGGAGTGCATTAACACATTAGGAGGAATACGTATGCCAAAATTATGACGTAGTCCCAAAACTATGGGAGATAATATTTCGGCATATTCCCCCCTTAAAACAGATAATAGCTCATATAACTCGAATGGGAGAGTAAAGTATCCTGTATTAATTGGTTTCGGACACTTCACCTTACTCGAAATGGCACGATGTAGAAGAATAACATTTTAATTGGTACTAGGAAGAATGTAATGAGTTCTTGGATTCAGAAAAGTATGAAGAATGAAATGATTTATTTCTCTGAATAAAGCCTCAAATGAATCGAGAGAGTGACTTTTGTTCAAGCGAAAATGTAGCATCGTTACCATCTTGGCAGAGAACAAACACGTTTGAAAATAAAGGTTTCCTGACCTGGACATACAAAGGATAAACACTTGAATGGTTCAATCCATTCTAATAAACGTAGGTCTACTAGTAGAGAGACCTTAAACTAAAGGATAACCGTAACAATGAAACATAACAAACATGTCTAAAAATAGACATTCAGAGTCTGGAGTCTAATTCTGTAAATCCCTACAAAATCGAGGGAGGTAGCCATTTTAAACGAGGATTATGTAAAATTAGTACAATGTCTGAAAAATGACAACATGCTAATAAATAGGGACCGGATTTTTAGGTTTTTAAAAACACTGTTTTAGGTTTTCCATTAGGTAAAATAGTTTTTTTTTAGGTTTTTTGTCCAAAATATCGTTTTCAAGTAGAATAATTGGTTTAATGAATTTGAATGTGTTACATAGGATTGAATACATAATACTTGTAAAGTTTAACTTAACAAAATTGACTTAAATTTGTGTAAACTTGCTTTAAGACAATATTATACAATTGAAGAAAGAAAGCATAAACAATCAAAAGAAGCAGTGAAAATAAGATTGCCACACATTTCCTGGTTACAGTATATCACTAAATATGTTTCAAGATTCTCAACTGTGAAGTTATTCCTGTTATGTCTTAGTCAGGGCCGTAGCTAGGCGGTGGCGAGGTGGGCCCCCGCCAAGGGCGCAGGTGCAGAGAGGGTGCAAAATTAACCATGAAAAATCCCGCTTTTTTTTTAGACTGGTGCAATTTATCAAGCAATAAAAATTCCACGTTAATGGAAGAAATCTGTCAGGTTATTAAAAATTACTGGACGTGAACTATCTGTAGTATTATGCCGATTGTCTACAAACAAAAAGCAGTCATGCAACGTTCTTTAATTAACACGTTTTTTATTGACAGAGTATAACATCAATCATGAACAGTATGGAATGATATAACAATAAAAATTAAAATGTACGTTATTATTGAGATGAAAGTGGTTCAACTATTCTAAAAAAAATACTTTTACCTATATTAATGTGTTAAACATTTTCGTAGACCTCAGTCTATTATGTAATTTACTTTTGATGCTAGGTTTTATTATTTAATTCTTTTTTAAGTGGTTCAATCATCTGAAATAAGATTTTAGTACCTTGAAAGTCCAACACTGAGTCATTTCCAAATTGAGGTTTAGGTTTTTTTTTGGATAATAACAGTGTTTTTATATTGAAATAATAAACAATTTTACAGAAATTTAAAAATTGTTCAGATCCCCCCCCCCCCAGTATTGGAGGACGCAGATTTGTTAAACTCGCCAAGGGCGCAGAAGGACCTTGCTACGACCCTGGTCTTAGTTAATAGTTAATACTGTATCTAAACACTACCCTTCTCAGGATTCGAATCCGATGCTTCTAATTTAGTGAGTAAAATACTTTATGGTTGGATGTGGATAATGTGAAACTGATTATTTTCCTTTTTTCCGGTAGGTACGCATGCTAACCGCACAACAGATCAACAAGAGACGAAAACTTCCCCCTTTTCTAGAAAGGTAAATAATACGTGTTTCTGGCAGGCTTGACAAAATATTACTTTGCCATCTGTAGTGAAATTCAGATCGTCGCCAACTCACTGCCGCAATAAACTAGATTTCATTTGTTTCGGCATAATTAACACTGTTAAATTAACACATATTCTTAAAACTCACAGTGTGACCACTCAGTTTGAATAACAGGGCAGTACACGGTAACAATGGTTGTTCGTACGAATATTTTAAAGGGAATACGCCGGTACTCTTTTCCTCTGTTGATACTGTCCATCCTAGACGACAATGGGCTGAATGAAACGCTGGTGGTATTAATTTATACCCGACAAAAATTATTCTCTCCTCGCAAAATATCGATTTCTCAATTGGCAAACAAAAAAGACAAAAAAGGAGCCTAAATGCGATATTTTAGGTTTTATATCCCGTTTAGGTGTATTTAGGTTTTTATACCCCATTTAGGTATTTTTAGGTGCCACAGAATTAGTGTGGGTGAATCCTATGGACATGATTCGAAAAAGTGTATGAGCGGTTTTTGTTTTGGAAGTAAGGAAAAAAATAGGTAAAAACCTAAGAATCCGGTCCCTACTAATAAATTCCTAAATTTCCCTTCACAAGAACTGTATAGCTTTCCACTCAGCATTAATGGTGACTTTTATAATCACCACCCTCAAATATTCAAATTTGTAGATGTTATGAAAAGAATGAATAAGAAAAAAAACACATACTAAACCACGCAATGCAATAAATAATCTCTCAATTAGAAAAAGAGAAGACGCCGAAGAAAGATACAAGAAATGCGATGAATGAATATTTATGTGGGAGAATTACAAGATTTGATTACATGAAGAAAGTGTCTTACAGAAAATAGAATTTAATATAGGCTTATTTGTTTATTTACTTATTTTAAACGATGTTTGGACAAAGTATTTAATGGCTGGCTTTCACAATGTTATGATTTTAATGTCAAGACTTTAAACAATGAACAAAGATAAAAGATTTAACCACACCTGCCTGTATTAAAGTTGCTCATTACCAAGTCTGTGTTAAGTTGGAGGATTATTTTGTCTTTGTAGTAATTCACATAACTTATCTTGCCTTTCGTGTATCAAATTGTAGAAATTCACATGTCGAAAGCCTACAAACAGCAACTTTGTAGGAATTTATCTAACCCGGCCTAGGTATAAAACATAATTCATATTAGTCATTACTTTTCTAGCTTTTGTGTTGATCGTTTGAACATATACTTAAGTAATAATAACAATGGTTGTAGTTGATTACAGAAACATTAGAGGAGTTCTTTAGCAAGCCTTTTCCCCCTTCTGTTAAGTACGGGATAGTAAGCAGAATATTCGTTTCTCACAATCTTTGACCTAAGTAATTAAAAATAATAAAAAGTAATTAAAAATACAGAACAGTTTAACACTTCATCCAATTACATTTTGCTTTTTAAGCTGAATACACCGTATTTAATTATTCACTGGTTTATTTAGTTATCCTAATTCCACTAGCTTACTTTCACTGTCAAGAACAATCATGCAGGAAATCCCAGAATCATGCATTTATATTAATTGCCGGTATTTTGTAGTAATGTAAAGTACGTACCGCTTGGGGCTATGAATTAAAACATTAATCTGAACGCTAAGCTAAATTTCTCACAAATTCTGTTTTTACACACAAACTAAACAAAAACGTCTTTTGTGATTTCATTACAATACTATACAAGCGTTATTGTTATATTCTCTTTATGAATAACTGCAACGAACACAGAACTAATGGAATAGCCTACTCATGAACTAACTAACCGAAGAATTGAAATTCTGATAATAAGGTTAAAAGTGGTTCACCAGCCTATAATTAATCGATCCATAGATAAAGGTAATTAAAATTGGGTAAACAAACTTTTTTCTTGGCAATGGGTACTCTTGTAGAAGTTATTCTAAGTCCTTTTAAAACAAAATATTGTTGAGAAAATCCTATAGAGTGTGGAAATCAAAATAGTGGGTATAGAAATCTAACATAGAAAATAAATTTGTAAATATATCTCCACCGTAGGCTTCACAAGAAATTAAAAACAAATTGTTAAAAATCCATCGAAATGCATAGACCATTATTACACGTTTAAAAAGCCAGATAAAATAATGAAATATTTAAAGAAATAGCATGACTTTATTTGAGATTCTTCTATCATAATTTGTTTCCGTTGTTCCTTTCGTAGTGTGCAATTACATTATTGAACGAAGGTACTGTAAAAATTCCAAGACTGTACCTATTATAGTTTAGGCTCTACGTTGATTCTCTCAGTCAGTCAGTCAGTCAGTCAGTCAGTTAGTTATACACTCTATGCTTCATTACACTGTCTCTATTATATTTTATCGTTGCTCCAACACAAACGCAGTCTTAGACATACAACATAAACTGTTCTTATGTATGTCTTGTACATCGGTTAGTGTACCTTATATTCTAAATTCGTAGAAGTCTTATCTCCGAGTACAGCCATTTTCTTCCAGGCATCCTTACACTGAACGTTCACATACCCTCTTATCTAAAGATTTTACTGAGGATGAATGTAAAAAGTGATGGGAGAATTTCACAGAAAGGTGAGAAGTTGGAACTATGTTGTGATATTCAGACTGTTATGGAATTAAGTGTAAGAACTGGGATATATATTAGCTGAATTGTTATCCTTTACTTATATATTAACGCATACATAACTACAGTCTCTCAAAGCTCTCCATCTTTATCTGTTTCATTTTAATATTACTATCACTTTTACATTTTACTACCATTTCACCCTTTCTAATAAATGCAATGAGAATAGTTTTTCTAAGTCGTTAATGGCAGCGACTACTATTAGGCTATTATTAGCCGATCCTTTTGGGAGAAATGTTGATTTGCGTTGTGTGAGTTCGCGGTTGACACTAAACAGTGTCAGGTGAAATGGACCTTTTAGTATACTGAAAAAAAATATTGTTTTTGTTGCATTATGTTTTCTTCAGTTTGATGAAAAAATATAAAGAATTAAACATTTTAAGAAATAGTAGGATCGCAATACAAATTTCGTTTTGCACTGCTCCCATTTTCCTATTGTTTATGTAATAGTAGTTTATTTAACCTGGAGAAAGTTAAGACCGTAAGGTCTTTTCTTCCACTTCACCAGGGACTAATAGTAACTTACATTAGTTGTTACAATATCACATAATAAATAACACAAAATACATTAAAAGAACACAACATAACACATGAAATGATTTAAGATATATTAAATGACACACTAAATAATATGAAAGAATTTTAAGATAGATTAAATGATAAAAAAGAAATTAATTGTTACAAATACAATTATGTAATGCCTATATCGAACAGGTAAGCGTGAAACTGAAATTAATATACTCGTAATAATCTTGAATTGTATGCTATTTGGATAGTATATTCGTTAAAAAAACTCCTTTGCATAAAAGTTAGAAAATACGATTGCCCCAAGGGCAAATACGAGCATCCCATGGATGCCAGGTAACAAACACTGCGGTCTTGGATATAAGTGTCTTTCATCATAAAGCGTGAAGTGCCTCGTTATATTGTTTTAAAATGCCATTATTGCCATTATTACCCCATATAAATGCTGTAAACTGCATCGTAAATCAAGAAAAGGGCGGCTCATAGAATATTAATACTTTGCGCTCTATACTGTCACGAAAAAAATGGCCCGTCGTATATCACAGACGGGTGTTATTTCGGTGTTTATTCTTCCTATCTACTTCCTGGGTGTATACTATATCACACTTCTTGGTATCGATAGCAATAAATCTGATTGCTGCAACATTCCCTCCATGAACGTTTCTTAGGCAAGATATGCAAAATTGAGAGATTACTTCACTCAAACGCCAGACTTTACAAATGAACCAACGATATTTATTTTAAGCAGCCAGTTAATGTGCTTCATTTTTCAAACATATACAGGTTATTGAGGGGTACGACGTACCGTAGTGGTTGAGGCGCTGCGCTACAAACCGAAAGGTCGCGGGTTCGATTCTCGATGAGGTCATTGGAGTTTTTCAATTGGCCTAATCTTTCTGGTGGCACTATGGCCCTGGGGTCGACTCAGCCTCTAACAGAAATGAGTATCAGGACCACCTTCACATGCCGAATGTTCAAAATCTGGGAGCCTCAACCTCACCTGTATTATAATGGAAATCAGTTTCGAAATAGATATCGTTATGAAACCGTTATGCCACATGTCACAAACGTATTACTGTATGGTTGAACAAAAAGTCTGTTTAATAACGAATAATAACACTACTGTATTTAATAGGGATAAAATCGTACCGGCACGTTGCCATGGTAGCTCAATTGATAAAAGCAGCGGCATGGAGAGCAGAAGATACTGGTTCAAATCCCGGCTATAGCAATGAATTTTTCAGTCTGATTCTATCTTTCCGGAATTAAAATCCTTGGAGGTAATTTAGCCCGCGTTGAATGATCGTTTATGACTGTCCTGTTGTCGTGACCTTTAGGCAGTGCTTAAGAAACCAGATGGATTAGAGCTGAGTTCCATTTTGTTACTTAAAAGCGGTAGTGATAATAATTACATTTTCGCCGAATAAATGGCTGCTCACTTAAACATTACACATCAAATCTGCTAACAGCAAGAAATCCGTGGGAAAGCTTAAACGCCAAAGAACTTCAATATCCTATTCTCCAAGTTCCGAGTTCCGAACGCAGCCTTGAAATATCGCCATTACACAAGCAATAGCGAGTATTGTTGTGTACAGAGACTCGTTTTATTGTGCTGTACGCGTAACTCGTACAGTGCAAAGTACATACATACACATATCATGGCCAGAGTAAACTGCATTCTCAATGGACCACCACCACTGCAGCTACATCTTGTAACAATTCAAATTAACTTACAGAACATAAATTGCTTTGTAACAGCAGGCTACAGTAACTGCCTCCTACTTATGGTTTTCCCCATAAGTATGAGCATTTTGCATTGGGAAATGTAAAATGATATATCTACACCCTGTTTAATTTTTTTTTTGCTTAGTTTTTGTAATCTCTTTAACTTCATGGTGAGTAGGCCTATTGCTGGTGAGAAAACGTTGTTTTAGTATAAATTCACGCTCTATGTATGTCTCTGAACGAAGGAGCTTAAAGATTATATCGTTTCAACTAGGCCTCCATCGAGACCTTATTTGTCAGGGAATTATACAATATCCTCATTCCTTCAAAGCCATCAGGATCTACATATACAAAGCAAGCCTTTGCCTACGAGTACACTTGAAGTAGAAGGGATACATCATGCTTGAAGTTTGTCAATATTATCAAAAATTATGGAATTATTTCCTGTGCTCTAAATCTAGGGTGGGAAATTATAATTACACTGTACAATAATACAGAGCTTTAATAACATAACTTAAAATTCAAATAAAAGTTTTTGCGCAACCTGTTATTAATTATGCTTTTAACTTGTCTTCATGGCAATTTAAAAAAATTGAAACGAATTAATTAATTGTGTATTTTAATGTTACCTACACTCAGCTTCCTTCAGTTAAGGGTTGCCCTAAGACAAAGTGTAATAGAAAAAAGATAATTTGCACCACAAAGAAATGTTTACAAGCATTTACAATAAAGTTAAAAAAACATTAACTACTTAGGCCTATATCAAGAGAACTTAGAAAGTTAAAAATGTATTTCTAAAGCTATAACCGGGTCGTTGTTTAAAGTTGAAAGATAAAAGTTAGTTATTAAAACCCTGTCTCTTACTTTTTTGACAATGAAATATTTTAGTTCATGATTAAGTCAAAATAGCAAAAAAATAAAGAAATAAAAAATAAATTAATATGTTCATTTCAGTTTCAGAGTTATTTGTTAGTTACCCACATTAAGAAAACAATACAAATGAAGGTGCGGAAATTAAATTTATTATGTTTTCACATTAAGATTTGTACTTAACTTCTATAAAACTCCCAACAAATAAATATTAAAGGAAGGTTAAGTTTTATTTTGAAAGTTTTTAAAAAATATTTTGTTTTTCTTTCCTGGTTTGATAACAAAATAGACATACACATAGGCTATTTAGGAATCATGTTTTAAAAGTATAATTATGCAAAATAACCCTCTATCAGAATTTTTCATTAGAATATTTTAAAGATTCCCTGTAAACTTGATGTAGCCTAAGTGTCTGAGTTATGTTGTCTTCAAGACTGAAAATTGCATACAATTTATTTTTAGAGAAATGCTATGTTAAATGTTAATATGTATATAAATGTTAATATATATATATACATATACACTACGGTTTTTTAAATTGTTGCCGCTTATCTCTTCGTTGTTATAATGCTATTCTTAACAATCCTACATTGCAGAAATATTTTTTATTATTAAAAATCAAGTTGGTTCCTCCTTAAGTCATAATAATGTATTTTACCTAAAAGCTTTGGCAACAGAAAATAAACCAATTTCCCATTGCTCGGTATACTATATACACAGTATGGCTTTAATTAATAAAGAGAAGGTTTAGTAAAAGCAAGTTGAAGTGTCAGGATATCGAATCCACGATTATACTTCCTAACTAAAGGAAGCGATATTTCGGATCTTGCGGAAGATTCACACCACTCAAGTAAGCTTTGACACCATAAACCTTTGGTCTAACATTAAGAACTTCAAGTGGTGAAACGTTAACCGTTAAACCCCTTGAGAGCGCAACTACAAAATGCTTTACTTCTGGATTATCTAACCTCTTATAAAACGTAATTCAGAGCATTTACATTCTTTCTGCCGTTATGATAGCGAAATATCATTGCAGAGCAATATTTAACTGTTAGATAAGACTGCACATCTGGTGACTGTCCTGACTGCTAACGCATGTGCCATTTAAATGTTTATTTCCTTGTTGTAATGGAATGCGTTGACCTTATAGTAAGAAGCACCAGTGCATTGATCCGATTCTTGTCCAGCTACTTATCATACACGTGCGTGAAAGTTGCATGACAGAAGCTGAGGAAAAGTGACAAGTGACTTTTGATAGAATCTATTTAATTTTCGATTACATCTACGGTCCAGTTGCTATCATAGGTAATGCCAAAAGTGACTTGGAAATCGCCGATATGTACATTAGCTTAACATATGAAGATATTTATCCACGTATTAAAAATTATATCATTCATGGACATCAGCTATTCCAGTAAAATTTTCCTAATTGATTTAAAACTTATTGCACTAGTGATTTTATTTGATTATGCTTATATAGAGATAAGCATAATCAAGTTATAATTTTATGTTACCGGAATTTCTGTTTCTTCATATTTCAACTCCTACCAGGCTTGGTGTGTGGAAGCGATGGGATGAACAATTCCACATCCTCTATGAGCCATAAAAAGCTATATCAAGCGTTTTCTTAGGGAATAGTTTGAGTGTGATAACTCGTTCTTCCTCATTTCAAATTTTAATTACCTATATAAGGACCTATAATTTGAAAATCGAAAGTTCTTCATAAGTTAATTTCGAATTACAAAATACAAAACCCGGGCGACGCTGGGCCTTTTAAGCTAGTAACAAAATAAAAATTCAGCTCTGAAAGGACTAATGTCCATCAAGATTGTTTATGTTGTTATGTTTGTTATACTTGTTACGGAATTGCTCATATTAACCAATTAGCAATAACAATAAGGGAAATTGAAAATAATTAGGAGAAAAAACAGAGCGAGTTGGCCAAGGTTAGACACCTAACCTATTTTAAAAGCATAACTTATGCAAGTCTTCATGGACTTTAAACACAGTTATAAATATGTTTAAAGTCCATAAAGACTTGCATTTTTATGGAATTTAAATATATTTTTAACTGTGTTAAGAATTTTTAATATGCTTATGACTCTTGTATCATATGTACACTAGTTTTTTGTTTTGTTATATATTTCTAGACTAGTAGCTTATGCTGCTTATATATGTAAACTTTCATGGGATAAGTTATGCTTTTAAAATAGGGTAGGTGTCTAAAGTTTCTTACATACTGAGCATAGGTGGACATTATATCATAAAAATAAAATAAAATATACATGTCTTGGTCCACTGTGAGACGGTGGACTGTGAGACGGTCCACTGTGAGAAAACGAAAATAGATGTTAATACATTTTGAACTGATACCTGGGATTTGACCCTGAAATTCTGAAAGTCAGCTAGCTAGAAGCTTAATAATAGGAGTCTCGAAAAAAGCTATAACGCATACGGAGGTTTTTGGAATTATCAGGAATAACGGTAGTGACCAAGATTTAGATTAGCTGTTATACCCTTCAATATCAGGAGGACTTTTATGGATAACTTATGGTGTCTCTGAGCCGGGAATCCCTAACAAGACTTCCTGCCAAGAATTATTAGGATTGGTTCTGTTTAAAATTCAAATTGCATGGCTTCCCGCCAAGACGGGAGCTGATGGCCGGATTTGCATCTCGGGATGACGGATTGATGAAAGCCATGTTGTCTGGCAAATCAGAAATGTCGTCTGAATATTAACAACTTCGATAACATCTTTTTACTTTTTAGTGCAGATAATTTGAGATCCAGACCCTTACAAGCTCATGAGAGCCATAACAATCATGCAAATCTAAAAATTACATTATACAAGTTTCAAACGCTTTTTATAACCCCATTAAAACTGTGCTTACACACACAACCAGAAGGGATCATTTTTTGTAAAGATGGTTGGGGGTGTGTCAAGAACAGTAGTGGACATTTCCCTTCAGATTGATTACAGGGAAAAATCGACATTGTCTCTGTATAATTGAAACTTACTACAATAGTGTTTTTTTATGTAGACAGATAATACAATTTTTTTTGCACTCCTTAACTAATTAGTGGTACTTACGAACGTTGTTGCCGTGATCGTAAGTTGGCATTCCCACACGCAATCTTGTTGCTATGGGCGGTAAGCGTTTCAGGGCTGTTATGAATATAACGACGCACATCATTATTCAAGCCTTTATGGACAAGGCCCCCCTCAGCACAAATATTAGGTTCCCATAAACAACAACAAATGCGAATCACTTTCTGAAATAAACATCAATCTTCAAGAATGTATATACACAATATTTTCAGGTAATATCACAATTGATATAATTAAATTGATATAAATAATAATCGAGCAAAAATAGCATTCAATACACGTGCCGTAAGCCCATTACGGATCTCGGAAAATTGAAAACACGAGGCGCGAGCGCCTCGTGTTTTCAAACTATTTCCTCGATCCGTAACCATGCCTTACGGCCCTTGTATCACAATATACTATAGTCTAATATAGGTACCTAGGTAGTAGGGTATAAACGAATTACTTTATTGATAGAGCTCAACAATAGCGCACTGTACTTTCCTGCAATCGATAGCCGTTACAGAAAATAAACAGTAAAGTGTTCTCTATGCAGGCCGTGAAGGCCCCTAGCATGCCAGGAGATTGAGGCTTCGTGATTTTTTTTAGACATTCGGTACATGAACTCTTTACCTCAAATATTGCTCCTGGTACTCATTTCTGTTAGAGGCTGGGTCGACCCCAGGGCCGTAGTACCGCCAGACGGATTAGGCAAATTGAAAAATTCCAATGACCTCATCAGAGATCGAACCTGCGACCTTCCGGTTTGTAACGCAGAACTTCAACCACTGCCCCACGGCATTGCTGGAAGTGATCAGTTAAAATAAAGGTGTAATATATCTCAGCGTTACATGAAATGACATATGTTATCGCATTAGAGCGCTGGGATTGGCTAATTTCAACATTTCTAGCACATTACCGATCCAATGTAACGTTTAAGGGAAATAGTCAAACCTGCAAGATGAGAAGACCAGAAACTACGTTTCTAGGATCCAGCACCAGACTAAAATCTCATATGTATTCTTCAACGGTGTAGGACTAGGCCTGTATATTTACATATATATGATTCAAATTAGCTTATAGGCTATATTTCAATATATATGTAATACAGTATTTGAGCTGGTGTTTCTGTGAAGACCTTTTCAATTCTGAAATTAATTGGTGACCTTGCTCGGGTGCCAAAGCAAAATGGGTAAAAGAAGCATAGCTGAAATATATCAATCAAGATAAAAAAAGTCTAGGAAAGAAGAAGTGGTGTTGAGAATAAAGGTTAATAAAACTAAGAACAAAAACGTGGGTGAAATAACATGAACTTCCCTGCTGGTAGAACAGTCGATTAAATAAATATTACTTAGGGAAAACGAACTTGAATTAGCTGATGGCTCTGTTTTCTATATTTTGTTCATGAATTTGCATTTAATCTAGGAGTCCAGCATTCTGAAAAGGGCCCAACAAGCTATTATATGAATATTACAATATATATTTCTATATATATAAGGAAGTAAAAGGTAAAAGTATTTCTCTATAACTTATTAAAAGAGATGTACATAGCAGTTAGCACTAACGGACGATTTTCCATTCCAAGGAAGCGAAGCTGGAAACTGAGTCTGATCCTGAAAATTTCCTCTCCATTTTATGTCAGTTTATTTCAGTGAGTGCTTGAAATTTCCTCACAGATTTTATTTATTGCTATTCAAGCAATTTTATATTCCTCCTCTAGGGAACTTAGTTGAATATTCTACGTAATCGTCAAGAAAATCCACCTACTTCGCTAAACACGTCATTAATAGCTAATTTATTAGAAAGGCGGTTCAAAAATGGCCTAATCTGTTTACACAGGAAAAACGAAGGATGTTAAAATAAATGTGCCGATGTTCTAGACTGATACAACATCTGTTTGAAAGCAAATCGATCAGCCAGGGAATTCCGTAAGACAGATAATGTATCGTGCTCATCTCTTTTAAGGAAAGTTACAAAAACATTCCTTCCTCGAAAGAAATAGTCCGGGCGAAGTTAAAACAATCAATTGGAAATTCCTCTAACAAGAGATTACGGGCAGAGAATCACGGCCGTCTTCACTTGTTATTTCAGCACAAGAGAAAAAAGGATCCAAGAAAACAAAACAGTGGCGAGAAAGAAAAAGTCAACGATTCGGAAGAGTAGAATGTATACTTGACTTCCCAATTGATAAGATTGGAGGCGAGAGGAGAAGGGAAGTGGGACATACGTAAAAGAAGGAAGTGGTTTTCTCTGGAGTTGACTGACAGAAACCCGCAGTCGATCTCGGGAGAGTCGTCATTGCTGGAAACATAACAAAAGAAAATATATTTTCTTGTTGCAAGTGTTACAGAATCAGGGCTTTATCGCATGGGACCGGTATGGCTGTGTGGTATGGAGTTGTGAACCATGTATACATAGCGCTGCAGATCTCACAGCTATGAATCAAACAGGGCTCCTCAACTATATCATGGCGGAGTTTGTATTTTGCATCTTAAGATCCACTCTTCACGAGTGAAGATGGCCATCATCTTGAGACAGAATCAAAAAATTAAAATCTTTATAAATAGGCCTACCTCTTTTTAATGACTTCATGAATCAAAATCAAATCAAATTTTATTGTCATTGGGTTCACAGAACAATAGACAAAGTCACATATTAAATAAGATATAAAGTCATTAATAAGATACAAAGCCTGGAAGGTATGTTCCTCCATGGAAGGTATGGAACATACCTGCTAAATTGGAAGAAAACTGAACCACGCGTTTGGTTCTAACTACCAGCAAACAAATTGACAAACAGATAAAATGCCGATAAACCATTAGAGTTACGTTAAAAATGTACTAGAATAAAGTTGTAGAAAATTTTACACTAGAGAGTAGAAGTAGTTTCAGATGTTTATAGCATGAGCTGTTTAGCTAGAAGAAAACCATGGACAATACACCTTGCACATACACTAAACTGTACAAGCCTCCGAATGTAGAATGTGCAAATATTGAGTTTAGAGAAAATAATTGCATGAAATTACATGAAAAAAGTCGTGAAAAATCCTGGGCAAGGAGTCTTTCCGGTCGTAAAATTTCTGGGCACGGCGTACTCCTGGAAGGAATTTAAGTTGGTGGCATGTCGTAGATGTATGGCATGTAAAAGACTTCCAAGCTTAAAGTAGGGCATCTGAACAAAATTCCTCGACTATTTCACACCCAAGTAATGCCTAGGTTCCCTTTGGAGGGTGTTAAGGTAATGGTTTACCACCTATCCTTCTTGGACTCTTCGAAAATAAGCGTAACTAAATTAGTGTAGGTAATGAAACCTCCATTTGGAGGCTCTATGCTTGATTACTCTAGATTTAAGAATGAATTACATAATCAGTTATTTCATGCATGTTCTAGGACTAATATTAATTCAGATAAATTTATATTACCAAAGAAAATAGCAAATCTACAATCTTCAGAGCCTTCTATTACTTCAAAACCCGTAAAAAAATCCATACAGGTTATCATTTGAATGTCCGAAACATGACACTCAAGAATCGACAAGTGAAGAATCGAAGAATCGAATAATCGAATAATCGAACCCAAAGATGAGTTCGAATGCCACCTATTAGCCTACTTAAAAACGTACAACTTGTGTGAGTATTTTTTCACTTTGAACACTTCTTACTACTTCGTGCAGCCATTGGTGCATTAGTGTATGGATGAAATGTTTTCAGTTTGAAGGTGGTTTCACAATACTCCAACCCTAACCTTTACGGAAGCATTACTTACGTGAATGTAGTCTGTACGATTGTATCAGATTGAATTTAATTACCTGGTTAAATGATCCGTTTTATAAACCTGAGATTAATACCTATCAATGCAAATTGTGCGTAACCCTAGTTTATTATTAATTAATGATCAGTTTTCATGGGCAACTCTAAAGTAGGCCGAAGGTAGACAATTTTACTTAATTTATGGACGGCCCTCGTAGGGTGCTGAAATTTCCGCTCAGGGATTCTTTTACATGCCAGTAAACAAAATTTAGAGATAATTGGACCTACTTAAAGCGATAAGGTCTATCCGAAACATTGTATTGTAATAGGCTGATTTTAGATTTATTGTAGAGGTTGTTGTCATACAGTGGTTCAGATCGAAGACGGCAGATTTCTAAGACACATGCGTTCAAAAGTTGGTCCAACGGTATGACAAATGTCTCAATTCCGGTGGTGAATATGTTGAAAAATAGCTGAATACTTACTGTATCTGTGGCAATAAATATTTCCATTAAATTGTGTTTTGTTTCTGTAAATGGCCTCACGGAAACTTACTTTGTGGACAACAGAGAAGTTTATAGGCCTAATTATCTGTAAGTTATACATTCCGTGTAATATAACAACCAAATGCATATTTTGTGTACAGAAAGCTGTAGTCTTAGTGTATTATTTACGAGACATAGGTTCCAGCGAAAAGTGAAACACCGTCAAACGAATTCCAGCAAAGCCTAGTTAGTTTAGATTAGTTAACGGTTATCCTTCCTACTACCAGGTTACCTTTGTTACAGTGAGTAACAATAGGGTCATAAAGACCCCCGCTAATTTACACGGGATATATCAGTAGTAACATTTTTTAATGAAATGGCCTAAATTATATATTTTTATCTTGAAAACAGGACAACTATAGGCTATAAGCATTTTTACAAAACAATACATTTTTAAAAAGGACAATTTTGAATGGGGTTATATTGGTACCCTAAGCAAAAACAAATACATTTTGATGTGTTGAAAATATAAAAATTAATCATGCATTTTTGGATACAGTTGACCCACAGGGATTATAAATTTTGATAATCATAGTTTTTAAAAACAACGGAGATTTTTAATTCAAATATCCTTTTGGGGTCATATTGACCCAACGATGTAATTATTGCGTTATTTCCTACTTACTGCTTTTATTTTCTAGGAATGGTTTAAAAACTTCTGCAAGCGTAGATAATGCAAACAGCTTTGTGTATTTTTCAAATCCCCCATTCATTTCAGTGATGCTCTTGATCCTACTACTTAATGCAGATCTCTTAATGTGGAATTGATTTCGTGGATATTCATAGGAAATATGTTGGCTGAAAACAAACTGGCGTATTATTTGTAATTCAACCTGGATCCACCTACGCATTATTCAGTTTTCGAGTTCGATCTTTTTAGTGGCCATTCTTCTGAGTGAATGGCAGTGGGGCTCATTGTAAGTTCATGAGCTACTAGACGTGGGTTGTAGCAAACATTTCCTTTTTCTTTAATTTTCATTGAAAAGTCAGATAATATAAAATAGCTTATTTCCTAAAATAGTAGGTACAATATACTCGCCAATGAGATACAATATAAAAAAATTACAAGTTATATCACTGTCACAATCAATAACCCCTGAAAAATGTCAAAAATCACCCGAATATTCTGTAGGGATCATTAACATATTCCTAAGTAACTTAGTACCAATCTCGTTGTTATAGTTCAGTTACTCATTGCATGGCCAGTTGGCTTCAAAGGTTTCGGTGTTTCTTTATGTTAATTGATCTGACTAAATCGGTCTTGGACTTCCGCATTCCTAAGCAAAAGCAACGTTGCAATATTCTCTCATTGTTATCACTGACCTCAGTTCTTCCTTCGCTTTATTCAATTCGCACGTGTTATTGTTTACTGTTAACTTGATCTTGCAACAGCGCATTTCACTCCACGCGGAGTAGACTAGTAGCCGTCAAAATCGCCACACGACATTCTTAGATTTTGATTGGCTGGGGTAACTAGCTGATTGGTGCGGTAAAAACAAAGAACATGGGTTGAGCTGTCGGCAAACTTTTCCTCCTAACGAAAGGAAGCCGCCTGGTCATGCAATGAATAACTGGACTATACCAAAATCTAAAGTCCATGTCGGCTCAGCCTGTATTGTGTCTTGTGGAACACCCTATATATCAGCAGGCCATGATTTGAAATTCACGATGTTTACTTGCATATTGTAAGTAGCACAGCTGGGGAACCTGTTCCTTGTGGAAGATTAATAGAATATTGAACCTCGCATGATAATAATAATAATAATGGCATGTGTGCCAACATTAATTCACATCGCGCGGGACACGACACAATGGCTTCTCATACACTGTTACGTAAATATGAAAATGCGTGGCGTGAACAGCCTGTGACTGACAACGTTACATACTGTACATGGCCCTAATAAATCGATAGGCCCAGGTTGAAAGACCTCGTCTTTTTCAAGTGTTGTTATTACTTGTGCATATAATACTTATTAATTTGTCACATTTTTAAGGGCTTCTTTCAGACAGATTTTAATTACTTTGCACAGCACTGTTACTTCAAATATATACATCATAGGCCTACTTGAATAAGTGAATGTTTCCAGAACAGACTGTACAATCATTAATTGACACTACATAGCCTAATGTTTTCGGAACTGACTGTGCTTATTATAGCAAAATTGCACTACAAGTTTTCTATTTACTAAAATTTGTTGCATTTACCTTTTTTTTTAAGTTTTGAAATGTAATTTGTATAACTTACGCTTCTGGGATCTTGTACTCTGTTGACTAATTAATATTAATGATTAATTAAGTTATTAATTATTAGGACAAGGCAATTGATGATTTTGCATCATTTTTATATGAAAGTTAAAAGATAGCTCGAATATATGTAAATGTATATCATGAAATAATTAATTAAATAAGGGCAATTTGTTTTTGCATTATTTTGCGTTTTTCGTCATTTTTCAAGAGATAGGTATTTTTTTGTCAATTTTAGGTCATTTTGGCATTTTAAGTCATTTTCAGCATTTTAAGTCATGTATGGCATTTTAGGTAATTTTCGGCATTTTAACAATAAATATTTTTTCTTTCATCTTAAATGGCACATATTTGCTAGGGGCAATTTGATGAGCATGCCAATTCAGAAAGAATTTATTTTTCTCTAAGGGTGTCCAAGTACTGTAGTATAAATTTACTGATTTCTTTAGTAACAAAATAAGTGTGTTTTATATTGTAAACTTACATATAAAGCATCATAAACTGTATTTAGCAATTCATTACTTAAGAAAAAACTAGTTATAAGTAATAATGGTAAATTTATTGGTAATTATTTTAAATTTTCGGGTCATTTTTTTCACTTTTTTAAGGCCATAAATGCATTTTTCATTCTTTCACTATTTTATGGTCATTAAATGCCTTGCCTTATTAATTATACAGAAACGTATTTCATGATGTGTGTTTAGTTTGACCTGGACACTCCTGCAGAAATTATTTTAAGCATTATAGTATTTGAACGTTATAATATGGTTTTTATTTTTATTTTTATGTGAGGGTGTTTATGTAAATATAAATTATTTTAATACCAATGGAGACCTGTATAATCGCCTACCTGCTAGGGTTAAACATATAAATAATTTCAGATGTTTTAGAAAAAAAATTAAGATTATTTTGAGTGATATCTGCCCCTATAATAGTAATGACATTCTTTTCTTTAAGCGATGGGTAATTATGTATGATCTTATTTTGTGTGACGAATCTTATAGCATGTCTGAGTGTCTGAGAACAGTATAGCTTAAAAACGAAAAATCGTAAAAAGTAAAAACAAGTTGTATTTGGGTTAGGTATTACGTGGGGAGGTGACACGAAGATTTGAGACTACTTTCTTTAAGGTCTACTACCACTTTTAACTAAAAAAAGACACAGTCTAGGCAAAAGGGCAGCGCAATATAGGAGAGGAAAGAAAAGAAACGAGTTGAAAATGGGGAGAAGGAAGAGTGGGAGAATCATAAACTGAATTATGTAACCGTAAGATCACCACATCATATTTTAAAATGTATTTTTAGTGTAAAGTTATGGTCTTGCTCGAATAAATTGTGAATTCGCGTGTCTAAGTGCGACAGGGTGTAATTTTATACGAGTAAATGGGAAATTTGCAATAACCACAAGATTTCCTGCATGCTTTAGTGCAGAGCAAATGGAAAACATATATTTATTATGTGCCTGTACTACAGTAGGCTATTGTATGTTACGAAACATAGATAATGTGTGTGAACTAACGACTATGTAAAATCGATTATGTATTCACTCTCATTTGGTCCATGTGGATTGAGACGTCTTCTTATATGCTAAAATTGCCCTGAAAAACCAGTTCTCAAATGGCAGGGCAGCATTACTCTATTGAAACTTTCATGTGCCATGCTGCTTTTTTTATCTCAAAGCATATTTTTTTTAATATGGAAAGTGGCAGCTTGAGTATGAAAACATTGCTCTGTTACTTTTTTTAGTGTTCCATCAAAGGGTAAATAAAACATCTTCCAACCCACTTGGACAGTAGACGAATGAAATGAACATATTAAAATGAAGTTTTAAGTTTTACAGGCTGACCTGTTTCACTCTCAATTTTCCTAAAACAATGTGTAACATATGAGAATACATCATCTCCAATAATGAGATCAGGGAATTTTGTTGTACATGAGCTGTTTGCAATTAAAGTAATGTGATCCCTATAACGGACCCCAAGGGTTCCTGAGAGTTATATATATATATATATATATATATATATATATATATATATATATGTGTGTGTGGAACATGTGGAAAACGGTATATATATATACACACATATATGTATATATACATATATATGTATGTATATATATGTATATACATAATGTTATACTATATGACCACATAGGTAGTAAGATCTTCAGCGTTTACTCCCAGGATTGCTCCTGGTACTCATCTCTGTAGGAGGCTCAGTCAACGCGGTGAGATTTATTTATAGTATTCCGTTTTCCACGAGTTCCTGTTGTAGGCCTAAAGTACTGTCCCTCCATACTTTGAACAATGTACACTGTACTCCAACCATACAAACTTCCCCATGAAATGAAATATCTGGTATTTTTAAAAGAAAAGTCAACTTTATTATTTTACTCAACCTGTACTAGGAAGTGTTGTGTTTGACCCTAAATTCGATGTCTGATTTTCAACATTAATACACGTTATGAGATACCCTGTATACAAAAATACATTTTCCTGAAACATTTCAGTAATACCGTCTTGTCTGTCTGTCATTATTTTGTCTACGTCTTGTGTGTATGCCCGCGAACAGCGTCACTTAAGAGCGAAAAATTGTATAAAATTAGAAATTTCATATTCTTTGGGTGATGAATCCTGACGACTTTCTCTTACATTTACCATCACTTTACACGAAGAAATTTTCATTTCTTTTTTTACGATTTTCTCGAAAATGACTAACGACTTCGTTTAAATACTATACAAAACTAACCCTCTACTGCCCAATGCAACTTTTATTTGAAACAATGGTTTCGCATAAATTCTCTGACATTTAATTATAAGCTACCCATACTAACTCAGACTTGCCACGGGAATAATACGGCTCTGAATCAGAATAAGTCAATTGAATGCACAGCCCTGCAATGCAGTCGCATACTCTTTGGAGCAATGTTGTAGTAGTAGTAAATGACTCAACCGGGTTAAAAAATTAAACAATGTAGGAATTACATTAATAACAAAGTAAAGGATAAGATACTAATGACTTATACTAAGATTAAGGTTAAGACTAATCAAAATAGTTAATTAATTAAAAGCTTGTGTTTCATTAAAGAAAAAATAACGTTACAACCAAAAGAAGGAAAGTGTAAAATTAAGTTACATTGAAACTTTAAATTTGTGGAACCAAATTATAAGCATACATAAGTTATAAGGTAAGCAACAGAAGATTAAATAGTGCTATGTACCAATGAGTAATGGAGTGGATTTAAAAGAGTGTAAACTCCAACTACCCTTGATATATTGTGACAGGGAATTCCAGGAACGGACTGTGGCTATGGAGAATGAGTGAGAGTATGAAGTTGTATGATGATAGAGAAAGTTATATGAGTGCTTCACATCGGGATTTTTAACAACAGATTGCAGCTTGTTTCCAATTTTGAAAAAATGTGAATGCAATGGATGTCGAATTTATTTCCACTATTCAGCATATTTAAGATATTTACAGGACTTGAAATTAAATATTATTATTAATTAACCAAGTTATTTCAATATAATGAACCAGTTTTTTTAGGACTGACTGCATTCTACAGTACATGAAGCCTTACTAATGATGCGAGCTCGTTAGAAATGTAACAAAAGGAGATCGCAACAAACGACAACGCCATATGTGTAGGATTTCAAAGACACTGCAGGGGATATTTATATTTTCCGCTGTCCCATATTCCCGCAAAACAATATGCACTGGAAACGATTGTGTGCATTTCTTTCTAGTAGGCAAGAGTTAAGCACTGACGAAATTCGATTTCAGAAACTACGCATTCTCTGAAGCTTTCTGTTCATTAGTTGAACTTTTTGTTTGAGCCAGGAAGCCGTATCAAATCTACGTCTACTACTAATCTTCTGCAAAGTATCTTTAGTTGCATGGAAAGGGGAATAAAAAGTTACGCCTACATAAATGCTACTTTTCTGCTTTGTGTTAGCTTAATAAAAGAAACCATGAGCTGAAAAATGAAAAAGTAACTAAGCATACATTATTTATTTATTTATTTATTTATGTACTTTTGTTTATGTATTTAACTGGCGAAGTTAAAGCCGTAAGTCCTTCTCTTTCACCTAATCAGTAAAACTATATATATTACAAATAATATAAAATTTCACGAAAATCTAGAAATTAAAAACTAAACATGTTACAGACAGTAGAAGTCTGTTAAGTAGAAGTTAAGATGATTTAACAAAAACTTGGATAAAATGAAATAAATTTAAATATAATTAATATTAATGCAAACTAATTGACTACTAATAAAATGAATGTACAATTTATTTCTAAAATGTGGTATATTTCGACTGTCTCTGATACGTCGAGGCAACGAATTCCGAAAGGGAGCGATAGGTACACTAAAAGATGAAGAGAAGAATAATGTTGTATGTCGGAGAATAAGCAGTAGATTTTGGTTATGCGTTCATGAGGTCGAAAGGTGATTACATCGAAAGTAAATAAGCAGGAGAAAAAGTTGACAGTAAAACTTATAGTGAAGGAAAATAAGAGAATGGATCATTCTTCGTTGTTTGAGGAGCACCCATGACATTGAAAAGACTGCGTCACATGGTCAAATCGTCTGATGCCAGTAACGTTGGTTGATCAACAGAATATCGCAGTAATTGAAATGAGGAATCACTAGCGCTTTGACTAGGTGGAAATAACTGTTTTTGCATTTCAATTAGCACGAAATATGGAATTTCACTTAAATCAGTTCAATCTGGACCGGCCCAGGCTAAAATACTAACATATAGAATGAGAAGCAGGTACCCATCACGTACGTAATAAAGCGCACAGAGAGAAAACATGAAGCGAAGTAATCCTTCCAAATTTAGGAAGAGTACAATCAGGCAAAGCCGAAAGTTTGTGGGTTCGATCTTCGAGGAGATCACCTCCGAAGGAAGTTATGCTTCATACTGCAATACTACCCGCGCAAGATTTCTTGGGCGCTCGGCTCCCTAGTCCTCATTCGGCAGGTTTCGTTGAATTCCGTAAGCAGAGCTGACAACATTGAAATACGAAATACGCTATACAACCTGACATCTAATGGCTTCAATTCTAAGCTTTCATCTATTGCAGGAAGTTGTATTGCACAAGCTTAGGTTAGATTACAGAAAGTTATGTCAGAGTAACATGTCAGATTTTTATAAACACAACATGACCAATGCTGCCTGAGAATTTTTCCGTATTTCACTACACTTTGAGTAGCATTAATTTTAAAATAACTATTACACTATGCACAAGTATATTTTTTGCAATAATTATATTTATTATAAGTCTGTTTATTATTTGAAGATTACATCTAGAAAGAAAAAATAGAAGGTGCTTCTATAGCAATCGTAGTTAAGTAAGAAAGGGAGTTTGTTTTCACGTAGATTGGTGCTCGCTAGATTGGAGCACATCGCACACTGCTGTCTTTGACTCTTGTATTGTAAGTATTTGAGCTTTACTGGCGTTTAGTTCCCATCCAGGCTTTTATCATGATTGCAGGTGCAATTCCACTCGCTCTAAACTCGACCGATACACTTTTACGAGTCTTGTCCGGAACAGCTTCGATCTCAAGGTATGATATAATGTAACTACTTGTGTAGCTCTTCAGTTTGATCTGGGATGACAAAGAATGAAACAAGCAACGAAAAGCGAAAAAAAAGAATGATTAAGAGAAAGAGATGACAAGGAAATTATTAAAATTAAAATAATTAAATAAAATTTGGAAGGAAAATATTTAGGCCTACGTTATTATATTAAAGGGTAAGATTCCTTCACTACTGCTTTTCTATATTCTTGACTCATTAACAATAATAGTAATAATAGTAGTGATAATAATAATAATAATAATAAATCTATAAACCATACCGAAGAGCTGTGAGAATTATCTGTCCCTCGTGTTAGAAATATAGTCTACTTTTAACTCATTCTATCTGAAAAATGTTTTACAACCCTTCTGATGAAATTAGCGGAAAATTAATCAAATTAGATGCAATAATAAATCGCCTAACAATAAAACAAAATTGAGGACAGTTTTGACAAAACTCAACATCTCCATTTTTGCCAGATTAATTTTTAATGGTTTTAGGCGTTTTGAAATGAGATATTTAAGATGGTTAAAAAAGAACATAAGAAAAGTCAACATAACCGATTCATTTTGAAGCCTCAATATGCAAGGTTTCTATCTTCTATATGTTAATAAAAAGTAAAGAAACCTTCTCCTGAACAATTTATGTTTTGGCACATGTTGAGTTTTGTTAAAACGGTCCTCAATTATGCCATGCAATTTACGGAACTAAAATATTTTAAATGACCCTGAAGTAAGTATATTATGGAGAAATACATGCATAGAACAAACCTTTCCCTAAACGTTCTCGTAGTCGGTTTCGATATGATTCTTGATCGATAAACAATTCTCTCACAGAGAATGGCTGTTTGCTCTCCTTGTGTATGTATTTATTACGCCTTTGATACTTTCAAAGAAGGTCGAAAAACAATGTTAAATTATCAGAAAGTTTCCATATTGTTTTCTTTGTATTCTATTTAACAGTCTAAATGTTATATGAGGCACCTAGAACGGTGCTTCTCCCCAGTTGTCATTAGTGTGTAAGGCAGATTTAAAGAGATTCTAAAGTCGAGTGCCAGAAATTTAGGTGAAGAATTTATTACCGTAAATAAATTCTAATTGACGACTGTGTTCTTTACTTTAAACTTTTAGTAACTTTTTCTTTCCTTTTGTTATAGGTATGATCAACATGTCAACATAGGCCTAACAGTACGCTGTAATTTATGGTAAGCTATGCTATAATTATTAATTACTATGAGGAACGGAGCATAAGTCAGTCAACTATTTTGTATTCTGAAAGTAATGTGATGGTACCATGAGGTACTGTATGCCACTGAAGAATGTTGAATTTTTAGTATGGGGACATGTCATGGCAGTGTAATATACGGTTATAAATACAGAGGTAATTTTATTTCAGTTGTGAGTCAACCGCCGTACAGAATGAATGTGACCAAATGTGAACAGCGTTCTTACGTCACTATAACCGTTGGTTGGTTGGTGCAAGTTTTGGGGAATAATGTCCTTCCGTAACGAACTTGGAGGGTTTTTAGGCTGGGTACATGTGCTTTCATACTTCCAACTACCGCAATATCTCAAGAGTGGCACGATGACGTCGTGTATGGATGTTTATGTCATCTCATTACCCTATTTTACATCTGGTACCTACATACATTCCATAGCCTGCCCATTCATTTAAAATTTCAAAATGACCCCAATTTTCAGTGTAGCCTACTTTCTCTTTGTAGCCAGCATGATCATTGCACCAACAAAATCTGAACAGTTATTATTAAGGCCCGGATTTTTAGGTTTTTATAAACCCTGTATAAGTGTTTAAACTTATTAAAAGTTATACTTCAGTTTTTTAGCATTTCAGTCAAGTTTTTTAAGTTTCTATTAATTTTAATTATGTATTAATTAATTTTTATTTTTACTTACATTTCCATAGCTTCCACCAAAGAACTAAAGGAACACTTTTTACTTAATTTAACAACTTATACTGTATGGAATACAATTCACTTTAGAATTATCTCTATCACTTCCAACTCCAAATAAACTCAACAAGAATGTTTTCAATCAATCAACCAAGTTTTAGAATACTTTAGTTTCGGCGTCTTGCTGAATAAACTCCAAGTGTAAGTTTCTTAAGTATGTGTTTAATTTGGTTCTAAAGAAACCAGGATTTAGGTCACTAACGAGTTCCTTTACCGGGACAATGGGGTACAAAATTACGAAATGCAATGCTATATTTTCTCCTCTTATAAGTCTACTTGCAGTAATGAGCAAAATGCAAAATGTAAGCAGATATTTAAAAAGTAATTTTAGTAGAACAATAATAATTTGAGTAATTACAAGTATTTTACCATTTCTAATTTTTAAAAAAATTTAGCCATTTTCAGTTTTTAACGTCTTACTTAGCCATTTTTAGATTTTGTAAAATTGGACTATATGTGAATGCTATGATAATGAGATGAATAATTATGTTAAAATATCACAGTTAGCTTACAAGGAACAACATAATTTAAAACCTACAAATCCGGGCCCTAGTTATTACACCTTCACTCTGTATTCATAGGAACTAAGAACGTTTGTAATTTACTCATAGTGCCAGTGATATTGGTAGTTTTATCTGTCACAATGGAATTTTTGTTCGTACAAGTACAGCTAAGTGGAATATATTTCTGGATATTCTCTCATACAGCACAAAGTTTTTAACGCAGCATACTTATGCACTATTGTCCACAGGAATATAGATTGAAGTTGAGAACATTTGAACACGTTGAGTTAAATCAGAATGTGGAATTGCAAGCCACTTTTTGTGACATGGCTCTACACTTTGCGAGCATCTCTTTTCCCCATCCTACTTCTCTCCCATTCCTCCTCTACAGAACAGAACGTGTGACCCAATTGTACTGTCCTCCCTGCTCCTCACACCATGACATTATGGGAAATCGGTTACTATCTTCGTCCCTTGGGGTATAAGCCGGTCTCTGCAATACAATACAGATACTTGGCTTCGAAACAAGAACCACAATTTCGCAATCCGAATAAATGTAATAAGGAAAACATGTGACACAAGACGAGAGGGACTAGAATATTATAACCTACTGTTAAGTGCAAAAAATCTTAATTTTTTCAATTTATTTTCTTATTTTACTGAATTTATCAAATGAAATAATTGCATAATAAATTATGTAAGCAATTTTTCATGTACATTTCCCTTACCGCTTATGAACTATGCAACCCATTACTAGATGGACAAAAACTTACGTATTAAATACGATTTTCAGTGGCTGATAGGGTTGGGTAATTTCAAACTACTGAAAGCAGCAGTACAGTAATTTTTATTAATTCTACTCGAGGAAACATTTAAACCTGGGGTGCCTCCTAAGGGTCACTATTACATATGTCGGAAGCTTAGAACATATGATTTATGAAGTAGATCGGGTTTCGACCATTTTTTAGCCAAATCTGTGACGCTACTGTTTAAACTTTATGACTGGGCGTCCATTATTCCCTTAATGAAACACAGAAATGATTAATAGCAATGACCAGGAAGACCTAGGAAATTAGCAAAATGCATAAAAAGAATTTGAATTTTCTAGAAAAGCTTTATTCATAAATATAACATTTTTGGAATGTAGAATTGGAAAAGATATATTATATGTGTAAAAACGACAACTCTCAGCTTATGTACAAACTGCAATAAATACCAATAATTTAATAATGTAAAATTCTTAACACTTTCTTAACATTGAAAATCTAAAACCCATTTGAGTTCATAAAGCCTGCACATAAGTATTCTGAAACAGTCCCAAACTTTATTCCTTAATGTTAATCACCCTGTATTAAATAATAATTTGTGCCTATTTAAATCACTCTGTATCTAATGGGAAAATTTCCAAATGTAGATGTAGATGTAGATGTAGTTATCTCGTTCTGTAGATCCTGTGTTGAGTGGGACTCAAGGATATAGAACACGTCAGATTACAATATACAAGCAAGTAATAAATAATGATATATAATATACTACACTATAAACTTATTCAAACTGGAAATACTCATCCATATTGTAGAAGGTGTGAGTCATTAAAAATTTCTTGAGAGATCCTTTGAAGGATTTGCTTTTTCTTTGAATACATAATAATTTAATGTTGTTTGGAAGCTTATTGTATATCTGTATTGCGGAGTAATAAGCGCCTTTCTGAAAAAGTTTTAATGCATTAACCGGTCTATGTAAATCATTCCTGTTTCTAGTAATATGTTCATGAACACTGCTATTAGTTTGGAATCTCTCAATATTATCTACCATATAACACATAACAGAGTATATATACTCCCCTGTGAGAGTGAGGACTTTTAATTTTTCAAAGAGCGGTTTGCATGATTCTCTCCTTTTCTTTCCACGCATTATTCTAATTACTTGCTTTTGTAGCTTAAATATTTTATCCCTATGGGTCGAGTTACCCCAGAATATGATTCCATACTTCATTATCGAGTGGAAATTTGCAAAATACACCATGCGTAAGGCATCCTGTTTTAAAACCTGATTCAGGACTCTTAAGGTAAAGCATGCTGAACTTAGTTTTGGAATTATCATTTCAATATGTGACTTCCAGTCGAGATGTTGATCAATTTGTAATCCTAAAAATTTGATATTACTAATTTCTTCTATGCTTTGTGTTTGGTAATTAATTACAAGGTTTTGGGTACATCTTTGTTTTGTTCTGAATTGAATAAAGTGGGTTTTTTCGATATTAAGCGTCATTTTATTGGCTTGGAACCATATATTTAATTCGTGAAAAGCCTTTATAGCTACTCTTGCCAGTTGTTCCTGGGATTTTCCTGTTACAAAAACACTAGTGTCATCCGCGAAAAGCAATACCTTTGTTTCGTCACTTAAGTTATGTGGCAAGTCATTGATGAAAATTAAAAATAGCAAAGGTCCTAGTATTGATCCCTGTGGTACTCCACTTCTAACTACTCCTAGATTAGATTTGTTTCCATTTATTACCACATTTTGAGTTCTTTCAGACAGGTATGTACAGTACAGTACCAGTACCAGAAAAAGCGGAAATATTGGTCATGACAATAGATACGAACTCATAGAATCATACTAATCCCTCAATTGAATTTTAAGTCCTTTTTCTGTATGAATTTAGCCCTTCTGTTAAAATTTACAACACGTATTTCTCTCTCTCTCTATCATATTATTACGTGGTAACTGCTGTAACTTTAATTATTGCCTGAAAGCAGGAGAACATGAGAAAACGAAAGAAACGGACGGAAATGAATATACTGACGGACAAGACATGACAACATTTGAATATGAATAGTTACATGGTGAATGGCGTAATTTCAAAATCCAAAAGAAGAAACCGGCATAATGACTTTACTATAGAACTTTATAAAATATCAAAACAAAATTTAGATTGCTAAAAATTGGGTGAGCACAGAATGAAGAATAATTTGTTAAATGAATTTAAAGTAGAAAAGAAACGATCTCACCCAAAAACGCAGTGGAGAACAGTCATCGTCTTCACGGCAGAAACGCCCACCAGAATCACTCGAACTCAGTTTACATGTTATCCTCACAAGCACATGATCCCAACTGCCGTCACGTAACACCGCTCTCACCTCCCTTGCGTTCCTAAAGATGGCAGCACGGTCGCGGACTACTTTCATGAACACGCTAAACCACGCTGTTTTAACTGGGCGCGTTTACTGATTTGACATTATTTCAGGGTTCATTTGCAGCTGGCTAATTTAGAAACATTCATTATTTCAAATCTGCAATTTCTTACAGGCTTTTAGATACCAATAAATGCACATAGCAAACTGCAGTCATTAGACTATAGATTACGTTATGACAAGAACTAAACACTACACTCCGTGGCACTGCATCCATTGTTGGATTTCACCTACCATTCGACCAATGTAACAAAATTCCTTCCAATAAGAAAATTCCAAGCAACTAAGTAAAGTAATATCGTTCAGTCATAGTAATGGCTTATGCAATATTATATAAGGTAGGCCTACATTTTTAAAGCACGAAGATCTCAAACACAAATTTATGCATTGAGTGGCTCCTATATTCCTATAAAATAACAAAGAGATGAGATTGTTAATTTGCAATTGTATAGAAACTTATGCAGACGTGAGTTTATTTGCAGAGCAACAAGAACGATGACGATGAAAGACATATTGAATGAAGTAATATAGCAACGCTCAGACAGTAAACAGTGCAAAATGAAAACTTTGCGCACAATATGCAGCGAAAAAGAAAACAAAACTACTCGCAATAAAGCATGCAGTGCTTATGGCGGAATGAACAGTCTTCCTTGTCACTATGGCAACTGTGAATTATTCTTCTATTTTTGTTTTCTTTAAAAGCAAGACTTCATACAGTGAGCTTACTCCTTTACCTACGTGAGCCTGAAATTAGGATGTATTCTGCAGCAGTATTGTGGAATAAAAAAGTTCTGTACAAAACTGTATATGCTTATTATGCAAGGTCAGTTAAAAGTCTCGTACCCCTAAGTATCTTTCAAAGCAAGTGGTTCAGTGACTTGGAACTCAGTGTGCTGGGATGGCCGTAGACTGATAACTAAAAAATTATATTACCGAACTTTTTTTGGTTTAATTACGGTTTAATCAGGAGTAAACCCAACTCAACTATTTTAAAGGGAAAATTAATAATTATATATTTATAGTTTTAATAATGCTCATCAAGAGTTTTCAGAAAGTTTCCACCCTAGATACTTCTCTGCAAATTAATTTTTCCTAAATAAAGAAAATGTAAAGTTGTTCACTTAAAGAATAATGCCAGTAAAACGCTACTTTTGTTTACTGTGATTTAAGGTGAACACTTAATTTAGAAATTGAGCTAGCTTTGGGATGACACGATTCCATCTGAGCTAGCTTTGTTTTGTAAAACGGCTGCTCGGGATTCCAGGCAGATGAGACAGTTCAAAGTATACGAGCTTTGGACTGCTGGTTGCTCTGCAGCCGTCTTCTGAGAAGTGAGCAAAGCTTGAGAACGAATGATCTATATGTAGTCAGAAGTAGCCTATCAGGTGCGAAGAAAATAGAAAAATGAAATGTGCCTGCAATTGGCCAAAATTTTTCTGAATGGCAGCTATCAGAAGGGGAAAAAACTTTCGTGTGAAGTGCATAGTTGCTATTGGTTAGAACTGGAGGTAGAGTTCTAATGCTTTGCACCTGATTTCGACCGATTAAGTTGGATTCCAGGCTGAGCAGACCATTGTTCCTGTTAATATTACTGCTTTGGTGTTTTATTTCTAGAGCCTCCGCCATGAATCGTCCCCTGTAGGTGTTCATATTTACACCGTATACAATTATTGTATCTATAATGTACCTTTCGTTCTTGAGAATATTTCCGAATCTTCCCTACTTTACAATTCACAAAGGTGTAGGTCCCTTCTTAATGGGGGACATACGGCTTTCGGTGAAATTCATAGGTGAAAAAAGGTGAATTTCATTATTTTTCCCTCAACAATGAATTGCTCTACAATCTTGCAATCTGACATACTCTTTATTGACTACTTCTACAATTGCAAACCATCTTCAAAATTAGTCAAACTGTTGCAGTTATCGGTAATTATCGTTACAAAATGGCAGTCACGTTTCATGCACTAAAATGCCGTTTCCGTAATAATTTCCACAAATGGCAATATTTTTTTATTAATTATTTTTTCCATCTATTTGGAAACATCATATTAATAACACCATTTATAATCTTTGGATTATCTATTGTATAAATATTTTAAAAAATCATTTTTTATTTTCTTTATCATTAATGTATATTTAAAAATAAACTATTAATATTACAAGAATGATTCTAGATAATGTTGCTCATATAATATTAACAAATACACAGAAAAATAATCACTAAGAAATAATGATATTTGCAGAATTTATCAAGGAAACGGCATTTCAGTACATAAACGTGGCAGTCATTTTGAAACGACAATTACCAGTAACTGTAACGGTTTGATTAATTTTGAAAGTAGTATGCAATTGTAGAAGTAGTCAATAAAGGATATGTCAGATTGTAGGTTGTAGAGCAATTCATTGCCGAGGGAAAAAAATAATTAAATTCACCTATTTCGCACCAATGAATTTCACAGAAAACTGAATGTTCACTCTTAAGAAACATTAGGACTATTTTCTAACAAACCGGCAGAAAATACATAAATACTGAGTGTTTCACGAGATGATGTATCGAACTGCACTGTTGTGATGGGACGTTGCAAGGAAACATCACTTACGACACTATTGCATAAACATAAACTACTTAGTACTCATAGGAGGGATACATGGTGGGATTTACCACAATAAGAGCAAGTGTAGGTGACAATGTAGACCCACAAGTGCACGTGTACTGTATTGCTGACTTCACACGTGTGATCTGGCCTGGAAAGCGTCCTCAAGAGGTGTCACATGACCCGCACCTCAGTCAATAAACAACCTCCACCGCATTGTCCATATCGAACACACAAGGGGAACTCAAATGTACCGTGGGACATAACTCCATATATATGCAAACGTAATTCTAGTTGAGAGAAAGAGAAAAGACATAGGAAAGGGAAGGAGATATGAAAAGAAATACACTGAATGATAAGGGAGAGATCATGGTATAGGATAAGGTAGAAAAATAGTGAGACCAGAGAATAAGAAAGAAAAAATAATGAAATAGGAACTGAGAGTGAAAGAAAAGCTATATTATAAAATAGTGCTAACACAAAACAAATTTAGATAAAGAACAGAATCAAGATGAGAATGAATGAAAGAATGTATAGCAAAAAGTAAACACAAAAACACAGAAATATGAAGTAAGTGGTAAAATATTAGATTAAAGAAAAGAGAGAATAATGATAAACAAAAACAAATCCAAGAAAAAATGCAGATTATACAGTTAAGGGAACATTATACTACTTAAACTGAGGGATTTAAAAACAGAATTTAAATTTTTACTTGATCATTAAAAGTGGTGTAATTTTTTTTTTGCTAAAATAGTAGATTTAATAATATGATACGCTTTCTGGAAGGGCGGCGATGTCATTTAAATGTCAGCGCGTGGATGTATAGGCCTAATCCTCTCCTTAATGCTATACATGTCCCCTTATTGGTAACCAGAATGTAATTTTTGTTTTCCTTAATTAAATTGGAACTAGCGTCACACTCATTCCTTGTTTCTGACGACCGTTTCACAGACTATACATTCAATGGATTTGTATAGGCCTACGAATAAAGAACAAAATTATTATTTCACTTCAGTTAGCAATATGTGTGGAATATGTTCAATTTACCAATTCAATTTACCGTTCGTTTTACAAGAAAACCTGAACTAATTTTTCCCCCATATGCCTAAGGAAGCATAAATTATTACGGTTTATGCCTTCAGGTAAATTTTCAACACTCTTTCTTGAAAGGGTACAATTTTCTTATTCGAAGTATACTAGCACCCGTAAAAAGAATGGGAACATTGATAGTGCGAACTGAATTAATTTCCTCTTGTTTATTCACTGTTACTTAATTGACAGTGAAAGAAAATATATCAATTTTGAAATTATACCGATCATATTTTTAGCAGATGACAAACTGAAATATGGAACTGGTTCGAATTCAGCAATGGTGTGTCGAGTTACAGGGAGCATACGCTTTGATATGGTTTATGAGCCAAACCAGCAGTTTAGTGCATTGTTATTGGCTTAAAATATACTAGATGGACTGAATCCAACACAATCTGTTATAATGAATAGTTTTTTTGTAAATATGATGGCCAATTGGCACCATTGTATCTGTGACCGCTGAAAAATATAAGCTGTTCCAGTGCCAAAAATTAAAGAATAGCCCAATCTACATAACTACTTCTACATAAACGACTTCTGATAGCAGCAACACACTCATGCATAAGTAACTAATGCTAGCAGATCGTGAGGATTCATTCCTTGTTACGGTTCATCATAGCAATGAAGTAGCTAATAATTAAAATAAACTGATAAGAATAAAAAGAGATTGAAATCACTTTCATATGACAAATTGCAGCAAAGGGTGTGACCAAAAAATTAAGTAACTCCTGTACAGGGTCCTGGGGTTCCAGCAGGTTGGGACTACCATGTTTTAGGCATTCGGCCCATGAATATGGCAAAGCCTCACCCACCTGCCGTTTTCATTCACAATATTTCTCCTTCGGTTCTGTAAGAATCTGAGTCAGATTAGGCCAATTTTGAAAAGCCCAATGAGCTCATCAGGGATTGAACAACTGACTTCCTGTTTGTGGTGCAGTACTTCAACCAGCTGTACCACGTCATATTCTGGCGCAAAATATTATTCGAAACAATACTTCGAATAATGGTTGGCTATTTGAGCAGGCCTATATATATTATAATGTATCTATCTTTTGTCATCGGCCACATTCGTGCTTCGTGCGACTTTCCATCAGCTGGTTTATATTTCAGATTAACCTCATAACTATAATAATATCGTGTTATAACTATAGTAATTACTTTGTTCGAGATTTAAAATTCTTCACACACACATATAAATGATTCTAGGTTAATTTAATAATTATGTCCTTTTGCTTATATGCAGCTTATATTATGAGGAGCATCGGTTCAAGACGTTATGATAGTAGGGCCTATTTGTTTATCAATAGGCTATAATGGATGCTCAATGTGATCAGTTCGTGAAAAATGAAAAGTTTTTCACATGTTGAGACAAGCAGGCAACTCAAGTCTAATACGCATTGCGACTTACTCAATGGCAATAGACAATTCCTAAAAGCTAAAGCAGCATTACCTATTTTATGGAACTCGAAGGTTCATTTCCGCGCTTACCTGTGCCCGCCATTCAACCCTATTCTGTGCTAACTCCATCCAACCATCCCTCGCAAATCATACATATAACATTAGGATATATATCCTAATATTTTCGTCCCACCTACGTCTAGCTCTTCTCTTCGCGTCTCCCAGTGAATACTTTTGAGATATGTCTTTCCTCCCCCAAGGGCACAACATGTCCAGCCCATTTCATCCTCCGTGATTTAATTACCCTTTCTATATCCGGTGACGAGTACAGGTTATGAAGCTCGTCGTAGTGTAGTTTTCTCCAGTCCCCATTTTCATCTCTCTTCTATCTAACCTTTCTTCGTTTTCCTTTATAACACAGGCATTTTCGCAGTTAGAAGATGGTAGCGGAGCAAGCTGCCGAAAGCTCGGAATCAATCTTCCTACTCACCCGGGATACCATTATCGCAATCAGACAATGTTAGCATTCAGTATTTTTCGTTTTAGAACAGAAGCAAAGCATAATAAACCTAGCATTGAAAAACTGAAATGTCATTTTTGAATATGTACAATCTACGACTACACTATTTTCGTACTAGACTTCAAAATCTTGAAGATAATAATATACACACATATGCCATTTGCTACTATTTCTGGTCTTACTTATGACAAAGACAGTGAATTACATAATTACGTTATATATAAGGGGAATCTAAAGGTTTGATTCAAACTACAGGGATTAAAATTAGTAGATTACTAAATGTTTAATGTTCTGTTCTGGACAGATATGACCTCGTAAATCCAGATGACCTACACCGGGATCATACCGGGTCTCCGAAATTTTTTTAAATGTGTGATTTATTGATTCCGCCCCTACATGTAATAATGGGCAGACGTACTGTTATGTCAGTACATAAATTATAAACGTAATGTGAGTGCTTTTGAGTTTCATAATATACTTTGAAATTATGTGTTATTTACACAAACAACTAGGTCAGAGCTGTACTTCGAGTATGGAAGGATATATTATTCTACTTAGCGAAAATAAAACATTCAAAATGGCAGATATGATCTTGCCAATTGCAGTGCCTGCAAACTGCTCTCCCACTAAACTGAAAATTAAACGTAAATATAAATATGTTCCCGTCTCAATAAATACATTTATAGGCTCGGTGTATTAAATATTGTTTCAGATACAAAAGCAGAAATAACGAACTTGATAATGCATATGAAAGATTTAATGTGCATTATTTGCTAGTAGAATGAGTTTTTTAGAAAAAGGCAATGAGCACAGTGGAAAGTAGTGTTGTGGAAAATTTCATAAAAGGAGAAATTGTATTTTCTGATAACTTCCACTGCATTAAAAAAACAATGTGCAATACTATATCTCCATAATATAAAAACTTCAGCAAAGAATAATTACAGTGACGATGCAGTTTGATTTTAATGACGTTTCCGTTTGATTTTTAAATTAGGGCCTACTCTAAACACTCTAATGTTTAAGTTAATTCTAGGTTTTAAAATATCGTGTTTTATTTTTCTTGTATTTTCTCACAAGAAGGTTTATATACAACTTTCGGAACCCTGGAATAGTGGATGGCTACAGAAGGCTAAAAAGATAATTATTCTTATGTATGATACTCTTTAATTTTCTGAGGTATTTCTCATCACTATCAATCAAGCTCCATACAAAAGCTGACGAGGTTATCATATTGATTTCCTTTCTTAACTACATCTTTCCCTTACATCGTACTACAAAGAGCCTTCCAATATTGAAATCTTGAATCAAGTTCAGCGTGCTTATATCACTATTGATTCAAGCTCTCTTATGTTGAATATTAACAGAATTGCACAGTTCTGTTAGGTGTAGGGGAAGGCTAATGTTTTAAAATAATATACAGCATGTTCTGAAGATAATAACAGGCCTAGGCATTTTCTTAACGCCTTCGCTTTGTTTCCGCAGTGTGTATGCGTATTTAAACCTTAAGATGATCATGAATCCTATTGGATATATGCGTTTCTCTTAAATTTGTATTAAAACGAAGGAAAAATAGGAAAAAATTAAATTTCAGGTGCATTTTCAGAATAAAGTAGCAAAGAATAAACCATGGGTATGATCACTGCGTTAACTGTTCCTATGCAGTTCGACATGGGTTTATAGCCTATTATATTGTGTTAGACCTTCATACTCGCCAAATATCAGTAGGGCAGGGATCTCGAAATTACTGGAACATGAGGGCCAAATTTGAAGTGTTAAATCTCAATGTGGGACGGACGAACACATTTTATAGGAAGTACGAAAGAGGGAATTGTATTTGTAATCTATCAAAATAGGGAACTAGGAAAGTAGGCTAGGGAACTCGAATCTGAGGTATTTTCTTTATCCCGGGCGGCGCACTTTGTTCGTGAAATGTACCTCGAAGTCGGGTTCTTACTTTTTTAATTTATCAATCGTTATACTAAAATTGCTTACGAAATGTAGAGACAGCTATTATTTCCAGTAAACCCCCAGAAACACAGATGTAAAACAGACCGTATTTTTTGGGAGAAAGACCCAAAATTATGTATTTATGTAGCGAAACGCATTTACACTATTTTCACTATTAATCATAACAGAAACGGCTCGGCTTGTTGAATACTTTAAAATATACCATTTACTCATTTTTTATTTGTTTATTATATACTACCAAATCGTTATACTAAAATAACAGAATGTTTTACTAGGAATAATAAAATTACTCTTTTCACATTTGTTTTTCCAGTAGGCTTATTTATGGTAAATAAACAAAATATTAAAAGTTATAGGCCTCTGAAGGCTGATATTGGTAGGGTTAAGCTGTCTTGCACTAACAACTTTGCCTCTATGTTCAAGACGAGAGGCGTACAGTTGACTAATACGAATGTTTCCAAGGAAACAAGATGATTGACAGAAAACAAACAGAGCTCTCTGAGTGAAACGAATTCAGTGCCAATTTGTCCATCATACTTGCTGAATAAGTAATGCAACGTCTGTGTTAGCAAACATCACTACTACTTGTATCACCTTCAAGTAATAACAGATGTCTTGAAGGCTTATGTAACAAGAGTTGTTAATTGTTCATGAAGACATTCTGTTTTTACAAGTTGTCATTTCAAATGTAGAACTGTAAAAATAATTAATTTTTAATGTGAAACGTTTAATGAAAAGCCCACGGCAGAAGAGCGTTAGAAAAACTTCAATTCACATTGAGATATCGTCTGTTGCTAAAGGAATAGTGCACATTTTCTTCTTAAAATGTAGACAAATACGTGCCGGACGAGTTCACTTTAGATTAGGTGAATTGGCGGGCTCCTCAGTAATGTATAATAGACCCATCTTTCTTGTCCCTGGAAAAAAACTACCACGCACGCGTTCTCAAGGGCAAACTTGTTTAAATAAATTTTAAATTTAAACTAAATAAATTATCATACCTCAATTTTTAAGAAAGCGTAAGTAATAGGATAAATTAATGTAAACTTAAATTTATCATATATCTAAAAAAAAGATATATCCACATTTGATAACCATATTTTACAGCACATTCACTAAAAGGGTTTAAAGATCCAGCATGAAGAAAATAAAATATTTCAAAATATCCTGAAAATAGAAGAGTGAAAAAATACCCTGGAATTAAAAACGCGAGGAAAATTGCTTTATAACTTTGAATTTAAACAGCCTGTCATCTATATACGGGGCTATAAGTCCCTTTGAAATCGCCGAACGCCTTAAAAATATGTAGTCGGTGACTTTCCTGAATATAATTAAATTCTTTTGCAAAAAAAATTAATGTTTGAGTAAAAATGATCCTTAATACACTCGTTATCACCCTTAACCTATTATTAAAATTAGTTGATTATCTCAGATTTGCGTACGATTTAAGTTAAGAGTAAATTAAAACGATATACGAAAACCAGTCTCTGAATAGGCAGTAAATACTTAATCCCTATCTCAATGTTCAGCTCGTGTTAGACTTATATAAAAACGATACAATAGAAAATGAGCTCTCATTTTCAAAAGAAAATTCCAGGAAAAACCACAGGATATCATAAAGAATTCTACTGCACTCTGGAGTAACATTCCGCCATCGCCTGCTTGTTCCTTTAATATAAAAGAGTTTACCTCTAATATCCCTCAATGCGTTTCTGAATGGAGGCATTCCATTTGTGTGGAATCCGCCTTTTAAGTGGCCCACCCACTCCTACAACTTAATAACATTGTTCGCAAGACCAGGCTACAATCACTTTTTACCCCACCAAATACCCCTCTGTACCACCCCTATTCTAGAATATTAAAGCCCATCTTCACGAGTATACCGGATATTTTTAATAACAGTCCCCATGCTCTTCTCATCGCTGGTGTGGGAACAGAATTTTTTTTTCTTCTTCATCCTTATCGTATAGCAAGATTCTAGAGATTCTATGGGCTCAGCATTATGAAAGACTGGCTGCATGGAAATTAACTAACATTTTTAACATCATTATTACCTCTTTTTCGCGTAGAATTCTGCGTAAGATGAAATTAAAATTAAAATCTCCTATTGCTTTTTTCCTCCAGGTGGATTTAATTTCTCGTTTTCAAAATGCAGGCATTGTGAAATATTTGAATTGATTTATTTTTACTTTAATTACTATTCTTACGTCATTATGTTTAGCTGAAATTACGTTATATCTTAAACTTTTCTGTTTTTCTATCAGATACTTTGACAAGACTCGAGGCTTTCTGAGCTGATTGTTAGTAACAGTTTCACGGGCTATAAACCGAGAACCTGGATATTTTAGATCCCTTGACTCGGCTTATAGCCCGCGAAATTGTTACTAATAAGATACTTTGATTTTGCTGAATCTCAAGGAAACGTAAGGATCTTTAAATATAATATAACAGAGAGCACATTTTTATATTTTGATCACCTAGACTCCTTTTATATTATCTTAAAGTGGGCTACTTTTACTATTTTAAACATCTCTATAATCACGGTAATCGAAACCTAGAAAAGTTTTGTATTATTTTATGTATAAAGTTAAAATAAAAGCATAGTACTTCACTATGTGGGCAATTACAAGTACTGCGCTGATATATAGGACTAGTAAGTTTTAGTCTTGAAAGCAATTATATATAGAGAAGTACATAATCCTAATAAATATTACAAATAAAAGTGTAATATTTTTATGTCTATCATACGTCTTAAAAGTGCCCACATTATGCATGAGAGAAGCTTTACTTTTCGATGGGGAGTGAATACACATGAGTACGTAACACTTGTAGTGTTTTCTTAATTTTTGTTATATTTACTGATCTTAAATATCCACAACAGAAATATGGGAGAAAAACTTTCATTTGATAATAAAGACATTTCAGATATACTATCATATTAACAGAAATGTCTTTATTGTTAATATGAGTTTAATATGTTGAAATGTCAGACATGTCTGAAATGTCAACATAAAAACCTGTCGCATGTTGATACTCACGAAGTCAAACGTAATGCAGCCAATTACTACGAACTGTGAGATGCTTTTAATTTTTTCCCTCGTACACATCTTCCTTTTTTATTTCTCCCATTCTCTCTCTCGCTTTTTCTCTTTTTATTTTATTAAAACGAAATATTTACTACAAGAATAAGAGGAAAATTACTTTTTTTTAACAAATATATATGAGTCAAAGCCAAAGTCAGTGGCCAATCCGCTATACCAATTTGTGGAATCTGAACCAATCGCGTCTATCGTCAATAGCAATACTTTAATGGCAATATTTTTATCGCTCCTACATGCAATTGTTTTTATGTAAATTCATAAGAACTGAACACTGAAATATCTTCATAGCTTCTTTGATCAAAAACTATTTATCGTTGAACACAAGCGATTCGGTGTATATGATGAAATGTCAAACATGAGCACATGAGCAAATGGAGATACGAAAATAATGTACAATTTTAAATCTCGCATAATAGTAAGTAGGCCTACAATATCAATAACGCTAGAATGTGTACAAGGAGAAATTGAAAAGTTTACTTTCTTGTGGCAGCTCTGCGCTCTATAATTCTTTCTTCTTTATCGGAAATAGTTGAATTCATTAGGATCCAAGAAAACTGGAAATCAACAAACTATCAAGGCAGGTCATTCTAAAGTCTTGGAGAATAATATAAAGAACATTTAGTAAGCACAGGAGAATGCAACTTCGTGGCTCATAAAATTATCGATAAAATCCGGACCTCTCGGTATATTACTTACGGTAATTTTACATTTTGTAATGTGCCAAAGAAATTAAACATACAAACTCGTACATTGAATTGTGCAAAATAAATATGAGAATAGTAGTGAAAAAAACGAAGTTGTATTGACAAAACACAGTTGAAAACGAATTATGTAAGTAATAAATACTTTTAAATCTGAAAAAGATCTCAGAGCATTACATATAAAAATTATATATAGACCTACACAATACTTAGCTGGGATTGAGAACAGAAAAAAATATTTGGAAGAAGATAAGAGGGAGACTAATTGATATCGAGAGGCAGAACATCGAGGCTGATTGTAATGGTAAAGTGTCATTAGAGTTACAAGCAGAATTAAGGCTAATTGGGGAAGGGAAGCATATATAGAAAGATTGGGTGCGGAAGATAGAGCAGCAATGGCCTGGATTCGCCTGGGGAGATGGAAAACTCAGAGAATTTCGGATGAAAGAGGGGTGAGAATCTGCCCAATGTGCAGGGAAAATGAAACCTGGGTTCGTATCTTGGCGGGATGTGGAGTTACAGAGCGCTGGAGAGTTATGATGCTACCCGACAAATTTTTAAACTCGCAAAGAAGTAGGGAGGCATGTCTAAATCTATTACTGGATGAGCACAATTGGCATGGGTTATGTAAATTTCTGCAGAAAGTTAGATGTATGAGAGAAAGCCTAGATTTAGAGAATTAAGGAAATCTAAGTGTTATTTTGTTATTATTATCTTTTTGTTTTTTGTCTTAATAATGTCTATGTGTCTATGACATTTTTACTTGCTTGGGGGTGGGGGGTTACATCTGGGGTTACTCGTAGTTATGTAAATAATAGAATATAGTTTTTTCAATTGGGTTTTTATGGGGTAATAATTTAAGTGTATGCAGTGAGCACGTATGGTCGACACCGACCCGTGCGCCGGTTAATGTAAATAATGTGGTTTATATGTGAGAATTTTTTGTGACAAATAAATACACTACTACCATTTTAATTGTTTCCCGTTAACTATTCCTTCCTTCTTTATTTAACATGTTAATTAAACGCTTAACCCACGTAATCTATTTTCAGAATGCAGTACAGAAGCTAATATTCACCCTGTAGTAGTATTAATTTTCCGCTCCTTCTAATAGTGCATGTCAAAGCTCTATAATAACAGCCATTTAAAGTGGAACAAGACACACTTGCCTGTATCTGGCACATACTCCGTGTGAAAGGCCTGTTATTAAGAAAACAGTGCTGTTCCTTATTTATTTTTAACTCCTTCAGGAACCGGTGAAGTAATTTTCTAAGGAATATTATTACAGTCAGAGTCAAATTTTGCATACAGGACGTCCGGCATTCGACCCTAGCACGTAAATTCACAAATTAGAAGAAAAAAACTGCATGGTTAGGTCCCCACAAGACATTCATATGAATGCAGTTATAGTATTGGCCAAGCGATGGGAACACACGCTAGAAAAACACTCAACTTGCCCAAAAAACTCGACAACTCCACCTCTTCGACGTTCCCTCCGAATCTGTACCTTGGTTTTAGAGTCCTTGAGCTAAGGCGGGGTTAGTCGACTCATAAATGAGAACCGTTTTGCCAAAACATAAATTGTTCAGAAGGCTTCTTTAGTTTTGTTAACATATAGAAGATAGAAACCTTGCATATTGAAGCTTCAAAATGAATTGGTTATGTTGACTTTTCTTATGTTATTTTCTCACCATCTTAAAGATCTCATTTCAAAGCACCTAAAACCATTAAAAACGAATTTGGCAAAAAATGGAGACGTTGAGTTCTGTCAAAACGGTCCTCAATGATAGGCAGGGGCGAGTCCGGAACTCTGGCGAGTTCACATGTGAGTGTACCCGCTTGTGCGGTTGGTCTCCTGCGAAGTTGATAGAGTAATTCATGCGTTGGGAAGGGGACAATGCCTCGTTTCGTTGGAGAAATGCCACGGTATTGTGTCTGCTAAGTCTGCAGAGTACCTCTAATAAGAACTAGTGAATAATCTGGGAGCGTATTGAGATACTTAATGCTGAACGTAGAACCCAATTTAAATGTATCTAATACAAAATACAGTCACATTTATCTAACAGTTATATTCGCTATGTTCGTGTAAAGTTTCGACAGTAAAGAGATGATCCTAAAATGAGTGAGCAGCCTACCACCATCAATATGACTGCCAATTTAAGATACATCCAGTGAATACAAAACATAATAGATGCTGTATTCGTTTAATTTGGTGTTTAACACAGTTTTAATATTAAGGATTGACATTCAATGGTGTTATATTGGAACCAGGAGGAAATATTTATGTACTGACTTCTACTTAGAATGGTGTATTGTAGCCTATGTTATCTTGTGTGTGTGTATATATATATATATATATATATATGATGTAATTTTTTAAGGGTTTCAATAGTTTTATAAACAGTATGTAAATACTGACAGTTAAGGATTTGATTTTTAACTAGCGTCAAATCAACACATATCTCATTTACAAATATACAACCATGAATGTTTACGGCAGTTGTATTAATACAATAAAATTAGCAGCCTTGTGTCAGGATAAAAACTATCTGCGTTTGTGCTTTGTGGTACACTTTGGGTATAAATCTAAATGCCTTAAAATCATCATTCAGAGGAACAACGGACGCTACGAAAAAATACAGTCATAAAACATAAAATATATTTATATAATATACTAGTATATGCAATTTGTATACAACATTGTATTATAAACGAAAATACTGCTCAAGACACATCCAATTTTTTTTTTCAATTAACTTCTCTTTATTTGTATTTATGTCCAAATGTAATAGTATTGAATTTCAATGACAAAGAACTGCTTTGGAAGATACACTTAATGGTATATTAGTCTGTACGGTCCATAGCCTTTAAGAGGCTATGATTGTCCTAATCTGCTGATGTTTATCTAGTTTTCTAAATCGTTATGTTATGTCCCCAATAACTTTCGCATGTATTAGCGATAATTTTACAGACCATTTATCCGTGTTTATTTGAGGACGGACGGATGGACGAGTGGGAGTAGTTTTACGGAAACCAAAAATGATATATATATGTGTATATATGTATATATATATATATATATATATATATATATATATATATATATATATATATATATATATATATACATACATACATATGTATGGTAGGTTGTGAGAAATCATATTTTCTTAGACTTGCATTTGAATTGAGCTATTTACATCACAGTCTTGTAACTAAGCCAAGAGAAAAAGTCCTTACTGTTATATTGCTTTTATTTGAACAATTAATTCTTACGTCATCTATATGCAGAGACGGTGATATATTGCAGGCCTCTCTAATTAGGCATATCAGCAAAATTCCTCTGGGGCTACCGTGTAATTTCGCTAATGTATGTTGTATGTCAGATTATACGGTAGACATGGTGTGTACTTTTATCATACCTATTAACTCAGTCATGTGATGATAAAATGCAAGTACAAGTGAAATTACAGTTATTAGAGGACTCAGGTTATGTTTTCTGCATTACAAGATCTGCTTAATCCCTATGATATTACGAACATCGAGAGGAAAATCATTATAGGTCTGTTATAGCACTCAATTTCGTATTATACTTGAGGAAATTTATCAATCATCTATTTTTTGTTATCTGGGCGATTAGTTCTTCTATCTATTGATTTCTTATAAGTTTTCTTTTACGTTCAAATATTGTAATTGGGCATATCCATTTTATGTTTACATTAAATATATATTTTGGAAATGTACGAAAACAACTGAGATATTAAAAAGTATTATTGTGTAAATTTCAAGAACTTAAGGAAAGGTAAGATAGAAATACTATTTTTATTCTACTTAACATAACACCCACACTAGAAAATATCCAGCTCACCGGGTGAAATATAAAATAATCATTAGCCGTGTTTATGCTGGAAGAGCATAGTTGATGTTTCTATATGCAGCACATAAATAATTCATGATTTACTGAGAATCTGCTGGAGATATGAATAGGATTATGCACAGGTCACTGAGATTGAACTGGCTCATTCCTGGAAAAGCAGAGTGGTCAGTGTAAGGTGGCTAGGCAGACTGAGTATGTTATTTTAAAAACAATAACCAGTGCCTGTATTTAGCAACTCTGAAAGCACACTTATTTAGCTTGCATAAAACCAGAGAAAATGCGAGGACATAGGCTAATGCACCTAAATAAACCAAGAGGATTCGTGCATACATTTGCCTGCGTCAATTATGAATGGACCAACTTTTTTACTTTCCCGTGCCACTAGAACAATGCGTAGAAGAATATACATTGAATAAAAAATACAATTTACAGGGAAAAAATACATCTGTATGTTTGTTTGAGGGTCTGTGAAGAGCATTACTCGAGAACGAAAAATCGTTTAAAAACAACATTTTGCTTTTGAGTTGGACATATTCTAGGGATATGACACGAAGGTTGACGACGATTATCTCTTACATCGAGGCTGATTGTAATGGTAAAGTGTCATTAGAATTACAAGCAGAATTAAAGGCTAATTGGGGAAGGGAAGCATATATAGAAAGATTGGGTGCGGAAGATAGAGCAGCAATGGCCTGGATTCGCCTGGGAAGATGGAAAACTCAGAGAACTTCGGATGAGGGAGGGGGGAGAATCTGCCCAATGTGCAGGGGAAATGAAACCTGGGTTCATATCTTGGCGGGATGTGTAGTGACAGAGCGCTGGAGAGTTATGATGCTACCCGACAAATTTTTTAACTCGCAAAGAAGTAGGGAGGCATGTCTAAATCTATTACTGGATGAGCACAATTGGCACGGGTTATGTAAATTTTTGCAGAAAGTTAGATGTATGAGAGAAAGCCTAGATTTAGAGAATTAAGGAAATCTAAGTATTATTTTTTTTATTATTATCTTTTTGTTTTTTGTCTTAATAATGTCTATGTGTCTATGAAATTTTTACTTGTTTGGGGGTGGGGGGTTACGTCTGGGGTTATGTAAATAATAGAATATAGTTTTTTTCAATTGGGTTTTTTATGGGGTAATAATTTAAGTGTATGCAGTGAGCACGTATGGTCGACACCGACCCGTGCGCCGGTTAATGTAAATAATGTGATTTATATGTGAGAATTTTTTTTGTGAAAATAAATACACACTACTACTACTACTTTTACTAACTTACTGTGGGAAAATCTTCATAACGAGATAATAGTCATTAAGATTCTGAAATTCAGAGGAGAAGAAAATACGAGGAATGAAGGGGAGAATTTAGGAAAAATGAGAGAGAAGTGGATGAGGAAAATTAAGGAGTAGATAAGAGCAAAATAGTCGGGAAAGGTGTGGTAAATAACCAGAATCCCCAATCATACATAAAACATAGGTGTTAAAGTATGAGGGTATCCTTAATGGATAGTGCTGGAATTATAGATAATATATGAAGTGGATGTAGTAACTATGTATGTAAAAGTATGTATAAATAAAATTCGATTCTATTCTACTAACTTATAACTTTATGTGAAAAATATTAATTTTTCGCGATTTTCTCGGTTTATTTTACTTTTTCTAAATTTTGTATACAAGATGCGACAACTAAGAGCCAGAACTTCCATTTCAATTTTTTTTTCGTAAGAAACCTATTAAGAGTAGTTAAAAGTCAGACATAGTGCACACAAACCCAAGCTAATGTCTCGCAGCCGAACAAAATAACTGTGTTAAAGGCTGAAACAACTTAATTCGAAACGGCTTCTTATTCTAAATCGGAGTGCGAAATGAGAAAGATGTATTTCCAGTGCTTAGGGTAAAAAAAGTTCTGTGGTAGTAGCAGTAGTAGTAGTAGTATTTTTATATGGCTACATGAGTGGATTACACTGCATATGTTACAATTTTTAACACTATAACATTTACAGTGTACAATATCGGGAAAGTTATAAAATTCGAAGGTCCCCTTTTAGAATAATTCTCTTTTTTCAGGCACTTTAAGCTTACGATGTCAAATAATTCTGTTTGACACTGACATTTCTAAAACTTCATTTTTTTAAGGAAAGGAAAAAAGTAAAGTGAAAATGAAAGAGTCAGTCTAGGGACAGTTGATGGAGTTAACAAATAGGCCTACATTCGAACGATGTGCATTTTTACGTATGCCGTTTGAGGTACTTTGACACGTCCTTCATGTCCGGAATAATGCATGAGAAAGGAGAAACACTATAATTCATAAAGCAAAAGCTTCAAAGGTGGTCATGGGTGTCCCTTAGAGGTGAAAACACGTGGTGACAAAGCGACCCCTCCCTAATCCATCATCATCCATCACGACAACTTACATTAACGTTCAAACTGTGCAAACATTGCCACCGAAATTCACAGCGATAGCGTTAAATAACAATCTGAACAGAAGAAATTTATTAACTCCGAGTTTATGAAATAGGAATGGTTAGGGTTCGGATGTTTATGACATGTCATATTTTTATCCTGACCTCCGTTCTCGCCACAAACACAAATTAAACACGGACCGTTTTTATTTTGCATATACGTAAAATTATATTTTTGTCATTTTTGTCATTTTTGTCATTTTCATGGTCTTGGTGAAATTTCAGTCAAATCTGTAATTTAACGTCATATTTCAATTATAAATTCTGTAAAAGATCACAATTATACAGTGTGCACTAAATTGTCGACTTAATTTTTTTCACAGTCACAAGTAATAGCTCCCTGTTGTTAACAACTTCCAATAGACATGTTTTAAAAATATTTTCAGTTCACATTTGCAGCGGTATCCGGAAAGATTAACGGATTAGAAGTTCTTTACAAGTAAAACTGTAAATCACCTGTAAAATATAATGTGATGTAATAATTTAGTGTCATTAGACGTTTTAAATTGGAACATTTATTTTTAGAAAATACGTCCTTCATGAGGTCATATTTAGGACTTTTGGTCATATTTAGTCATTTTTAAGGTCATATTTGCAATCATATATTCCAGTGTTTTTAGGTCATAAACATCCGAATCCTAGTAATGACCCATAGTAGTAAACTTCAGCATTGCAATGATTCATGTATAGTAATGAGTTAAGAGTAGGATTACTCCCACAACGTCTCTGGCCTTGAAGACTAACCCAGCCAGCGAGCTTCTCGTTACGTCTCGTTACCAAGATGCGCGGATTCGCTGCGCGTAAGATCAGTGACCTACTGCTAGGCAGAGAGTAAAGATCATGGTCCACGTTGCCAGTGGTAGAAAATACTGTAATAGTTGAGTGGAGGGATAATGCCGCATAGACAGAGACAGACAACACGTGGAGTGGGATAGCCAATCAGTGTGCAGCTACCTCCCCTAGCCAGGAACTCTACGAGCGGTGAGACTCGCTCCTAAGGTATATACGTAAAAACCCAGAGACGTTGTGGAGGTAATCCTACTCTAAACAAGTCGTTCGCATACCATGCATGATTCATAACCCTTGATGTTTTTGATAAAACTAAGAATCTACGTTATATTTTAAGATGTTCGAAGTCCCCAAGCATTTTGATTGGCTTTCGATGTCATCAATCAGCGGCCGGTAAATTAATACAATTTTTCAATGGGAATAATGGGTTGTTACCTACATGATGAAAGCTTTTGTCTAATCAGTGATAATTGCAATTATGATATGCAGAATTTTTTAGTTAAGCTCCAGATCTTTTCATTATGCAGGGCTTTAGGAAGAACAAAGATCTAGTTTGATAAGTGTATGCCTATGTGAAGAAATGTGTGGGCAGTGTTATTTGTCAAAGCTGACTGTATTGAAACTTCCAAAGCAGTATATGAACACTGTAAAACAATGTTGTCATGAGAACTAATTTCCATTTGAGAAATTCTTTATAATATATTATCATAAAATAGGTACTAAATTGGGCATTACTCCGGTGCCGGTCAACCGATTTGGTCCAGTATCAGTAGGCTTCTTTCCATGGACGTTATAAATTCGTATTCCATGTTTCATGAAAATTCGGTAAAGCATATTTGAGTTATCGCGCGTACAGACACACAGACAGACAGACGGAATTTATCCTCCACCACACAATCTCAGAAAGTACCATTCCGGCACTTAACTTGACAATATTATAATAGGAAAATTCCTCTGACACTGTAACTTGAACCCAGGACCTTTGGCTATTCGTGCCAATGCTTTCCAACTGAGCTGCGCCAGATAGAACCTCTCTCCTATGACTGACTGCTCTTAGTGGTCTACCTCACCGACCGACAAGTTATGTCATTTGCAGTACTGTGAGGCACGCTAATTAGTGACTTTGTGAACCGAGCTTCTCTGGCGTAGCTCAGTTGGTAAGAGCAATGGCACGGATAGCCAAAGGTCCTGGGTTCAAGTCCCAGTGTCAGAGGAATTTTTCTTCTATAATATTATCATGTAATGTCCAACAGAGACAATAATCTGTGGTACATGAATGAATATGCATATAAGTTATCTATATTGACAAATGACAATATTGTCTTTCAAACGAACTAAGACATCCTCAATTTTTATTTCGTTAAAATATTTAACATGGAAACCCAAAGATCTTTTATGGGTACCCCGCATTACACGGGTAGCCCATAACAAATAATAATGCAGTCTGAACTCTGCCAAATTCTAACACAATACATTGAAAAAAGGTTCGAAATCACTGAACTGGGACTAATCCTGAAGTATGTACCTTCATAGAATATAGAATGTTTTACCCACAGATTCCTGATGGTGTAACATCACAGCGGTTATACTGACGACTTTTATTTGAACTTTTTTGCTGCTAAAACTGTTGCTATGAAACCCCTGGCAGTGCCGATGTCGAGCACACTGACCTCAGGGTAAACATGAGATAAAAACAAGCTAACCTAATGCAGTTTGCAGAAAAAAGTCAAAGCGATGGTAGTTGAAGTTACTCTAGATAGATAAATATAACTTTACTGTATAATCGTTTGAAGTAGTTCTGTATATTTTTATCATGAAATGCTAAAGGCGATTTTCCAACTCTCTGTGACTCTCTTTCTGTTTAAAGTACTTTGCATGTTTTAGTTTGTAGATTGTAATGTGCATGGATATCGGATACGGTTATCTGAGTTCTGGAATTAAAATATCGTTAACATGAGAATGAAAATATTTAAAACATGGTCCAGTTTTGGCTAGTCGCCTATAGTCTTCCATTACACCCGGTGGGATAAGGTACATGTGAAATAAAAGCATTAAAAACTTGCAGCAAGCTAGAGGCATTACTGATAGGTATTGCTGAGTATAAAATACAAGTGCAATATACAAAATTTACCACATATTTTCATATTTATCGAACGATTGGATTCTTTGTATTTCAGTTCACATCAAATTTTTCACTTTTAAACGCGAGTCTAGTTTTGAAAATTATAGTAGATAAGAGGCTTATAAATTTAGTAACATTGTTCTGCTGAGAGTAATGTACTCATTATTGCGTACACGTATGCTTTATAACTTTTTGAGGTCGAGACCGACAATAGAAACCAAAGGTAACCACGAAAATGCAAAAACATTAACCAAGGCTACGGTGCAGTAAATAATTTCCTACCTGACCCCACTCACAAAGGTGTGCAGTAGTCTGGACGAATCTACTACCGAAGTATTTTCATTTGAAGAGGAGATGTTTCATTCGTACGCCAGTCTTCAAGGGAGTCACATCGCGCTTATTAAGGTATTCGGCTACGGCTATATGATTAATGGGTTGGGGGAAGGATAACTTGTCTTTCTGAATTAAATTTCCACCTCTGAATGCCTTCCCCTCACACGCGTTTCATCAGTGTGAGGAATTAAAAAAGGGGTTTTCAGATGCGATTTACTGGTGGAGGGTTCTCGAACGTTGAAAGTGTTTGTTAGTGGTATTTTTTTTTTATTTTGCTGCTTTGTATCCTCTTGAGTGTCTCTTTCTAATTGTGTATGAAATAAATAGGCCTACATTACTCTCTATTAGGAAACCTTTGAAAAAGATGAAGACAATCCATTATAAGCAGCTAGGATATACTATAAAAGTGTATTTCCTGTAAGTTTGTATTTTCTGCACAAATTGTACTTTTTTCTCAGTCTTTAATAGTTGGAGTTGTCTCAAAATGTCTGAATGTAATTACGTGAAGCAAGCACAACCTTTTTGTTACATGTTTACTTTTACGGGAGTTAACCTAAAAAATGTAGGATAAAATAATAAAAAATAATTTTTACTTTCTCTGCCGTACCATAGTACTGCAGATAGAAGAAGTATTGTGTTCGACCCTGAAATTCCATTTCGCGTTTTGAGCATATACACACGTCTAGAGATCATCTGAATTCAAAAATGCAATTATCAGAAGCATGTTTGTGTTTATTAACCAATAGGTCTATATGGTAAGACAAGCTGTATAAATAAGCAGTACATAACTATAATAATCATAATAATAATAATAATAATCGAACGCAGACACTTTGAAGCGGATCGGCGAAATCAAAACCGATTTGAAACTGGCAGAAATTACACCAGAAGATGTTCAAAACCGGGAAATGCTCAGGACCAAAATTCACAAATGGCAAGTTGACCAAGAGGAAAAACCAAAGAAGAAGACTGGAACACCGTGGTCTAAAGAGAGAAAGAAAGCCTACAGTAAAAGAATGAAAGAGATATGGGCACAAAGGAAGGCAAATGCACACCTCTGAGTACTTTGCGTAGTCCTAATGGGATTATTCGCATATAATAATAATAATAATAATAATAATAATAATAATAATAATAATAATAATAATAATAAAAATAATAATAATAATAATAATAATAATAATACATATATTCAAAAGTACGTGAATTTTATTGCGAGATATTTTAAGCGCTAAACACTTTTAATACAAAGCATTTCCCCCACAGGTCTCTACTCCATTATTTTAAAAGGGAAAAATAATAATTTTATACCAAAATATAAAACATCACTCAAAAATTACATAACACTGCGTCGAATTTAATTAATTTATAATAGCTAACACCCGCTCTTTTCCATGAAACCAACCGAACATAATCATCCCCTCCCCGATGTATAAAATATTCCCTTCGGGCGATTCAGCTGGAATGGCAACATTGTTGAAAACAATATTGCTGAATATTTTGACTTTTTCATGCCTGGAGCGTGAAGTTTCCAGTCCTTTGTAAAAGTTATCACGCGTCCGGCATCGCGTAAAGGAAAACAGCTGACTGCGGAAACGCGTAATTCCATGAATTCCAGTAAACAGGCTCTAAGCTGGATAATAACCACAGACTTTGCTTTCATATAAAGCAGACGGTCAGGAATCCTGCAAAACCGTATTTCTTAGTAATAAAATGCCTGCCATGCGTTAAACTACTTACATACAGAGATAGGCTGTATAGTTTTCGTGAGTGACGTATTTTTTCTGGTAATTACCATTGATAGAGTGATTTATTTTTTTGTTTCAATCACTTCTAGGTACAGGCTAAATATAGTTTTAAATCCGCAAAAATCAAAGGAAATATTGTATGTTTGTAAAATTTTCTTTTTTGAACAAAGTTCGACGTTTTAAGACAGTTTCAGAAAGGCATTTTTAAAGAATTTAAATGGTATATTTTACGAAAGTCGATAAATACAATAAAATAACAGAATACTAATATAACACTATTCAATAAAACAAATAAATTTTGGGTTGTCAAAACTAGGTGTTTATTTTTCAATTAAAATTAAAAACAATCTGATGAATACAGATGTTCATGTGAATTTATTTTTGCTATAGAATAGGCCTATTTTAATGTAGTTTGGTTAATTTATTTTATATTTTATTTCAGCATAAAAATTGTTTAATATTGGTGTTCAGCAATTCATATCCTCGATGCTCTCCGATATAAGTAGGCCAATAATATAGGCCTTAATAAGCATTAGAATATTATTTTAGGGCACTGGAAGAATATTTGGAAAGGGTCTGCCTATGTTCACGGGGAGGCATGTGGTCTGGGTTTCAGCGTCCGAAGAAGAAAATAATACTGTGTCTAATATGCAACAACAGGAACAAGCTTTCTACTGTGATACTAGTGATTTTATTGGAAACAAAACAGTGCCTTCTTTCTTCCTTCTAAACGTAAGTTCGTATTCAACTTATTAGATGTAAATAGGCCTAATATATCTTGTAATAACTGTGATGTAGAGGAAGCTGTCCTCGGGCAGCGGGCTCGGGTTCTTTTCCTGGTCGGGACAGGATTCCTAGGTGGGATTTTTTTCTTACCTGTGAGATGAATGTCTGGAAATTGCATGGCATAGGCTAACATACCTAAATGTTGAGAGTTAATATTATTATTAGAATTATTACTGTTATTTTTATTGTTAACTAGCTTAAAAGGCCCGGCGTCGCTCGGGTTTTGTATTTTGTAAATGCGAAAATAACTTATGAAGGACTTTCGATTTTTAAATTATAGGTCCTTATATAGGTATTTAGAATTTGAAATGGGGAAGAACGACTTATCACACACAAACTATTCCCTCAGAAAACGCCAGGTAGGCTACAGCTTATTATAGCTTATAGCAGATCCCCACGGCTTCGCCCACGATAATTAATCGAAAGATTAACAATTAAGGGCAAAATAATTAAAATATTATATTTATTAACACTTTGCACGCGAAACATTCATAGGTGTAAACTAAACGATTGATAGGCCTAATTAATGAAACAGCTATAAATCCGGCTTTGAAGTGAATTTCACGATTAGAAAATAAATGGAAAAATTCAGTATTCGAAAGATAATGAGAATTGAAATCGATTAAACTCACGATAAAAAAAATGTGCGTAAATGTATTTGACAGACAAGACATACCTGTACATTAGTTTTTATTTATATAGATAATGGATAAAAATTCAAAGTTTCATGGCGATCGGATGAATGGTGTAGTAATGCATAAAGGACAGACACACATACACATACATTCATTTTTATAATATATAATAGAAGATAATAATTTTATAATCTGTTAATATTTACAATTCCTTCGGCATCGATAGATAATTCGAACATAGTTTCTTTCATTGCACATATCCCCTCATACACTTCCCGGGGTGTCGTAAGTAATGCAATCCATCCAACCTCTACAGATTAGTTACGGGCACGGAAATATGCAAAAACCTTGGTCGGCTATAAAGTACGCTGAAATATCGGCGATAACAGGAGAATATCCTACTTTATGAGCTAGATGTCAACACCAGATTGCGTTCATTGAAAACACCATCGTGCAAACTTTTCCAGTGTTCCTGTGTTTAACTGGCGAGCGTGTACAGAATAATTTGCATTGCTCTGTAAAATGAAAATGATTCCGCCAGACTTGGTTTTTACTTTACAACTGTGTCCGTTATCTGTTTGTCGTCTGTGTTGTCATGGGGCCATATGATCACATTGTCGCTTACAGCAAACATATAGACTGGTGCAAAAATCTGGACAATGCAGAGAAAATATAAAGAGGGACTTTGCATATGAAAATAACCTGGTACAAATGTAAAATTCGAAAGAACACATCCAGACATTATACGGGTAATATGTTTCTCGTAAAAAATAACTTAATGGTACATATTTCAAAGAATTATCTTACCAATGAATATCAGAGATGTAGATCGATTTAATCAAAGGTTTATGCTCATTTATCCATGAATTTTAGGAATTTTTAAATTAAAATTGAAATGAAACGGTTACTAATATTTTCTCTTACCTCTATCTTAATAGCCCAAGTAACTGTCGACATATCTTTATACTGAGCTATTTTGCATTAGAAATGGTAAATTTTAATTTTTATGAGAGCTTTTACTAAATAGTTAGAAGCTATATTTCGTGAAAATGAAATCTAGGAAGTTATAACACTTAAAAAGTAATTAATATTGATAAACATGCAGATAGTGAAGGAGCAAATAGGCATTCCTGATTTTATTCAATGGATTCCTTTAATATAGGCTATACTTCAAAAAGCGATTTTAAATTGAAAATATTTAGCCATGTAGGTATACAATATGGTATTAGAAAAGGAAGAAAATTAGATTTCACGTTTAGGACTAAATGGTATACTGAATACAGGTTATAACCTACTAAAAAATTTAAATATCTTTAACCTAATTTCAAACTCAGTGGCGGATTTCTAAATTTCCATAACAGATAGTCTATCAGAATAAGCATTTAGACAATCTTCCCCCCAGTATGTGGACAATATTGTTTTAGATCCACTGCTGAAAGCTAATTCCCCGAATTGATTAGAGCTGTGTTCAGAAGGCCGGACAGTACTAGTCATTAAGGATTGTTGTAAGTACATTGCAATACCGGTTAAAGCATTATCTTTATTACAAGCCCAGAGACGAGGTCATTCTGCTAATGAAGTTCATTGCATAAGAGCAGTCCAACGTTAAGCCTGGTTTCGATTTAGCCGTATTCAGTTATATTCCACACCACATCCCATTTTAGTATCTAACTTTACTCTAAACTGAATTTCGAAGGTTTGTGCATTGTTTGCGTTCGATAATGATTATTAAATAGAGGCAAAGAATAAAACTTACAATGTGGTCTAGATTTATTATTTATTTATGTACCCTAGGCCCTATTAGACAGAACTTTTACTCTTAACTTTTTTAGTTATGAGTTCATGATCTCAATTATTTGCAAATATTGCTAATACTATTAGTACACGCTGTAAAATACTGTAAAAGCAATAAAATTTACTCATATTATTAGGTGTTTTTCTACGAGTCATATTTGATCTAATAAGTTATCCTCATATCTATTAAATCTATGTGAAAATGACTTTTAGATCTAAACTTATTTAAAATGAATCACTCTAATTGAATTATCGATGAACAAAAAACGTATTTTCACTGAAGAATGTGTTTTAGTTACAAATGGCGACAGAATATTCAAATGACTCGGTTTATTGAAAATGTACTTAATAGGTTTATTGGTATCTCAGAGCTAGTTATTACATGCTAATTCACAAAAGTCGGCTCACAATAAAGCATATAGAAAGAAACAGAAGATGTGTAGTCAATATGTGAAAACGGAATATGCCTTCAATTATGAACATAATGAGCTTTCATAAATGAATCCGGTAGACTGTAATATTTTGAAGCAGTAAAAAGAATAGGAAGAACAAAAAACACAAACAATGATCCAGGCCCTCCGCATAAATCTGCAGACTAGGCCTAATTAATTAACTAATAATATTAGTGAAGCGATTTTATGAGCATTGTTCGTAGTCTATCTCTAAGAAACAATATTTTATTACCTATCAATACTTATTAATTATACAGTTTTTTTACTTGATGCAATTTATATGTCAGTAGCAGTGAAAACGTTAAACACATGAAAGAGAAAACAGTAAGTGAATGGTCATAACACAATTTTCTATATTTGTAAGATATCCTGTAATAATACAGGAATTTAAAAATACCGTATAAAGCTACATATACTAGTATACACTGATTAAACCAAAAACATTGAGACACTTTTATTTTTTCTAGCATGGATAGATAAAATATCCTATTGGGTCCCGCAACTCAGTGTAAAAATTTATCTTAGATCTTGTGTATCAACTGTTTAACATACAACCCGTTACAGTATTTGTAAATATTAAGTCCATTGCTACTTGTGTTCTTTTAAATTGACCAACTTATCTAAATTAATATAAAATAGCGTGATTAGGCCTAGGCCTATTCTATTCTCCATATATGTGTTTATTTACCAACTTTCTGACTTCCATGTGAGGACATCATTTCAAATCCTGTTATGTGCTCCAAAAATCGAAATTGAGTTTTACATGCAATAACCCTTCCTATCATAAGAGTGTATTACCCCATCATTATCCTGATCTTCTCGTGATAAAGCTCGAAGATAATATGTACCTGTAATGGTAGTTTGCAAGCGTTGAGAATTACTAATTAGGCTATGGAACAAATTTCCTTCGAAAAATTACCGTTAAAATAGCGTAACTTCAAATATTTTCCTTATTGAATACAAGGCTATAATAGAAGGAAGTACGCGGACAAAACTGAACATCTGGTAATTTAAAGGAATAAATTTCGCCCTGTTTACATAGCATGCCGACAAGAGAACGATGCACTTTCAAACATTCCGTAATAAATATCTGAGCTTAATTTAGTTTTAGTAGAACTGAATTACGATGTACTGGTCTAATTAATGTTCTGTCGCTGCATTCTCGCTTTGAACAGAGTCAATGAGTTGAAACATGTCACAGCCTAACAAATTTTAAACATTTGGCAGCTAACACCTATACATAGGTGCTTATCGTCGGCTATTCGTTTTGCTGTCAAATAAACTATTAGACTATTGTTTTATAAGACTAAAGCCATTTAAGGAGGAAGGGGGTTAGCAAAAGGTTGGATTGAAATTTTTGTTTGTTTGCTTTAAGGCATTTTTAATAAGAAAATAAGCAACCTTCGCAATAAAAGTTGTTTCATGTGAATATGTTATTACCGGCATTACGGAAATTCAAAGTAATTGGTTAATGGGGGATATACAGCTTTCGGTGAAATTCATTCGTGAGAAATATGTGAATTTCATTTGTTTTCCTCAGTAATGAATTGCTCTACAATCTTGCAATCTGACATAGGCTGCTGTTTATTGACTACTTTTACAATTGTATACTATTTTCAAAATTAACCAAACTGTTACAGTTAGGGTAATTATCGTTTCAAAGTGGCAGCACAACACTATCTAAATCATTCATTTAATTTTTTAAATATACATTTTAATGAAAAAGAATTTTTTTTCTGAAATTTATTTTCAAACATACTTATACTGTAGATATTCCAAAGATTTTAGACGATATTGTTCACATTATGTTTGCAAATAGAAGAAAGAATCACTAAAAAATATTGCCATTTGTGGAAATTATCAAGGAAACGTCATTTTGTTTCTTGAAACATGGCTGCCATTTTGTAGAAGTGTCAGGTGGGATAATCTTCCTTGCCTCTCATTACAAAATTCATTCACTACATAAGCAGGATCTACAGTTTAATATGGAATTCCGGTGTAGGCCCTTTCTAGCATGGTTTACATTAATAAAATGGACCTTGCCAAGGAACCCAGCCACAAACACCTTTCCGCATAATAGCTGTCAGGGTGTAAAATGTGAATTTTATGTCTATTGGTTTAATTCTAGTACTACATTATATGATCACAACAAACATAAAGACAGCATTGCCAACCATCGTATTTTCATTTTCAAAAGCCGTCTGCACTTACAGAAACACATGAAATTTAACATGGTTCCTAATATTTTCTTTGCTACTTTTCGTGAAAAAAAGACACTAAATACGACTACAGTAATAGTAATATGTTGGATTTTTTTTAGTATAGGACAGATTTTGAGCATGGTATTACAATATTGTGAAACATGTTTAGAGCATGGAAAAGTCTCTTATCTTTGGAGATCATTAGACATAATTAAACGTTTTGAACAATACACTTTCAAAGATAATGAAAAGATCAGTTTTTGAACTAGAGGTATAGTGCTCAGAATTGTATGCTGAACGGTGAATGCCTTGCAGCCTGCCATCTATCGGGAAAGATGAGAACTATGAGAGCTATAAAAGCTGATGGCGAGAATCGTCTGCTTAATCAATTACCTACAAGGTATTCTAAAAACTGCAGTCGTATTCAATTTTTCTACAATGGAAATTAAGACACTCGTAAGAAAATTATGAAACTTGCTTGGCTCGTTCCATGAAAAAATACTCGTGGCTTAATAAATGTCATTATAGGCTCATTGCAAAATGCACTATTATTGATTACATTTATTAATGACTAAAGTCGTTTCATCTACATCTGAGACCAGTTTGTTTAACACTACTAGAGCTAAGTGCACTCCGTCACAGCATTTCTGGAATGTGTGGATTGGTATCCCTTGCTCTTGTGTCGGAGGCACACTTTGTGTGTTTGCTTAGCGCTCGACATGGCTGCTGAAACACCTTCACAACCAGATACCAACACAATGCGCTAATTTATACTCACTCACATCTACTCCTTAATTAATTTTGATAACACTTCACTTCCATCTCGCGCTGAAACAATGGCTGAATTCTGGGTAATTTTAAGCTGAATTGAGATTTCTGTTATTGATTCAAACTCTGATTTTAGTTTGTTTAAACATCTTACTGAAAAGTTGATAGAAACTTGCATACACAGTATAGTTAAGAAATATTTGTTCGGTGAACGCCGCTTAATGTAATCGCGGATAATGTTATCAGTCGCGTATCAGTTTTATGAAGTCCCGTACGGGTTAATACTGATACATTGAGAAAATGCTGTTTATTGTGATCAAAGATTCGGTTTATGTTATCACATTTAAAAATTTCGTTTTTAAAAGTTTCGTTTGTAACTCAACTGAATTATGTTATATTCTGGAAGAAACGGTAGGCCTACTGTACCCAGCTCACAGGATGACCAGAGGCGGTGGCATTCTCAAACTTTCTCTTTTAAGCTGTAAAACATGTTTCGCCCCACAGTTAAGCTGCAGCTTTTGATTTATTAAGATAACTGTGTTGACATGCAGTGATAGCTAGTGTAAAATGAAAATACTTGAACAGAACAGGCGTTAGATGTTTTACTACGCGGTGTTCACCACTTTTCAGTACAGACTTCAAAAAACACTCGTAACTCATAACTGAGTATGAGGTATTGGTTAAGGGACTCCTAAAGGAAAATAAAACAATTAAAAACGTTGTTACTGTTAAAAAAAAAAAAAATAGTTACTTGCAGACTATTATGAGTAGTTCAATGATTCACAGTTACATACGTATTATCTCATGAGTAAATAGCTTTTAATTCTCTTTTGTAATGAATGCATTATCTTTTGTGGTATGCGTGTTTTGTAGTTTTGTAGTGTGTTACCATTTAATAATTTTCATTTAATTCCTTCGGCTACTGTTATCAGTCGGTTAATTTTATAAGATTAACTGAATCCCGAAGCGATCACAGTAAATACTGTATTTGATATAGTTTATGTAAACTAAAACTGTCGAAAATAATGGATCTTAGTGCGCTAGCAATCAAATATCCTGTTCTACAATCAAATGCCCTGTTCTAATGCTAGAGTCCACGTTTGAAATCAGAATATCTTAAAGCTTCCAGTTCTCTGATCTAACTCATATGCCACATTGCGATGGAAACTTTACCATAAGTTTCAATGTTATCTACTGCACTTTTCGATCTTAAAAATTATAGCACTTACACCTGTATTTTTATAATTACTTCTTCCGTTTAATTCGTGAAATAGTCTTTATAAATGAAACTTAACTTTTTAAACTGTCTATAGTTAAATTCCCTAGACATTTTCAAAAGTAACTTACTCCTTGTATTACCTATGGTAATGAAGATGATAATATAAATTTTTAATGCATAACATGTTTTACTATTTAACTGAATAATGTTAAATGATATATAGTAACAAAGCTCAGAAATGTATTTTCGCAACAAAATGGTATCAGTTCATTCCAACATGTTTGGCTGGGATCATAAATATTGTTACTGTATGCCTCAGTGGTTACAATATATTATAAAGAATGTTAGTATAGATACTGATTTCAGCTGCTTACTTCTCCTGGAGGAATAATCATAAATCTCTGTTAGATGGAATACAGATGTCTGTGGAGAATACAAAGCTACTTTTTACTATCCAACAAAAAGCATGTTACGGATAAGTTCTAATTACAGAAGATAATGCCACGTTAATTTAGGCCAAGTGACTCTGCAACCGTACAAAAACATTGACTAGCGACTCAAATCGATGCCATATTTAGCTCTCAGATTTTTAGGGTATTCTATATGGCGCATATTTTACGGTATTAAAGGTATGAATGACCGCAGAGAGTAGAATAAACATTAATAGTTAGTTATCTCTTTATATGTCAATAATAATAATAATAATAGTAACATTTCTCCCAATACTACTCTAACTGTGATATTTATATAATGAACTTAATCTTTAATGAATGCAATAACAATAAATATTGTCTTTAATTATTCCGTCAATACAAAATTAAGATCTATTTAATTCCAACATTTACGTTCGCAAGACATGCCTGATTGAAAGTTAAAAAACTGGTAAAAAGCTATTCTGAGGAAGTATAGGCCTATAATGGAAGTAGCGAGATGATGTTAGTATGTACAGCCCTTGCACATCTCGCTCAGCGGGATTATCTGTACATGATGGAGGTGTAGTATCGCTAGTGACAAGCTACGCTGACGGGTGTTCATAATCAGCATTCCACACCACACGCGATGGCAAGCCCCACTACTGCCACCAAAACTTGTGTGTCTTATCACGCCGCTTGTTCTTCATACCGTAACAAGGTTCAGGAGGGCACACGGTACTTAGTATATATTATAATGCCCTAATCTGATGAACTTTCGCGAAGGAAACATTACTGCTTGGTCAAAAAAGAAAAAAGGAACATACAAAATTTTGCAGCACTCTAGTTTTAATTACGATTTTATCTCTTTGATAACTTTCTCTTTATGGAAAATAACGTTCACTTTTAAAATGTTCCATTTTAAATTATGATTTTTATCTGTTCTAATAAAATTAGTAAAGGAGGTGAATTACACTGCTTGAAAGCTATAAGACACATTAACTGTTTAAGTAACGTTCTAGATTTATGGCTGCCGGTACGTCGATGTCTTTAAAATTACGAACAATGACTAAATTCTGGGCTTACGTTGACAGTGACGTTAACCGTTCATGTTGAATGACCAATTCTTTAATATTTTATGGGATGTGATCATTTCTAGTAAGATGAAGGTTGTTTTAAAGGTTATGACTACTCCACAGGCTCAAGATCTAGCCAAGGATTATTTTCTCCTTTTGTAACCGTTCCAATTCTTATGAAGTGGTGTGAAGTACTCAGACACTTAAAATGAGAAGAGGATTGGCTTTAAAGGGTTATGAAAAAGGGATTCTAGATAATGAAAATCATTTTTTTTCGGAACGATAGTTATACAAATTTAAAGGTGGCAATGTTAAAACTATTTTTAAGTGAGTAAAGTTCCAAGGTGAACCAATGTATAAAGAGTAAATGGCAAAAGAATTAACATTGCATAAATGGTTAAAATCTCTTGAACATGGATTCCAGGCTGTTCTATAAATAAGTATTTATATCTTTCTCTACAGGAAGCTTCCCCCATTAAGCCATTACCAAACTAAAATACCAATTTTTAATGTGACTATCAGGACCATCATACACTCCATTGGTCCATTTTTTTCCATTGGCGAAAAAGGTAGCGAATTAAAATAAATAAATAAATAAATAATAAGTCTCGGAAATTCAACTCTCAGAAAATATAAACACTTATTCCTGATTTGAATACTCATCAGATAAATGACTTAGACGTAGGCCTATGCCTTCCACAGTTGTAAACAATGCTTTTCGTTTTTCCAAATAATTATTTAATATGGTATCTATTATTAATTAGAAATCCATTACGTTTAGAGACTCCCGAAACAAAACAAAAAATATTATTTTCAGTAATATGTCTGTGCGTGCGCGTCTGTGTGCCTGTGATCAGCCTCAAGAATGAAAAGTCATATAAAAACAGACTCTTTTATTTGGGTTACATACGTTTTGGGGATGTGACAACTATTGACGACGACTTTATCCTACTTTCACTATCACTTTACACGAAGAATAATAATTTTTCGCGATCCCTTCGAAAAGAACATTAAAGTTGCTAAAATGTTGTATATAAGGTCCTCATACAAGGGCTAAAACTTATATTTCAAACGTTTTAGTCAATTACTCTGATGGATAGTTATAAACCAGCCATTGTTTCGTAAAAACTCGGGCTGTAAATTCTTGTTTGGCGAACAGTAGGCTTACATCTTTGCATCAGGCTACAACAACTCAATACACCGCGTTTAATTCGATTTCCTATTATATTTCTTAATTAGTTGATGTGAGAAAATTGTAATGTCCATACTTTAGGGTAGAGAAAGTTATGTAAATGTATCACATAAAATTTTTAAAAAATCATATATCATTTAGGTAATATTAAGAACATAATTATCTTAGGCCTATATTGTGAAATTATCAGCACTGGTACCACACGTTTACTTCATTATGGGCTATTAGTATTTAATTCAACGCTATGCACTCTGTTTGGCGTTGAACAGAAGAAAGACTAGTGAGCGAATCTGATTAAATTTAAAACCAACTGATGTTTTCTTAAGTTATAAAATTATTTTAATTGAATTTTTGGTAAGCCTTATATTATTTTTTGTAGCCTAAAATTCATTAAAATATCATAACATTTATTTCTGCGCTTTTCAATAAATAGAGTTCTGAATTTTTTAAATTACGTGTTATGCCTTTTTACAAATTATTTAAAACGTATGTGTTTCTAAAAATCTAGCTCTGTCACTCAGAGAGAAGGAGCCGTCAAGTGTGAATTCCGGCTTAGCTCTTATGCTTTGTGGTTGGTCTTTCCATCAATAACCCCAGGCACCATGCAGATGAAATGAGTGAAGGTAGGTAGGTAGGTAGGTAGGTAGGTAGGTAGGTAGGTAACAAAGTGAATCTAATTATTCCGTTCAGATTTCATTACTAATGCATTTCGCCTTGCTTTGGGGCAATGATTACATTTCATTCTTGGTGGGTTTAATGCGCTATCTATTTGGAAAACCTCAAAATTAGCTGAGAGTTTGAAAGCGGCTTACATCATTAATCCCTTTATCCTATTTCCACATTATGTGGAATCCTGGCTCGGTCAGGTATAAATTCCTATACACCCATTAGCTTTGTTTCTAGGTGTTCAGAATTTGCCGTTGTCATATAATAAACAGCAGTGTCATTTCAAACTGTAAACCTGTGTAGAATGCAAACTGTACTCACATTTTAGCCATGTTATCCAGCTAGGGTTTAATTGGGTACGTTTTTAAAGTCATCTATTAATCCCATCGATGCCACCGTACTTCCATCAGCCTGTTTGTAAAGTCACCGGAAAATTCACAGGTGAAGCATCAGGCTGTTTTTAAAGTCACCGGTTTTTGTATGATGAAAGTTATAGATTGCCATCAGACTCGTCGAAATATATGTACGACGCTTCTTAGATGACAGACATGAAAAAGCAGATATAAATAAATTGATATTGTTTTCTTGCGAAAGCTAATGAACTGCTCTTCTTTAGAGTATGGGTCCTCCGAAAATAAAAATGAGCTGGGCTTTTTTTAGACAAGAAAAGAAGAATATTCCACAAAAGTCAATTAATTAATACAAATTTTGGCTTCCAAATGTCTCTAAACTGACAACACTTCAGGTTATCTATAGTTTCCCGAAGTGATTAGGTACGGTATATAAATATACAAAAGCTGAAAACATCGTTTATAAGAATGGCAGCACTCCGTTATTAGTTCCCTGCTCATTGTATATTTTAATTTCCATTCTTTTAAAATCTGTCTTACGGTGCAATAATTACTACACAATTCGAATATTCCCGCCGAAAACCATCAATCTGTTCGTAAAGTATACAGTAATCAGGAACTCGTCACAAAAATAAATAGACTATTCTTAATTAATCTGCCTTTTTTTAAAACGAGACCATTGCAAGATTACCAGTAATTTAACAATAAAAATGCTATGAAGCACATATGTAGTACAAGGTACAATAAATCACAGCCTATTCTATCACCTTATGGTAAGATAATTTATATGTTAAATTCTCTACCATTTTTACTACCATTTCTTAAAAATATAACGACTACATTAAGAAGCGTAAAAAAAAAAAAAAGAGTCTAAAAACATATTTCCAGCAATGGCAACAGGAATAATATGTATCAAGCGAAGTTTTTGGCAGTTGAAGTTTCTAACAATAAGGTAATACCTATCTTCCAGTTTGTTGTGAAGGATCCTAGTAGGCCGATTTCAACAACCTCAGACCAGGAAATGAAATATGAAAAAAGTTATTAAATATTTAGCGACCAAATCCAAGTAAGAAATTAATAACTTCGTTTTCTATTTTTGCAGGTACATGAAGACATTTTTAATAAACTTCTTTTCTCTGAAGTAAGGTAAGAGTACATAATGCAATGAATAATGGAATATTTGACAAAGAACAGAACATAAATTTAATAGAATATGAAATTCAGTTAATTCAAAGAAAAGTAACAGATAGAAAAATATCAGTTTTTAAATGCCGTTGCTATGTAAAGTCTTTTTTTTTTCTGTTCAGTGTCATTTGAAAAAACCCATATATGGGGTCAGATTCATCATTAAAATTATTAAAATAATTAAAAAGGTAAAAAGTAAATTATATGTTCGGAAATTGGGAAACCCTTCATTTTGTTTAGCATGAATGCCCTACTGATTTACATTTTATATTAATTTATAAACAATACTAATAATTTTGTTGTCAATTTATTTTAATATTTTCTTTCATATTGTATGTATATTCAATTGACGTGTGTAATATTGATTAGAACCTCTTCAGTTTACAGGTAGCCGAATATAAAAGGTAACGCATAGGCCTATTTGGAATTATATTGAAAGAAATTTAGTTAAATAACAGAAACGATTATATATAAAAATCTAGTAGACCTTTACGGTTCAATTTATTCTCTTCTCTCTTTTTCTTAGTTAACCTCTCCCAGTGCAGAGACGCTTATGCGAGGGACCTGATCAAGGACAAGGAGGGCCTCCCAGATGGGTGATCAGCCCAATGTCGGGCCCACATCCAAGAAAACTCGAAAAGTTAGTACGAGACACTCCAAACACACATACATTCATTCCGAACAAAGCGCGTGCAAGATGAAAACGATAATGAATAATATCCGGGCAAGTAAGATAATATCCGGGGACCACAAGGGCCTAATTTTACCTGACACTCGTCTCACAGGTGAGGGAAAAGCCCGGAAAACCTCCACCTTGCTAACTTGTCCCGACACGGAATAGAACTCAGATCCACTCCGTGAGGAGCGAACTCATTCCCTGTGCCACAGCGGTGGACTACGGAACAGTATCTATAATCTTATATAATAGAAAGATGTCTTCAGTTTGTAGGGTATGGAAATTAGAGAACCCTGATAATCTGACAACTTCTACGACAATGCTCTTAATTTGACAGAAAGGAAGGCCAAGACATCCACATTGCAAGAGAATGGTGTGGAATTGTGCCCACTATCAAGCTAAGCCAATAACAAATAAAATCAAACTTGAATACTTCTGAGGTCTAAATGTCGTCACTATCCATAGCCCTATCAAGTTTTCTCTTATCAGTATTATGCGAATCAAATGGATAACAGAATCGTAACATAATTTAAACTAAGAAATATTATATATAACTTTCAACATAAGTTATATAAAGTTATTCAACTTATTTTTGTTGTGGCTATTTAGATAGTACATAATTAAGCATGTAATGAACCATTAAAACCAAGAAAATTAAAACAAAAAAACACACACACATTTTCGTCATTATAAGCAAGATAATCTATGGCGAGACAGTCAATGCATTGTATCAATCGATTCGCAATCGGCGATAATCGAGCTGCGTGCGGCAATTACCAAACTTTTCATCAGCTGTTTTATATTTTAGAGTAAACTCCTTGCTAATAACTACTAATAATATCGTGTTATTAATGTTGTTTTATTATCATACGAGATATAAAATACTGTACTTCCAAACAAAAAATTACACAATTTTATGTCCTCTTTTGTTCATATACGCTACAGCTTATAACCAGTCGGTGTGTTCTATGATTAATTATTTTTATCGAAGAAGCTACAATTATCAAGATGTTTCAGTGTTCAGTCCTTGTAAATGTATACAAACAAGTGCTGTATGTGCGATCAAGTGAAAGTGATAAAAATAAAATTACAAAATTATGACGATGACACTTGCAATTGGTTCACATTCCACATAGGCTGATTATACCGGATTGGTCGCTGATTCACGAGCTAAACAGGCATAGTGAAGTGTGTATAATACCCTTTCCAATTTATTGATAACTAAGCTTCCAATATTGATACAAGGAACGGTTAGGTCCACTAAGATTTCCCATAGGAAGAGGTGGGGGAGTGTATCACGCGATGACAAAAAGAGTGTTTTCACGAGAGAAAAACTGAACACGTACCATATTGCTTTATAGTGAAGGCATGATCAAATAAATAATCTCCGATTTATATTCTACACGCAAATGGTCTTCTTCGTGTAGATTGCCGTAGATACATTCGAGAAGCGCACTGCTTATGCTATGGAGTGACTGTCCATACACAGTGATGTCGTGATAAGTTCATATCACACTAAACTTGAGACTTCACTCTTCAGTCTCTGTATAATCATTCGAATCCTGTTGGTAACTAAATGTTTTTTAGATCTTTGTCAAGTTGGTATCCTGCGTTTTTAGAAAGAGATTACAAATAAAATTATCTGTGATGGGGGAAGTAAAAGTGCAAAATGTACTTATAATTCCTTTATGGAAAACAAAATCAAATGTATCCTAAAAAATCACAACTTCTTTATTTTCGTGGATATGTTCAGATTAACATTCTGCATCAGACGCCGTTCCTGGTGATGGAGAAGAGCAAATACTAGAAGAGCAGAGAATTTGACATGAATAACTGATAGTGTCACCAGGTGAGAGCTTTAATTAATCCATTCTGTCGACATTCAGAACGATTACCCCAGCGATTTCTGGAAAATGAATTGTGAAGGCTCCTTCCCATCAGCATGTTATTAAATATTACTGTTTTCATTAGCCCGAGGCCAGCTTATTCCCGTACTTCCTGGTAACTCAGAACTAGTTAAAACCCCGTTCTTACAGTGAACATACTTTGCAGGTGAAATGAAAACAAATTGAATGAACTTGTATACATCCGGAAAGTTGTGCGCAGAAGGACTGGTTGTTGGAACTCTTAATATTCGTATTATAGCAATAACAAACATTGTGATTTTTAACCTTTTGACTCCTACTGACGTGTAAATAAGTCACATCAAAACATCTAATACAACATTTGAGCCGGTGTTGCCACAGCAAACTGGACAAGAAGAGCAAAGCTGAAATATTTCAATCATGATCCAAATAATCGAGAAAGACGTTGAGAGATAGAGAAGAAGAAGAGTATTGATAATAAAGTTAATACAATAATTGCAAAAACTTCGTTGAATTAATAACAAAAACGTGGGTGCAGTAAAAACATAAACTTGAGCGAAGTTAGAACAGACACTTGATTGAAGGTACAGTGTGTTCACGTAAGAGTTGGACAATCGTGCGGATTTCTGCGTTGCGGCGGCCACAGCTCTAATTTCCAAGCGATCAGCTGAAATATCTACGCAAATAACGCCCCTAACGGTTTAATGATTCAGGTTCTCACAGTTACAGTTAAAATTACAATGAAAATAACCACGTACCTCATCACAAGAGATGTTGGAAATGTCCTCCTCTTGCATCCACACAACACTGGCACCTATTTAGTAAATTTCTTTCACGCGCATAAGTTCAACTTCCGAGATCGAGTTAATTTCTCTTGTGATATTGTCTATAAGTTCTATTAACAGTATGAGACTATTATTTATGGGAAAACTTGATAAATAAATTGTTTAGCTTGATTTGCCATACATTTATTTTTTAATATCATATGAACAATACCATCTAAAATCACTGCTTTAATATTAATAGTGTATTTAAAAAATATTTCTAATTTAAAAGAAAAAGTAAAATTGCACAATTATTTTTTCGCTTTTTTGCCGCTATTTGTCTTGTTCTGGGTTTTAATAAAGAACAATTAGATTCAATATGCATTAATGCTCGAGGTTTATGAACTACAGAAATGAACAAAAATAATTAACAATTTTTCCAGCCTCATTCATTCACGAAACACTGTTGTTCTGTACCTTACAAAAATGTGGGTTAGCCCGTTTTTGCGGACATGTCTTCAATTAGGCCTATACAAGTAGTCAGTAAACAGCATGTCGGATTAGGATGTTGTAAAACAATTCATTGCTGAGTAATATAGGCTATATTATATATATACACAGATATATACATATATATACATACATATATACATATACATACATACATATATATATATACATATATACATACATATATACATACATATATACATACATATATATATATATATATATATATATATATATACATACATATATATATATATATATATATATATATAAATAATGAAATTCATTTATTTCTCAGTGCCCAAACCAAAATGCCCCTTAAAGTGCTTCAGTTGACCATATTTTTAGTGCCTTGAGATAATGCGAATTTGCGATACACTCATTTTACAGAATTATTTCATATTCTGTTACTAGCGCAACGCAGTTCACTATTTTAGGGATCATGTGAATATAATGATTATTATTTTCGGATAGCGACGGTGCATCAAACTGCAGTGATCTCTGCATGATGTCTCGTCACACGACAGGATTATCAAGTCACGACAGGAGTTCGCAAGCTCACAAAGCGAATTAGGCTCCCTAATGCATCAAACAAACCCTTGTAATACAACCATGCCTGATCGGCCATTCACACCATCATTATTCAGTTCATCTGGTCCATATTATGAAAGAGTTCATTTTCTAAGGGGTGAGAGAGTTTTGATGTGGGTTGCGGGAATTGAATTACAATTTATAACAATTTACTTTTGACACCTGCAACACCGTCGATTTCAAAGGCACAAAATTTAAAAATAAAAAATAAAAAAATAAAAACTGAATTTGATTTTATATAATTTGAAAGTACGGATAGGCCTACTAGGAAAGTAAAATAATTGCTTTGTACGACCCTACCATAATACGCCTACTATAGATCCCGCACGAAATCTGTGCCGATTGCCTAAGTCATTGCATTACGTTTTCGTGGGGACTGTAGCGTCGATTGGTCTGCTACCTATCTCTCTCGCACAACAGTACCTCCCTTTCTGTTTGTAAAGGCCAAGCTATCCCTCTCTCTCGCACAATAGCATGTCCCTCTCTAAAGAGTAACGGTCTCATCGTCACAGATTTCGTGCGAGATCTTTACATATGACGTAACAGGATCATAATATATTCATTAGATACAGAATTTCATTAAATACTTTTGTAGTATCGATTATTATCGAACACGGAACAAATTTCAAGCCTTGAAAGCAGTAATTCAAACTGCATAATAAACAACTCATATCTTAAAAAAGTTACAGATGACACGAATGAGCCCGTCTAAAACTTTTATTTTGAAAATATTACCAAAAAATAAAATAAATTTGATGTATCCAAGCATTTCAGATTATAGGTTAGTTTTAATTTTATTGGTATTATGAGTAGCTTATGAAAGACACTGCATATTGCCTCAGCTTTCAAAGTAACTTTATATAATATATATCTGACATATGAAAAGTTTTGAAGGTCTATCCAACAGAACAGAAGGCTCTACTGAGAGTAGTTTCTTTTTCACTATCTTCGGTTAATCCTAGGTGAACTCCATTTTTTAAAATGTTAACCTTATCGACATAAGAAATATTTAAGTCTACACATATGACTTTCTTATCATGAACACGGATTTTAAGATTGTAGGCTATTGCTTCCCATTCAGACTTTATAAAAGCGTTCGCATTTATGGAGTGCTCAGTTACTGTGGTAGTATTTTAAAATTAGATGGGTAGCGTATAACAACATTTCATGGTTATTTATACGAAAAATGAATGAAATAAAAGTGTTAGTCCTTCATAATAGCATTTATTGTATAAAAAGCAGAAAGCTGTTTTCGGGAGAATATAAGAGAGCCGACGACGTCGAAATTCAAGGCCAAATCAAAATTTTCCTCACCCGTGGTATAGCCTATGTGGAGAAAGTGAAATGAAAAGAATGCTTCAAAATCTATTCAGCCAAGTAATCGAGAGTCTGAAATTAGACATAGATAATATTGTATATAACTCCAAGGCTAGGAATATTAATAACTAACTAAACTAACTAACTCCGTGGCGCTACATCCCTGAAGGGACAAGGCTAGTCTTGTTAAATGAAGAGCAAAATGGAAGAAAATGGAAAGCGAAAAGGTTATAGTCGAAGTTAAACGTTTTCCTTTCTATCAGAATTTCATCTGCAATGTTTCCATTATACGTAACATTTGTTCAAAATATTAAAATATGCTATATAATTTTTAAATTATATAATTATGACTTTTTGTGGGAATATAACCTCTACATACAATGTCCCAAATCAGAATCCGTGGCGAGTAGGAAAGAAAGTAATTTTCTCATATAACATGTGGGCTATTATTTTGAAAAGGTATCGAAGAACATCGAAGTATAAGTATACTTATAAATTCATAATATTTCTTCAAGTAGCGCAGTATTTAACATAGGCTTATCAAATTTTATGCCATTGAAACCACATGAAGATAGAATGGCCTAAAAGTTTACTTCACACAGCCATTATTATAAATTCAGTACAGTACCACAACATATTGTGGTTAATCACACCCTCTCTCACGACGTACAGAGTGATACAGTTAATTCCGACCATAAGATGGGATGAGGAAATATAAAATATTCTACGGACTTGGCGAGTATTTTCCTAACTTTCTGACAGCCTTCTTCGCAATATCGTAAAATGTGTTTTTCATTTCTGCCCATTTCTTATAACTTGTAGATGGAAGAAAGTAAGAAATGTGGCTGATGATGCGGAAAATGTATTCCATTTTTCTTTGCAGTGGTACATGCTAATCTATAAGTTCTACATAAAGACTGCTGTGAGTTGTGGTCTAACATTTCCTTTAGCCGGCTACCTTCAATTTTCTTCAGTGCGGAATGTTATATGCGCATGTCGAGAATGGGAAACAAATTTCTCTCTGTCGTCTATAACATATCAGTATGTCTGATTTAGAGAAAACACCATCTATGTATACTCCGTCGTATCGTTTCATAATGATTTAGAAGGGACAAGTTAATTTTAGGATAAGACATGTTTCAGAATTTCGTGAAAAACTATAAATAGGCTAATTTAAAACGAAATAATTACTTGGAATATAGTCGAATATAGTCTACTAAAACGGTGCGAAGCGAAGATTTAGTTTTTTATCAAAGGTAATGGAATGAAAGGTTCGGAATTTGTCTTGAAACAATTCGGACTTCGAGTTACATTTTTTTCACTTTTTAGTGAATACTCACAGAAGTATGTAATGAATATTATTGAAACACGAAAATAAATAAAAATCACACACATCTGTGTATTTGTGTGGGAGATAGCCTATGACGGGAAATAGATTCATTATAATGTATCGACTGAATAGCCACCGGCGATACTCGCGGTTGTTTCGAATTTTGATATGCAATTTTATTAAGTGTCAGAATAGTACTCTCTGAGCAAATGTCTGTCTGTATGTCTGTATGTGAGATAACTCAAATACGCTTTATCGGATTTTCATGAAACTTCTTATACACATTTATAACGTATATGGGAAGAAGCCTATTGACTTTGGACACAATCGTTGACCGGTACCTGAATAATGACGTTCACATATATTATAAGCTGCGAAGGCCCGAACCGTTTAGATTTGCTCGCGCACATCCAATCAGCGGCCGAGCTCACACAAGCATTAGTATCCGTAACTGAAGTGAACAAGAGAAGTTCTGATTAATTAGTTTCTGTCAGTAGAAATAATGATCGAAATTACTTATTAAAGAGTTTGTTTTCATTTCCAAAAGGTCTATCCAACTTGTTTACATAAACCGTATTATTTGTCCATTCGTCGTACAAACACAATATAAATTTTATAATAGGATTAACATGCTCAATAATAATGCACGGCCCACAATATCCTAAGCATAACGTTATAAATTGTCGATCGCTTATTGATATTGTTAGCCCGCCTTGATGATTGAATCATTTCCTTATAACGATGTAAGTGTAAATAAATATAAAAAAAAAAATTTTAAAAATCTAGACAGTAAATAATTAATTAAACGCAGCTGCTGCTGGCATAATATTGTGCATTCTATCGAAATGTACGGCTACCGATATCTACGTTATATTTTAATGTGAGTATTTTTCAGTTTAACCGCTCCTGTGCAAGCAATAGACCTAATGTAACACATGACAGATTGAATTTAATTCAATCATAACCTATACGGCTGCTTTAAACCTGAAAAAAAAATGTCAGCGAATCGTAGGCCTACACTTACATAGTAGTAGAGTGTGTATTTATTTCTCACAACAAAATTCTCACATATAACCACATTATTTACATTAACCGGCGCACGGGTCGGTGTCGACCATACGTGCTCACTGCATACACTTAAATTATTAACGAGTCTGAATGAATTAAGGTTAAGAATCAAACTTTAGACTTTGTTCTGCCGCAAGCCCTGCTTATTGAATCGATATGGAGCTTAACTCTGAGATCGATTACGAAAATACTTATTTTCTGCATATCATAATTGCAAATTCCACTGATTAAACAAAATTATCCTGTCACTTTGTGATATCAGTTTACCTGATTTTATTTCTTATATTAACCTCGTTGGTTTATGTAATAATACGGTTTTATTAATATTACAGAACGAAAAATCGTATAAAACAAAAC